>VZTX01024678.1:0-301160 GCA_013400915.1 Pardalotus punctatus
TTTTTTTTTTTTTTTAACGTACTTTTCCATGTAGAACCTGAAAGCCACCATTTGTGGCACAGGTTAGGGTTGGGCTGTAATATAAAACACTGTTCCCTCCTTTCTCATGCCATGATAATTGGAGGGTTTTTAATGGTGTAAGAGATTATCCTTTCTATTTCTGTGTAACCTCCATTGAGAATAGGTTGGTTTTAAGTTAATTTGTTAAGGGAGCCATTGAGAAACATCTTTATATTTTTGTGTCAATTATAGTGTGTAATTTCTTCTCAGACAGCATGGCCTGAGTCTACCCACTAACTACTACAAACTTTATCTGCTGTGAGGTGGGGACTGTCTTTCCTTCTTTGCGTAATTATTTGCTGGTCAGAAGGCAGTACAAGGAAGCTGGAAAGCTTCCCCATCCTACTCATATCAGAAAGGTTGGAATCACCACTGTCTGAGTTTCAGGAAGGCATCACACGGTATCCCGATTAAACACACTTGCCATCTTCTCAAGTCTGGCCTTTGTGTAAACAGAAATATGAGAACTGGAGGGCTAGAGTACAAAAATAAATTAGCTTGACTGTTGCCCAATAGTTAGGAGATTCTCATGGAGTGAGAAATCAAGACTGCAGTGCCAGGCAAGCATTCATATTCTATCAGACCATTTATGGCTGAAATCTAACATCAGCTCAAAGCATAACACTGTAATTTTCCTTGCTCCGTGACTCCGTCATGCCTGTCTGACCCATATTTAATCTTTCAGGATGTGCTTTTCCACACTCTACTGATACTTGGCATCTTAAGTTGTCCTGGGTTGTGGCCCTTTACCTCTCAGGAGGATGAGATTCTGGATAATCCACATACAGGATTTAGAGGTGTAACAATAAAATTACAGGGAAAGTGAATCCTCTACTTGAGCTGATATAAATGTTCAAAAGAGAGGCAGGCAAGGTAGATTCTGATTAAGTAGTGGCACTGTGTGATAGTGAGGGTAGCTCTGACATTCGTAAGAGTCAGCAAATCTGACATAGGACCCATAATCCCATGTCTCTCTGGAGTAATGGCTGGAAGCAGGATATCCTGAAGCATCACAGAAGATATTCCCCTGGAGCTGGATTCCCATGTTAAAACACAAATGACTAGTATCACTGTAAATGTGGTGTGAAGTTTTCGCTTTAGTGTGCAGTCCCCACGTAAGTGTTTCACAAAATGTAGGACATCTCATATTAACTGCATCCTTCTTCTAGTAAGGGGAAAGCTGAACTGGCTTTAAGACTCCATTGTCTGTATTGACCTGTTCTTTAGCGATTGTAATGGGAGTTTAGACATTAGGTCAGAAGTTGATGTCTAAATCTTACTAAATCTGGTTCTTAATTTAGAAGAATTTTATTGCCCTCACGAGGCTTTTAAATTCTTTTTGCAACCAATCTGTACTTAGAGAACTGGCCGGGTCTAGCTGGACTTCAGAGGTGCTTCCCTCTTTCTTTAGGTTGCAAAAATAACCTGGACAGCTATGAGAAGCAGAGTTAGATTGCCCTGCAGAGTCCTTGAGATATTGACAGGACAATGTTTTGAGTGGTTAGAATTCTAAATTAGATAGAAAGTATTCTATCTGTCTTTACAAACCATGCTATTTCTTGCTTGATTTAAGAACCTAATTACTAAAAAGAACTCTGAAAATCTTTTCCTAATATGTAGTTCTTGAGAAGAGCCAGAAATAAAGTGGTTGAGTCCAAGGAGACACCAAATAAGAAATTGAACACACATATAATCAATTCCAGTTTCTTATTTTATACTATGAGGTCCTTCAGACATGACCTTTTTTAATTTCCTGAATCAACAGTTTAGGGACATAATCCAATAAATCATTGAACTGATAATGGGAAAAAACACTAGTTTTTTGCTGTTCTTAAAACTGGGTTCTGAAAATCAGATTTTTAAAAATATTTCAATTCTTAATGATTTGATCCACAAAAGGACTTGGATTTTTTGATGGTCTGCATTGCATTATGTAAGGTTTAGGTGCCTGTTTCCTATGCTTGCCTCCATATGTTGAACAAGGCACATTATCTGCTTATAAAATGCATACAAAGCAAACATCTCCAGCTGAACTTCCCAATAGCGGCCCGAGATAATCAACAAGAAAACAAACCCTGAGACTAGAGCCATTTCTTAAATCCCACCTCTATTGAGGTGCTTAACTCTTAGTCACAGGGATGGGCAGGCACAAGCAGCAGCTCCCAAGCCCTTCCCAGTCTTAGGTGCCCATTCTAGGTTTTCAAGAAGAGAGTCAGGAAGTCACGGGCATCACTTCTAAACACACAGCTGGAGGAAGGAGGTTTACAAAAATGGAAATAAAACTCAGAATTCAGCACACTTCTTGGGTGTGGGGAACAGCTACTACACCATCTGAAAGGATTCACAGTCCTTGCTTACTTTCTGACTGTAACGCCCAGTCAGTGGGCTGTAGAGAGCTCTATGGCAGATTTGGTGCAGCAGTGCAACTCAAGAAAGAAAGTTCGCATTCACATCACCAGGGAGAAGAAGCAGCAGGAAAAAAAAAAAAGAAAAAAATCAGTGTATTCATCTCGAGAATTACTTAAGAGAAGCTGCTGGTGCCCATTTCTTGCTCAAAGAGATGGTGTTGCCTTTTCCATTAAATGGTTAGATAAAAAAGTGAAAGTTTAAGTATTTCTGAGTTGTTTTCTTTTCTCCTACTGAATAAAAAGGAATTTTAGAAGCTTCCTTGTCGTGTTTTTCCTTTTTCTACATGGATCAAACAGAATACTCTGATGAGTTATGGATTTACTGAACTCATTTAAGAACTTTAGTAGACTTGAAAAAGCTGTAAAGGACACAGGAGTAGTAGAAATTTCTGCATGGGAACTAACTGAGCATGAGTTTGTAATCCTGAAAAAAGAGGTAACTGTGGGGCCAATAACAGTAACTTGTATAGTCGAGGGAAGAAGTTGAATTGGTTAAAGTTATTAACTGTTCCTCATAAGAAGCAATGAGGTATAAAATGACACAAGTGAAGAACAAACAAGAGGATAATTACTGTAGCGTAGTTAATTTGAGTAACTCAGTGCCACAGGATGGTCCAATGCAGCCTAAGAAGCAATTTTGTCAAAACCAGATAAATGGCTCTTTATCTTACAATTGTAATTAATGGACAGAACACTTCAGTGGGAGTGCTAGGGTTGGTAGTCATGCCTATCTTATCAGTAATTGAATTTTTTCTTAGTGAGGGCACTTTTGCTTTCCTTGCAAAGAAAAATATTTCTGAAAAAGTAAGTAGAAAAGATTACAGAATTGCACTGTTTGAGGCCTGGCTAGAAATTAATCACAGCTCCCCAAGCACATATTCAGCTGGGTACCTCTCTGGACTCTTCCCTCAGCACAAGAGAAGTGTCTTGATTACACAAGTGAGCCCTATAACTTTTTTGAGAGAGGGAAATAAAGTTTGCTCATCCAAACCGCTTCAGTTGGCTTATCCAGAGAAGCAGCACAACCTCAAGCTAATGCCTGAGGAATT
Source organism: Pardalotus punctatus (assembly GCA_013400915.1). Classification (NCBI taxonomy): domain Eukaryota; kingdom Metazoa; phylum Chordata; class Aves; order Passeriformes; family Pardalotidae; genus Pardalotus; species Pardalotus punctatus. The sequence goes on from VZTX01024678.1 coordinate 3,518, forward strand.
GAGAGTCTGCTATCAATACATGTCTCCATCAGCTGATTGCCAACAGAGATTTCCATATCCCCTTGTATAACCCAATGGAAAACATATTCCTGATGCTGTGATGGATGCCTGCTTCCAAGTTGGAAGCAGACCTTTTGTTAAATCTGGTCTCTAAGTGCAGCACTGCCTAGCAACTATGGGAAACAGGGAGAAGCTAAAGCATTAGAGAGCATTTCTCCGGATGCGGCTTGGATCTTGGATGGTTTTTGTTTCATTGTTTGTTTTTGATTGTTTTTAAAAGAGATTATCCCCGTTTAATCCAATCTAAAACAATATTAGATGATTTATATCTTATGATGGAAACTAATGATGATCTCAAGGGAGGAGTGTCAGGACAACACTTCTAAGAGCACTGATTGATTGATTGATTGATTGTGAAGAAATTCAGAATCAGTAGTTAATTAAATGGAAAAGTTCTCTAGCTCTTTGTGTCTTTTGTCGTAAATCTTCATCATAAAGAGTCATTAGCAGTACATATATGCCAACATTAAACCGGTGGTAATCCAAAGGTGCACCAGAATGGCAACACTGCTATCCTACCTCTCATCCCTTGTAGCATCACTTACACTCTCCTCCCTTCTATTTTCCAAGAGATATTCCAGAGTATGAGCTGAAGTTTAATAGTGACTAATTAATGGTTTACCTCTAAGTTTCAGGGTTAAATAAGATCACTTTGGCAAAGTTCCACATAACAAATAATTTTGCTAGCAACACCAAACCTTTACAAAGCCTTGGTTCTGAAGTCATTGACATCTTGAAGTGCTGTCTGAGTGATCTTTGGCTGCTCAGCTAGATTTCCTGTATTCCCTGCTTTCTTACACTGAAAAGTCCAGGCCATATTTTGTTTAGCATTTAACTTGCTGGACAAAAAGTCTTTCCCTTGATATGCATGTAAGAAGACAGAGGAACTGTATACTATTTTATAAGATTGTTAATGTGTATTTAAACTGTTGAGAAAATGAAGCCTTTAATGAAAAAGATTTTTGCCTTTTGTATATACATCTAGGGAATATATATTTTGAGTTGCTTCTGGGTAAACTCTGGGCTGAGCTCAGCTACCTCAGTCTCCTGTAATGCTAGTGACAGCAACACTGGCTGAGCCCTCAAACACCTGAACCTTTCCGTAGCTACAGCTGGAGCCCAGCTGAGGTAGCCAGGCCATGTAGAGTGGCACTAGCTGGCAGGCAGATGCAGGGCCCCCTCTCATGTCTGTGTCTAGTATAATTTAGGGAGTCCTGACTTAATTTTTATTTGAATATAATATAATATAATATAATGCCAAACATCTGCTTGGTGCTTTACCAGCATTTAAGCCAGTGCACACAAGTTTGTACTCTCCTGCTGGGCTCAGTCTGACATGTATCATTTCAGAGACATTGGGCAGAAACTACAAGTATGAGTGGCAACTTTCTTATGGGAAACAAACTCTGCTTTAAGAGGAAGCCGTCAAACCAGTAGGCAAATAAATTGGGTTTCAGCATGCCTTTGATTCCTAAATATGAAATACGTAAGATGATACAAATGCCTAGTATTTTCTGCTCAGAGCAGAACAAACTCTAAATAAAGAGACACTAAATGTTGTTGTTCATACACTGAATGCACATCTGTGACTGCCATGTGATACATAAACACCCAGGCTAATGCTAAACCTGAATCCACTGTGTTATTAATAACAACACAACTGGGTCAGCAGCGTATTGAGTGTAAACTGATTTATCATGTTTCCTGGGGAAGTTTGCACCCTACCCTAAGCTTTCTACAGTTGTAACTAGACCATTATTGAACAGGAGTTTGGTGATGTAAAGCTTATACAAATAATTTCTGCATTACAGTTATTGAAATACCAAGGTGTTCAAGATTTGTGTTATGTTTAGATCAGTCAAGGAGAATGCTAAGGCTTATTTGGGCTCAAAAATTAGAAATCTTTTAAAACGTGCTCTGACTGAGACTTGCTACCATATGGAATGAAATCCTTAGAAAATGTGGAGTTTCTGTTGTATGTAGTGAGAGGTTTTTGGTGCACTATCTGGTCTGAAAAGTTGGTAGGCTGCATAGCCAGCCTTGCCATCTGCCTCGTTCTGCACCAGCCTCCTGAAAAAGTGCCAGTTCTGTTTGACTAATGTATCACAGTATAGAATGATTGAATCATCAAAGTTGGAAAAGACCTCCAAGATCAAGTCCAGCCTTTGACTAAACACCTTGTCAACTAAACCACCACACAGAGTAACATGTCCAGTCATTTCTTGAACACTTCCAGAGATGGGGACTCCACTATTTCCATGGGCAGCTTGTTCCAATGCTTAGCCACCCTTTCTGTGAAGAAAGTCTTCCTGATGTCCAGCCTGAACCTCTCCTGATGCAAGGGAGGCCACTTCCTCATCCTGTTGTTGGTTGCCCGGGAAAAAAGGCTGACCCCCACCTGGCTGCAACCTCCTTTCAGACAGTCATAGGAAGTGATAAGGTCTCCCCTAAACCTCATTTTCTCCAGGCTAAACACCCCCAGCTCCCTCAGATGCTCCTCACAGGACTTACTCTCTAGACCCTTCACCAGCCTTGTCGCCCTTCCAGCACCTCAATGTCCTCCCTAAATTGAGGGGCCCAGAACTGGACACAGAATTTGAGCTGTGGCCTCACCAGTGCGAAGCACAGAGGGACAATCACTGCCCTGGTCCTGCTGGCCACACCATTGTTGGTACAGGCCAGGATGCCACTGCCCTTCTTGGCCATCTGGGCACAGCTGACTCACTTTCAGCCTCTCTCAATCAGCACCCCCAGGTCCTTTCCCACCAGGCAGCTTCCCAGGCGCTCTGCCCCAAGTCTGTAGCACTGCCTGGGGTTGTTGTGACCCAAGGGCAGGACCCGGCACTTGGCTTTGTTGAACCTCATACAATTGTCCTCTGCCCATTGACCCAGCCTGTCCAGATCCCTCTGTGCAGCTTTCCTACCCTCCAGCAGACAAACACTCCTGCCCAATTTGGTGTTCTCTGCAAATTTACTGTGGGTGAGAGTACTGCATCATCTAACCTCTAGGCGCCTAAGACAGTTATTGGACTTGGTACCAGACGAGTGGCTAGTTATTTCTTACTTTTTTAAAGATTTAGACCCTGAAGCATTAGATTAGAGAAGTTTGAACTTCGCATGAAATGCTCACTCAAACCAGGCAAAGTCAGACTCCTTTTTGTGACTTAAATACCTTATGGCCTGAAGAAAAATTGTCAAACTGAAATACTTTCCTGAAGGTTGGTCCTAAGGTTTATCCTAAGTACTTTTCTCTTAACAGATGGATGCTGATCTTCCTTCACCAATGCTCTGGGTTAAGTTCTCTCTGACAAGCCTCTATTCTCATCATTTTTCTTCCTAAGCAGATTGGTGGTCATGTCTTCTTCCTCTCTAAGATCTCTCCAGCTAGTAGGCTGCAGCATATTCAATTTTGTACAGCAGGAACCAAAATAGTTTTTGAAACTTTTTCCTAGAAATATGACATCTGAAGATTTGAGATATCCTTCCATCTATGCACCCCCCCCACAGCTATGCTGTAGATAAGGAGAGATTTTTGAAGATCTGTTTTTGATTCTAAGCAAGGAAAAGGAGATTTAATCTTGCTATTCCTAATTGTTTAGCTGTATTTTCAATAATAATCATGCTCTGCTCTTGATTTATAATGAAACAGACTCAGTTTTTTGGGTTTGGTTCGTTGCATGGGGTTTTGGATTTTTTTTGTGTTTCTTGTGGTTTTTTTTGGTGGCTTTTTTTTGTTTTGCTTTTTTTTTTTTTTTAAAATCCAAAATACTTAAGAATTTCTTTATCTTGAGCTTTTTTCTTATACAGCAACAAGACCACGCACAAGATGTAATGAATCTAAGCCGGCGTTTTCTTTGGGTGTTGTGCACTGAAACTTAACTTACTTTCCATTGTTTGTCTTTCTACGACTAGACAAAAATTCTTATAAAACAGAACAATTGTAATAGTATTCTGACAAGTCCAATTAATATGGTACATTTTCAGAAAAGAATATCTAAGAAAATGCAGAATGGCTACAAGCCTACTGATATGATTTAGAAACTCCTTGCAGAAGCTACATACAACATGCTATTACAATGGCAAATACCTATTCAATATGTGTGTTTTTAAAGAAAATTTTATAAATATTAAAATTTAAGAGAAACAATATGGAATAAAATGCACTAGGAAACTGATATGTAGACAAAGGTTTATTTACACCATACAACATTTTAAATATTTTATACACAGCTGCAGCAGAGAAAGCTATTCTGAGCTTTCCAGAGAAAACTGCAATAATAAAGATGTGAAATATATTATTCATATAAAAGTGAGATTATTACTTTATTGCATTTAAAGCAATGAAGAATGTAGCTCAACAGACATTCATTTAATGACAAAAACTTTGCTTTTATATTATAAAGTAAAAAGTGTAGTAATGGCCAAACAGACTGTTATAAACTTTAAAAACTGCATAAATATATACATTGTGCTTCATGGTGAAGTTTTTTGAAAACTAAACCAAATGAAGCTGTTACAACATGAATCGTTGCTTGAGGTTTATCTATAAAGATTACCTTACAAATCCATTCCACGGGTACTTACAACACACGATGGTAAGAATTGTACACCTGGTTCTCCACTAGCCGCACTAGTGGGAATATACTGTACGAAAAAACCACTGACATTTGGCACAGGAAGAGCCTGACATAAAGGAGTTGCAATGTTCGGACAGGAGTGTCAGGATTGTCAGGATTCCCAAAGTCTCTTTATTGTCAGTGCAATTAATTATTTTTATTTTGTTTCTGTTCCGTTCAGTTCGTTTTTGTTAAACTTCTGTTTGAAAGTCACCTTCTTGCACATCTAAAGGCAAGTTCAGACACTTCTCCCATTCTGCTGGTCTGAGTTCTAAAGCATCTTTTGCCTCTGTGTCTAATACGTTTATCGTTGTATAGTGTTGGTAGTCACCTGTGGTTTTGAAAGTGTCCCATGGAGCCTTGCTCGGTCCTGAGTTCTCCTGAAGACCAAAGAAAGAAGAATTAAAATCAAGGATGAAATAATGCAGTTTCCATTTATAAGGCTGCTTGCTGACGTGCTGTCATGAGACACAGAAGCTGGAGAGGGGAAATGGCTTTGCAGGGAGCCAGGCTGGCGGGTGCTCGGCACTGCTGCGACTCCTTCTCTGTGAACAATCAACACTCTGGCAGGCTCCTCACCTGAGCTGCCAGCTAAGCCCTTTCTGTCACAAGAACCAATACACGTGAGGAACGGGCTGAGAGATCCAGTACCGGTAGCCATCTTTCTAATCGTGAGAGAAAAGTGGGAGAACAGTGTAGAAAAGAGGGAGAAGAGAAAGGAAGGTAATTGAGAAGAGTTTGCTGCCTGAAATATGGAGCGGTTTGAAACAGAGACTGCCGACTGGATTTTAAACTGTGGCAGGTGCATGACAGAACCATGGAAACCTTGAAAATGCTGTGAGAGCCACCTTGCCTTACAGGCTGATGAGCTCATGTATATTAGGATTAACAGACTGTAAGGTGGTTATTTTCCACTGATTTTTTTTTTCTTTTTTTAATGCTAAGTTTTATAGGGTAAAAGACTTTATGGACCAATTTAATTAGTGATTTCTGCTGTAACATGATGGGTGGGATTTAATTGCTAAAATCCAGTATTTTTGCACCATCTAAGATGCCTTTGGATATTCTGCTTGATCTCCAATTATCTTTCATGAGAGGTACAGATCTCCTTTGAGTCCTGTATCATCACTGCCTGTACTGTGCTGTAAACCAAGACCTCTGAGACGGTCTAAAATAGCCTGAGATGCCTATATTTAGGTACCTGGATCACTCTCTGACTGTCTCACAAACAGACCATTCCTCTAGGCAGCGTTTCTTAGCAGACCTTTCAAAAGCACAGCACTGATGTAAAACAGTAAACACAACTCTTCTACTGAGATTCCCTTTGAGATTTTGAATTAATTCAAGCTTTATGTGAATAGCAAATCTCAAGTAGGGAGACAAATGACAACTTCACATGTCAGCTGATCTCAAAAAGGGAAGTAAGTGAGAGTTTGATACAAAATAACACATAACACAGATAAAGGTTCATCAAAGAATCAGGGCTAAATTTCTGCTGGATTAAGATGATGTAAATGATGTAAATCCATTGGCCTCATATCTGCTTAATACCTCTTCTTCATGTCTGAGAGCAGGTCTTCTGAAAAAGTTATAGAATACAATGATTCTAGCTAAGTTCCATTTAATATACAATTTTCACATTATAAAATTATATAGAAATTATTACTAATCAAAATATTACTGATAAAAATATGTAAGACTAAATTAGCTGTTTTAATTAGGCAGAATCAACTATTTCCTTGCTCTCATTATCAGATGTAGTCAGGGTGTTATGCATGTGTGTATGAGTGTGTGTATAAATTTGAATTATGATGATAGCAGCCTCAACTCAGGATGATTTAATTTTTGCTTTTCCCATGGTAAATATTTATAAACCTGTTGTGGAAAAGACATGACATTACAGAGATTTCATGTGCTTTCTGGACCATCTCACATATAGGTAAATCTATCTGGACTTGTTTGTAATATCTAATTTATTATCTCCTTGCCTAGCTACAGGAAAAGCCTTATTGGTCAAATTATATCAGTGAGCTGCTTTCTCTATACAAAGCCACCTAGACCCAGCAGGCACACACAGATTTGAAATGTGTACCCTACAGTTCAATTACTTGTCATCTATAATGATGTTAGTGAGTTAGTTATGGTCTAATTGTAGAATGTAATGAGCCTTGTTATAGGTTAGATTATTGAAAATAGCTTTTGTTCTCCTTTCTGAGGTACCTAAAGGTGAGGTCTTCTCAGGAAATGTACTGAAGTCAAAGGGCTCTTGTTTCACTTCTGTTGTTTAGAATCCACCGTATTTTACATATAATAGAAGGACACTTACCATACTGCCTGATTTTGGTACATCCCGAAATCTGTCCAGAGTCTGAAATTTCTGATTTAACTCTTGAAACAATTCCATATGCCTCTTTCTTGTATGCATGACCTTCTGCAAAATGGAATATACTTGCTTATATTTATAATTGAATCTGGGGTTTTTTTAAGAGAAGCATTACTTTTCCCAACATAATAAAGTAAACTTAATTTGGCAGGGCCATCTTTTCCCTATAGATTTGAGCAATGGAAGTGAATTGCACTTGCCCTTCTCTCTGCTGAGTTTAATGTTCCTCCTGTGTACAAGAGACTGTTTTAACCCCATGTTTATTGAGTTGCTGAAATTTGGGGACACTGTTTTTATGCTAGCTCTGAAGTATCCTGAAAGTAATGGCAGTTTCTCAGAAGAATATTTCTCTTGCACATTAAGAATATTTTCTAGAAATTCTATTTTCAGCATGGATGCTTATATTTTAATTTCTATAGGAAAGCAAAAGCAGTTTTTAATGGTCCCTGTCATAAAAATTTTTATGAGAACACTGAACTCAGAAATCTTGGCTCAAAATGGAAAATCCCCAAATGTTATATCTTTTTAATTAGACATCTTCTTGTCATTCAGATCATCATAAAATGCAGTTGAAATTGCATTCATATTAAGAAAACTAGGCACAGTTTTAAAATTTCACTTGCTTTCTTATTTCATGGACAAAGAAATTGGAAACCACCCTTCCTCTCACCCATTCTGAGGGCACTCTTCCACAGAGACAAAATATATGGCATTCTGGTGCAAAAGGGGGAGATCCCAAAGAGCCCCCACAATTCTCACACCTCAGTGCACATCCCTCAGCCATGTCTCTGCCTGGACAGCTACTTGGAGACTAAAGCCTGTTTTCAAGCCTAGATGGTAAACAAGGCCCATCAGAGTTGTTTTCAAAGGAATTCACGCTCAGTTATGGATTCAGAGCAGCCTCTGGAGCAGAGCTGAAGTCTGCTTACTGTTTGAGCAGTCCCATGGTTCTGTGGTCTGGATGGTCTGCGGATGGGTGGGTCTAAGGATGCTTCACCTCAGCCCAAGAGTGGATGGGCTCAGCTTTGCCTTTCTTAAGCTTTTGCAACTGCTTGAACTTGAGCCGGGGAGCAGCCAGGAATGCTGACAGAAGAGGTGTGGGACACAGTGCAAGTCCACTAATTGTCAAGCCTGATTGTCCCTGGAGTTGTGAGTGAAACCCTGAAATTTACCTATGTGGTGTCTGAGTGTGACCCTTTCCAACCAGTAACACTCCTGCCAAGCCTAGGTTAGTATAAAATGGAGTGGCAATAGCTGACCCTGAATATTCCTTTATCAGTGCCCATTTTAACTTTATCTTTTATTTGCATTATGTCTTTAGAGATTTCATGAAACATGGCTGCTCTTTTGGCCAGGTATTTCTACTGCTATGCTGCAATAACCATATTAACCTTAATACAGCCACACGGCAGCTTGAGAACTTGTTTCACTTCTGAGAAAAGGAATTTGGCAACATGTTTCACAAAAGAGACATGAGATGAGCAATTAAAGACCTATTAACTTGAGTTGTGGGGTGAATAAGGGAAAACCTTTTAAATATTTGGTAATAAACTCCTTGCAAAATGTAATTTAACTAGAGATAGCTGATCTAAATTTATGAGGGGAGTTTCACTTAAGTGACTTCCTAGGGATTCTTTTAAGATATTCCTGCTATTGTAGACAGGAGCATATAGCAATTTTCATATACATGAAATCTGAAAAAGAAAGATCCTACCTCAAAATTATTATTGGCTGAAATAAGGAGGTATGGTCATGGGAATAAAACAGTTTTGGTGGGTTAAAACACAAGCTCTAAAGAGCAGGAAATAGCATAAGGCTATGAAACAAGCATCTCCATTTGGAAACTTTTTAGTACTAGGCTAGGAATAAGAATGCTACTTTCTGATATCTTTTCCTTAATCATGTACCCAAGATGTCATTAAATAGCAAATATGAATAATGCAAATGTCTTACTCAGTTCATTACATTATTCCTGAAGAGAAGCAGGTGGGAGGAGAAATAAAACACTTGCACTGGGAAGTCTGCCAGAAAAAAAGTCTTTAAATTTTATTCTTAATAGCAGCATGACTGGTATGAACATGTACCTATGGATCTTTTGGTTACTTTGCGTTTTCCTGGCTTCCATTCCATAATTTCTACCCACTGACATCCACCCCCTCCCTATTGCTTAAAAAGGACAATCTGAACTGAAGGTGCAGTAACTTAAATTGCCAACTTTAACTCTCCGTTTCTAGACTTCTTTTAAATTCCTGGTTAGAAAGCACCATCTTATCTCCTTTTTAGAAAATAAGCTCTGTTTGGGTAACTCTTTCTCTTTTATGAGAAAACAACCTACAAAGTATTTGTAGGGGGTTAATCTGTTTTCTCTATTAAATGGGCAATGTGGACAACACCACTTCACTAGTCCTAGAAATGCCTAAGTTTTTATGATACAAAGCTGGAGATCTTGACCACTCATACTAGGATGACTGTGGTAGCATCAGGATCTGAAAAGGATGGAAAATGAATTCGTCCTGCCCTTTGTTCTTTAGGTCCAGCTGTGAAGTTGTCCATTGATGCTGCGTCCCCGCCAGAAGCACCTGAATCAGCCACGAGGCTCCAGACACACATCTCATAGTGTCTCCTGCAGGTTCCATAACTCTTGTGCCCCACACTCTAAAGGGGGCCAAGCTGAATCGACACCCCTTCCACATTTCGACCCCCACTCAAGCCAGCTAGACCGTGTGTTTTGAAGAGACCACACTTACTCTGATAAGCACCTACTCACAGAAAAGGATTCAGAGTGCAGATGGCTGTAATCAAGATGGGGAGAACTTCGAACATAACTCTTTACCCAGCTCGCTTTTTTAATTATGATAGGGCTTTAGCTGAACTGTAACTCAAGACAAATATACTCCTGAATACTTCATGACACCCAGCATGGAGTACTGTATTCAGCTTTGGGGTTCCCAACAAAAGATCAACATGGACCTGTTGGAGTGAGTGCAGAGGAAGGTGACAAAGATGATCAGAGGGCTGGAGGACCTCTCCTATGAATTCAGACTGAAAGAGCTGGGGTTGCTCAGCCTGGAGATGAGAAGGCTTCAGGGAGATCTTATAGCAGCCTTGCAGTACCTAAAATGGGCTTACAAGAAAGCTGTAGAAGGACTTTTTACAAGAACATGTAGTGATAGGACAAGTGGTGATGGCTTTAAGCTGAAACAGGGTAGGTTTAGACTGGATATAGGAAAAAAAAATATGATGAGGGTGATGAGACACTGGAACAGGTTGCCCAGAGAAGTTGTGGGTGCCCCATTCCTGGAAGTGTCAAAGGCCCAGCTGGATGAGGCTCAGCCTGGTCTAGTGGAAGGTGTTACTGCCAATAGCTGGGGCATGGGACTAGGTGATTTTTAAGGCCCCTTTCAACCAGACTATTCAGTGATTTTATGATTTGTGGTCAATCTTATAAATAACAATATCATCATCATCATCATCATCATCATTACAAGGTCATTTAATTTGCCTGGAGATTTGCTACATTGTCACAGGTAAAAATGTTCTCTCTCAAATATTGTATAAAGAAGCTAAGTTAAAAGAACAGATGGGGGAAGGTCTTCCTAGCTCTCTAATGGAAACGTGCTATGTTTTCAAGATGTTATAGGTATGATCAGTTGCCAAACTTGGGAACAGGAAAGAATTTTGCCATCCAGGCATAGGTTAGTAAGAGAATGATTTTAAACTTTTGTGAGTTATAATGTTATTATAATAAATAGCTATGGCAGATGAAATACTGAAAATATGCAGCTCCAGCAATCAGTGATCAATTTAGCAGTATTGCTGATCTGTGGAAAGGAAAGAAGACAATCTGGTATTCACACTTGTCCTGTGTATCCTTGCCCTCAGAGCCAGAGATGACTTGAATCCTGGGGATCAGGGTAATAAGACACTTTTCTGAATTATTTGGCATAAATGTTATTAACAGAGCAGATCCAATGAATGGCTTGTAGAAATGAGAGAGTGGGGTGGCTGAGGAAATCCAAAAGTCAGAATCTCTCATAGATTTTAAAGGTAATTGTGATCTTGAATCCTAAAATGCATGTCAACAGTACTGTTTAGCTCTCCTGTATGTTTTTGTAATTGCCAGCATACACCTATTATAAAGTCCTCCTGGGAATTTCTACAGCATCTGTATTTCTGTTCAACACAATTCAAATGAATTTTATTTGATCTGACAGCTAACTGTTAGTGCTGAGACTTAATGAAAAAGCTACCTGTCCAGCTCTAGAGAAAAAATGACAGGAATTGTAGGGCACTTATTTGGGGTCAGCACAGCCTGTGGCAGCAAGGATCCAAAATGTCCAGACCAATAATTTTGCTCATGTTTTGGACACCAGACTGCATGAATGAGTCCAAACTTATCTTCAATAACAGCAAGAAAAGAGCTGTAAAACTGTTTCATGTTGACTGTTCATTTGGCAAACTTCAAAGTTCAACTAGATTAGTCAGTGTTTTACAAAATCTAATTGTGGACAGAATATGATGTAGCAGAAATATTTCTTGCTCATAGATTAAGCCCTGTTTGTTACACTATTTGTTTTTGGGGTTTTTTTCTGTTTTTTTTTTTGTTTGTTTTGTTTGTTTTGTTTGTTTGTTTGTTTTGGTTTTGTTTGTTGTTTTTTTTTTTTTTTTGCTACATGAAGGGATAATTTAAGAATGTAATGGCAACTATTTAAAAAGGGAAAACAAGATACAGATGCTCAGTTTTGAGACCCCCCCCCCTCTCTAACCAGCTTGAGATTGATGATAAGTGCTAGCTGGTTTGGATGTCATCTTTTTCTCCCTCCCTTTCCTTTGACTGGGACACAAGTTTTCTATAACAGAATGCACAGAGTCACAGGACGTTCATTATTTATAATCCATTGCAAAGGCCCTTAAAACTACATCTGTATTTCTGCATGTATTGGGGATAGCAGGAACAGAGAGTATTTTGTGGTGTCGTGTAGTCTTAGTCTGGCTGTGCGGACATTACATAGCAGCTGGCTTTGAGTTTCTTCTGAGGCTCTTGGAGAAAAATTGCTTTTTTCATGTTTATTTTTGTGTATATTTATTGTTCTTCCTTCAAATAATTTATATTAAAGCAAATGTTCCATTTGAAGCCACTAGAACACTTGTCTTCTTTATTTATTTTTTTTCCTAAGTGTGAAACCATGACTCTATAGTAATAAGTCAAACATGTCCAAGACTATTTTCTGGCAACATCTAAACTGCAATGTTCTCCATGAATACTACATTCTATTAAATTCTTTTAGTCTCCCAAATAAGATGTCTAAAAAAAATAATTGTCTATTGTGAATGATACCCAGATTGAACTGAATCCCTAATGACACTCACGAACTTCTTGGAGAGACAAAGGCAGTCCAGACTAAAGTAGTGAAGGTCTTTCTAAAAATTAATCCATATAAAAGCTGGCATTTTGGCACTTAGGAATATTCCCTCAAATGTCTAATTCAGTAAAATAGACATAGCCTGAGTATTTGTCTTGTATGTGTATAGAGACATGTGTGAAATATTGAGGGGGTAGAGACTGCTGGGACAGTGTTAAAAGAAAAAGAACAGAGGTAGCCAAACTTGTCCCAGCCTTGTCCACACTGCAAACTTAACATTTGTTACCTTCAGAACCACATCTATGTCATTTTATGATTTGGTACTCTCAGAAATGTCGAAGGGCATTGTCTCAGAGAGTGCCAGCTGGCACTGGTCACAGACAAAGCAGACAAAGTGTTAAACATTTAAGTAGGATGTTCAATCACTTTGGCTCGATCTCACCTCCAGACTATATTCTATTTTGCAGTCAAGCTGCTTTGAGGTACCCAAAAAGCAGCATTTTGGCCACACTATCTCAAATTTTTTTGGCTTTTTGAAATTTTATTTTACATTAGATAGACAGCCATGCTATGTGCAAGGATACAGGAAAACCCAAGGACTTAATCATAAGAATCATAAAGCTGGGAGGTGAGATGGGGTTAGTCTGCATCAATACTTGTACAACACAGTAGCAACTGGCACAGCATTGCTGCTGCTCTCAGTTCCTCAGCAGTCACTCCCAGTGGTCCCATCCCTTCCTTTTTGCAAACAAATATACTTTCCTGCATTTTAACAGTAATTCTAAAAATACTAGGCCATGGAACAGCAATATTACAAACAAGTTAAGAAAAAGGTGTAAGCATCTTAAATAAAAAACACAAAGCTGGGAGGAGTGGTTGATACCCCAGAGGGCTGCGCAGCCCTTCAGAAGGACCATGACAGGTTGGAGAGATGGGCAGAGAAGAACTGTCTGAAACAACAGAGGGAAGTGCACCTGGAGAAGAATAATCCCTTGCACCAGGACAGGCTGGGGCAGACCTGCTGGAAAGCAGCTCTGCTGAGAAGGCCCTGGGAGTCCTGGTGGACAACAAGCTGTGCATGAACCAGAAGAGGGTTCAAGAAGGGCAATGGTGTCCTGGGGTGCATTAGGAAAATCATTGCCAGCAGGGTGAGGGAGGTGATCCTGTCCCTCCACTCAGCCCTGGTGAGGCACATCTGGAGTGCTGTGTCCAGTTCTGGGTCTCTAAGTACAAGAGAGACATGGAGCTCCTTGAGCAGGTCCAGTGGAGGGCAGCAAAGATGATCAAGGGATTGGAGCATCTCTCTTATAAGGAAAGATTCAGGGAGTTGGGCCTGTTCAGCCTCCAAAACAGAAAACTGAGAGTGGAGCTTATCACTCTCTCTAAGTAAAGAGTGGTGCTGAGGAGGTTTTCAGACTCTTCTCAATGGTGCCAAGCAACAGGACAAAAGGCAAAGGGTAGAAACTGATGTACAGGAAGTTCCATCTGAATATGAGGAAGAATTTCTTTACTGTGTGGGTACCTTGCATTGGAGCAGATTGCCCAGAGAGATTGTGGAGTCTCCCTCACTAGAGATATTCAAGAACTGCCTGAATACAATCCTGCGCCATGTGCTCTAATATCACCTTGCTTGAGCAAGGAAGTTGGACTGGATGACTCTCTGTGGCCTCGTGCAACCTGACCCATTTTGTGATTCCGTGAAATGATGTGAATCAAGAGAAAATATGTAATGAGAATCTTGTTTCTTGAGAGCAGAATGTATAATATATTGTTGGTGTTTATTTGGTGTTGGATTATATTCCTGAGTGACAGGAAGAATGTTTTAGGATCTGTTGCCACAGAGAATACTCTCATTGTGAACAGTATACTTCTACTTTTTAATAAAAAGCCCAGTAAAGTTTAGAATTCTTTATAACACTACAATTATAAAACTTCTGACCCTACTTGAACTTAATTTTAGAGTTGCTTGCTCATCAGAATTTTGCTATTGTTTCATGATCTGTTTTCTTCCTTTCTATGCATTTATCCTAAAACATATTTAGGGTAATTGCAAACAGGGGGATTTTTGATGTTATGGTTGATATGTGCTGATCACTGGCTTTCAAATTTTAGCCCACGATCTGTAGGTTCCATACAAATATTCAGCTTCTTTGAAGACACACATAATGAATTATATCAAACTACTTCTATGCATGAACAGACAACCTATGTGAAAACCCCAAATTATGAACAGCCCCTTGAAAACTAACTGCTGTACTCCTGGTAGAAATCAGAGAAAAAACCTCAAACAAATCTCTAAGAGATTTAATCATATTGACCAAGATAGAGCAAAATGGTCATTAATGAACACAACTAAACCTTCTCACTCAACAGGATCTAAGTCAGTAATTGTGGATATCCAACCTAAAGAACATTACATGAACTTAATTTTTTATATATCATGTGATCCATAAGCTTTGACACCTGCAACATTTCATCATTCAAAATTTGACACATTCACAATCACTACTTAGATGTGAAACTCATATTTCAGTAGTATTGAAGAAAGATACAAGAAATTATTGAAAATCTCTTGAACAAAGCAACTTTCTGCAATGATGTAGCCTGCCCTATAAAAGTGTCAGACTTTTTCAATATGTAGATAGCCAGCCAAAAAAAAACCAAAAAAAGAAAAACCAAACCCAGATGAAAATGAAGAGGCAAAGAATTTAAAAACTGAAATCATGATGGTTAATATTGCAATATGACAGTTTGGTCTCAGAATATTTTGCAAACAAGTTGCACCAAAGTAGTTTTAATGAATTGTTCATCATGTTCTGTACAGTACCAATTGAACAACCCTATCGCATCTACTATGCCAGAAGGCTAAAATCTGCTAAAATGAACACTTCACATTTACTTTTAGGAAAATACTTTTAATAATCAGGAATAATTCAGTAAAACTTACTTCAAAGTCAAGGTCCGAATAACGTGATTTTCTTCTCTATTAAGCAGTAAAGAAAAAGAAAAAAGAGGTTTTATTAACAAGGGGACTATTCAAATAATATTGAGTCTAAATAACATTCTTGTTTTCCTATCATGTATATATTATGAAAGAGGACATAGATTTTATCTTGATAATTTAAGATTAATGTGTGACTTTGCACAGTTTATTAGACCAGTATCATCATATTTTCTCTGAAATAAACTGGATTGCATTTCACTGGGATGCATAATGAGCATGTTATTTGCATTCAATTGAACCTGTTAGTGTATATAATATATCTATTTCTATACTTTCTGTGGTATTTGAAAATTATCATCATATTTATACATTTTTACACAGCTATCTATACATATCTATGATTTAGATTTTTATAGGTTTACAGAAATTGATTCTTTCCTACATCAGGCTTACATTGGTACAACTCCATTGATTTTAATGGAATAAATGACAGCAAAATCAAGCCAAAGCCATAGCTTCAGCTTGTTTGTTTGCAATGACAATCTGAATGGAGAAAGCAATGACTTTGTTTTAAACTTATGACAAGTCTGATTCAAAGCATCTGATATAAAGCAAGAATGATTTACTAGTGAATTAATCACTTGTATAAAATGCAACAAAATATGATTGCTAAGACGTCACAAATAATTTAGCACAGAATTTTTTAGATTCCAAAAGAAACCAATTATAAAGTCAAATTACATCAAAAAGAAGCAGAAATATTATAAAGAAGGGATGAAAATATCTTTTTTATTTTAAAGTTGGAAATTAAATGGCTTGCAATAGATTAAAGAGATGTAGAAAGAAGAAGCTAGGTTACAAGAGCTGAAAAGGATGCAAAAACTTGAGATTGGAAACAAAAGACACATTCATCTTCAGGAAGGAACGTTAAAGAATGAAATAGTGTGCCCAAAAAACCCAGAAAGGCTTGCTGCTGAAGGTTAATCCTAAATTTTATGATAGAGTATAATAGCTTTAAGTCATGGTGAAGGAACCTTTTCACAGTGCACTGAATTTCTTCACTGAAGAAGAATCAAACACCTAAGTCAAGAGGAATAATGTTTCTGATTTTGATTTTATTTGGATTAACAAACCTGCAGGTTTTAGCAAGCTGCTTTTTTTCCCCATAAATTAAAAGGAATTATTTTACAAGTATTCCAGCTGTAGAAAGCAGAAGATGTTTGGTCTCTGAGCCGTTGATTAACCACTTTGTGACATGTTGTCTAGTTTTATAGTAGTAAAATTTTAGTAGTAAAATTTTAATGCCCCAATCCACAATAATAAAAGGAATATTACTGTAACACTGTCGACACTGATGCCTAAAGGGCTATGAGGCTCTATAAAAGAACAGTGTAAGTTAAAACAACCAACAAAACAAGCTTTGGAGAAGCTATCTTTAGTCATCAAGGCTTGATTTAAAGAGAATCTACACATTTGTGATGAGGAATGATCTACTTTTAAGGAACAATTAGACCACATGTGCCACTTAAAAGGCTCAGTCGTTACAAAAGAAGAAACATGTACAACAGATAATGAGGTGAAGTTTATAGGAGTAGCTTTGAAAAATGCTTGAAAAAGCTATTTTTAAGCTAGAGTTCAGTAATAAACACGATATCGTTGAATCCTAAATAGAAATATAGCAAATTTAGGAAGAAATGTGTAGTTTGGTAGGTAGTGCGATTTGTAAAATTGAACATTTGTATTTTGCTTTAAGTATGCTTGATTGCAGTGAAAATATTCCTGGCATAGCTGGATTATCAGGTTTTGCACGCAGACAACTCTATCACCATTAAAACAGTGAAAATACATATCTAACAGACTGCAAAATATTCAGTTGTGCTACTGTCAGAGAGAGAGAGCAAGTATTGCAATTCAGCTGTTAATTCACACCAGTTATGACCAAACAGGTCATACATATACCACAGGTTTATCTCAGTGAGGATTTTTTAGGGCTCAACAAGAATCTATCACAAAAACATTTATTTTAAACTTATATAGTAAAGAACATCTGTTCTGTGCCTGTGCTTCACTTTTTTCCATGGCTGCATACAATGAAGTACAGCACAAGTGGTGCCTGAGCATATTCCTAAAACATAAAATGTGTGTAACTGCAATGGGAGCAGCAAAGGTCTGCAAGTTTCGAAAACCGGAGGGTTCTGGTTATGAATGTGATCCTGAGCCACTGAAAGTTATTTGCAGTATTGTCACTGACGCCACTAGGTACACGATCAGGCCTTCCAGGCAGCTACATCATTGTCCCGAAATGACTGCACCATTAGTTTTGGAGAGAGGGAACATATTCTGAAACCTGAAGTCATTGGGAAACTTACAAGGATGAAGGTGTTTCCCTTCAGTCTCAATTGGACGTTGACATTTTACTCAACTGTTCTTCTAGTTTCTGCATGATATATAACAGCCATGAAAATAATGACCTTAACTGTGACTGCATATATTCTTTCCTTCTTATATGAAGTTTATTACTTCTCTTTTGGCTGAGGAAAATGGAGATTTCCACACATATCTAAATGCATTCAGAAATCAACCATCTCGCTCATTTTACACATTAAACTAACAAAAGCAAATTGACTGGAGTAAGGGGGGAATTTTCCTTGTGTCAAATGAGGTGCTGAACTGGTCACACCAATATGTTTCTTTTCAAAAAGCTGTTCCCTTCATGCACCTGCAAAACCGAGAATTATTTTAGCAACGTATAAATTACACTGGAAGTTGGTGGGTCTTTTCGAAGGATCAGTTGGAGATTCACTTGAGTATTAATGTTAATAGAATACAAGTAACAGGTAACTAAAGGATATTATCTATGGTTTGCCTCATTTAGTATTTTGTATTTGACCAGGTTCTGCTATGATGTTTCAGGAATGATATAGAGAAGGACAAGTATGAAATGATATTTCTGCTACAATACCTTCCCTAAGTCTTCAGTAGTTTAAGAATTTCCTTGGGAGGAGCTTATTCTGAAATCTAACATGAGCTGCAGTAGTGAATTCCACAATTTAAATATGCAAGACAACAAAGGAAATTGTGTTGTTTATCCCTCTGACATTTCTTTTGATGTTCCTCTTTTTTATCTTATAGGAGATATGAATAATTGTTTCCTATCCACTCTTCACACATCTGTTCTCTAAGCTGAAGAGCCCCAGATGCTGGAGAACTGAAAGGGTAAATAATAAAGGGACTGTATAGAAAGCTGAAGATCCATGCAATTAGTCAGTGGAAGGGAGTTAGCTGGCACAATTCTGGAAAAAATGAGGGGTATTGGTAGGCAGTGAACAGCAATCCATGTACAATTACAAAAGCTACAAAACAAGAGATCAATTTAAGCAGACAAGGGTGTGATAGACCTCTTTGTACATCTCCAGTGACAGCTCTGCATTGGTGCTCTACACTGGCAGAATCCAAATCATGCCTGTAAACCGGGGAAATTTCAGAGGAGAGTAGCGGCAAAATGTACTTTTAGGAGGAAAGGATAAAAGGGTAAAAAAGATTTGTTTAACATTGTCTCTGGAAGAAGCAAACACAGAAGCTTGTAAAGAAACCTTAGATGGCTATAAACACTGATAAACAAAACTGATATGGGAAAAACATGGAAAAAAAATCAGAATTGGTATTGGGAAAAAAGTAAGTTTATGTAACTATGCAATAATCTTCAAAGGGAAACAGTGGAAGCCCTTTACTCTAGTCTTCAAAGTGAAGTTAGACTATGTTTTAGAGAAATATACTGCAGGACGTATTCTTGCATTGATAGAAAAGACCTGACAAGAAATTTTCCATCTTTAATCTTAATTGATAAAATCCATTTTATGTAGAAGAACACCCCCACCCTTCATGCCAGAGCCAAAATGAAACTCTGTGAAAAGAGATTTGCTGTAGTAATTTATTTAAAACCAATTTTACTTTGTGCTAATCATGTATAGCTTCTCTGTGTAATTCCAGAACAACTTTAAACTCTGCTGAGGGACAAAAATAGAATTTAGAAGAATAATTTCCATATACCAGCACACACTAATTCGCTGGCACCAGGAAAGAGCTGCTTCTACTAAAAGACTAATAAAATCTGTCTCCATGTCTGTAAAACGACAAATGCCTGTTTTTTTCCTTACTCTATTTTGCCTTACACCACTATCTGATTAATTTCATCAGATTCTCCTAAAGATATATTGCATTGTGCAAAGCATAATTGGAACCAGAGATACCATATTATAGTGAGGGCTATAACCATGCTTCTATTAATATAAAGTCTTATTATCAGCAGTTTATAATTCACTCTGAGATGAGATTTGACATAAAAGATCTTAGCCTGTGGAGGACTTTTTCCCCAGAAAAAAGTAAAGAAAAATCTTTTTTGATCCTCAGAGATATAAAAGTGGCATGTGGATAGATGTTTTTGATTTTAAATGCCTTTTGTGTCTATATAACTGAAAACCACTCTAGTTTCTGAAAAGAAGATTATGTTGGCAACTAGTTCATAACATGAGCTAGACATAAAGCACAAAAATTTTCATGAAAAAGTGAATTTAGTGTGGGAATTCTAAGCCTTTAAAACATGCTAGCAAATTTAGTATATCAACACAACACAACTTCAACACAACAGCACAAACATAACTTCAAAGATCTCATTTTAAAAGTATTCCGAGAAATTATTGTGGCTTGCTGCTCCCTTTTTTATAGAGCAGCCTGCATACATATTTATTCAATCAACTAAGACCACTTGCTTTGTGTTTCTGAATGCCTTGGGGGAAAATATGGCTCTTGTTAAATAGACAATTATAATATAAAGTCTGCAATATATGCAACACTTTATAATACTAACTAAACTTTCAGTTCTTCACATCTTCAGTTACTACAATAAGCTTTGCATCATTCTACCCCCACTTCTGTATGGTAACCTGAAAATAAGCTGCACCAATTTCTGAAGTCAGAGGAATCTGAGACCTACTCACTCAAGTGAAAGAAATTGAGGGTTGTTATAGGGCTAGACTTCATTTCACTGAGAGCCACAAAATCGGCAAAAGCTGTCTCCACAGCTTATTGAAGAATGAAATAAGGAATGGGAGGGATAGAAATCTGAGATACAGAATGCTTGAAAATAAATGCAATGTGGAAACATGATAAAGAAGAAATTCCAGTGGTGCTCGTCTCTCTATTTTTGTTCTCTCTGTTTTTTACTTCTCATGTCATAAATCAAAATTACTTCACACCACTTTGCTTTTGTTCTGCCTGATGCTCCGGCACTTTATTGATGAGATTGACTATTTTAACTTTGTATTTTTTCTCTCCTTTCCTGGCTCAGGGATTTTTAAATTTTTTAAAAATTATTATTATTACTTTAGACTTTTGTCCTTCCCTACTGTTTTTATTTCATTCTTCCTAATACCTTAATTTTTAGCTTTTTCTCCATTTCTGCTGTATTTTCCCAACTTTTTAAAAAATGTTTTTTTCCCTCCTCTTCCTCTATACCTATCTTTACGTTTTCTTTGCACTGCACTATCTTTGACATATCCCTTTATTTTCTCAGCTGTAACAGAATTTTCTTCTTTAAGTCCCCTGTCAGTGATTTTGCCAAGGATGTACAGAGTTGACCGTCTTTGACTGTTTTAAGAGCTCTCATAAATGAATACAGAAGGATTATTTTGGTCACTACTACACATAAAGATCTCACAGCAGAAACTGAGACAGAAAATAAAGAAGATATGAGGCTGGAAAGAGATTTCCAATCCTTTACATGGCAAATAATTTATGAAGTCCTTTCCTTCCTGTCCTAATAAAGCACATGACATTTTTTTCTTTAATTAATGTGTCTATTGCCTGTCTTTGCATGTTCTTCATCTTAAAATTGTTTATAGTCTTTATCTTCTTTCAGCTCTTTTCCATTTCTGCTCACACTACACTAACTATAGTACACTTGAAAGAACTTCCATTCTTCTTCCACAAAGGCAATGATGCAAGTCTTTTCACAGGTATCTACTTCTCCGTCCATTTTTATTGTACAACAAAAAGATATGAATTACTTATCCTGGAGATATGTTTCCCAGATCAGCTTCTTCCTCTGCATTTAAACATCCTAACTTTTCTCTGCATCTAAGTGTCTGGGAATGCAATACTTCACTTCAAAGTAATTTCATTTTAATGAGCACACCACTCTGAGTGTACATTTTCAAAACAAAAAGCATTCTAAAAGACTGTATTGAGTGTTTCCTTCATTAAAATCAAAACACTTTGAACTGAAGGAGCATACTCCAAGCCACTTTGATGCCAAGGTAGCAAAGCCAGTTTTAATCCATGCATATAAGAGATGTGCAGGAGATTAACCAGATGTTTGATTAGTCCTCCTCAGAAACTCCATGATGTGCTAATATGCCTGCCTATGCCTATAATCACGTAAGTACTGTTGGTTGCATACCAAATAAAATAAAAATCACTGATTTGCACATTGTGAATCTGTGCATCCTTCAATTTATACTTATCTGGGCCATACTTCTATGTAAATATTATTCTCAAACTATCTTTTGAAAACTGAATTTCTTCCATACATAATAAAGCATTTAATTGTTCACACCTAAGAATTTCCTTCAGAAAAAAAATAGATATAGAAGTTTTAGAAGAAAGTTTGTAATACACAGTGGGATTCATCCGACTAAATTTAGGACATCAACATTTTTGATGTTTGTGTTTGAGCTACCCATTCCGGCTTCCTCTATGGAATCTGAAAAGAGACACCTGCACTGAGGCATGTCATTTACTTTGTCCTGGAGCAGATGTCTAAAAGTGGCCTTAAAATGGCTATTTGTCTCAATTGACTCTAAAGGGGAGCCAAATGTGAAGTGCTCTTTTTCCATTTCAGAAGGGGAATGCTTACATTTAGATATATAATGGTAGGGGTGGTGGATCCTCCCTTCAGAGTTAGAAGTCAGGATATATGGTTTTTGTGCTGATACTGTAATTGTGTTCCAACTATAAGCTGATAGGAGGGGGAAGCTTTCTGCTGCTCAGGATCTTCTCCTTTAGAGCTGGTCTAGTCATGCTCTGTCAGGAAAAAGGTGGGCAGGGTGATCTTGAATGTCCCGCTGCAGGTTTTGCTGCTCCATAATGTCTGACAAAGCCCTGTCTTTTGAAGTCTTGCAATCTTCTAAAAACCAAGTCCCTTGCCCTCCCTTTTTCCTTTGTTTAAGGCAGCAACCAAAGTTAATTTAAGCTGGTCAGTTTCAGCCAATTTTGGGCTTTACCTCAACCCTTGCTTCTTACACACTGTACATGTAAAAACATGATCACACTCTTTATCTGGCTGGATCTGCTTATCAGGATCTGCTCGAGACTGATTTTATTCTAGACACAATTTTCTTTCATGTTTCTAGCTTCAATTCAGCACAGCACACCTTTATCTTCAATTCAGTGCAGCACATCCTCATCAAGTAATGTTGAGAATCACAAAAGCAGACACAAAAGCCCAAACAGTTCCTTTCATTTCTGACCTACCCTAATATCTGTGTTTTTTTCCTAACACATGGGATTTTTCAGGGTTTGATGAGGTTTACATGCATAACTGTCTACAGCTTTCTGGACGAAATTACAGCCTGCTAAACCTAATGTGTTTCCCAAGCTAGAAGAGACTACATATTTACTATCTTATTATACTTTACTACATTTTCTACTATATACTTAGTAGTCTCTTCTGAGCATAAAAATGATATACAGAATGGTGACTGAGATTCAGTGTCTATGTTCCATCTTGGAGGTAAACATAAAATATGATACAAATAACAGTTAAAAATCTACTCTAAGGGAGCAGTACATTATACTCACAGATTTTCAGGCCTATATTCCAAAGTGGCATCAGGAACTATAATTTTGTGTAAGATGAAGTAATTATTATCACTATTTTTACAATTTAACTAAGTTTTTTTTTTTGGTGTGTGCGTTTTTGTTTCTGGTTTTGGTTTTGGTTTTTTTTCAGGTGTCCTAGACGAATTTTGTCACCAATGAAGAGAAAGAGGCATCACCAGAAGTTAATTTAGAGCGGATGGTATGGTGCCATGTATGTCCATCTTATTTGAGAATTATGAATCTTCCTCATATATCTCATCCATACATCTAATCTTAACTGGACTGGATTTAAGTCTCTATATCTGACAAAAATTATCTGAAAGACAGTATTGTAGAGAGTTGGGAGAGGATACTGCTGGAAGATGACCTTAGCTATTCTGCTTCTGGGGTTGCATTAAATTTGAGAATTCCTGTGCACTACCTAAGATTTATTAACTAATATACTTGAACTGACTGGGAAAGCACTTATACTGTCTTTTAGAAATAATTTTGAAAATTTGTTCAAGAATTTACATATTCACTTTAACAACCAAAACATGGATAATTTTTGATTCCTTGCAGATCCCCACACTTCATTTTATATTAATTTTTCTGTTAAGTCTTGTAAAAACTTTCGTTAGTACACACACAATATAAACAGCACAGAGAATATTTTGCTTTCAAAGCCCGTAAACATATCTCTTAAAAAGAAACTAAATTCTGATCTACCCAAACTCTTCATAAAAGTTCATCTACATAAAACCTCAACTCCATTTTAAAAGAAATATCCGTAAGTGCCCACCATTTATGAAGTATCAGCTACAGCTGCATCTAAAAATTAAAAAATCAGGCCAAGTCTCTGTTTCCCTACACAGACGGGTCCAAACATTGTAGAGTAATAGCTAATGGCTTCAAGTTTGCACATACAGTTTAATTTTTTTTTTCCACGTGTAACTCCTCCAGAAACTGAATCAGTACCACGTTTTCTTATTTGTCTTTCTCTGTCCCACAAAATGCCATGTTTCACAACATTTGAAATGCTGGTGAAATGTATTCCCAATTCTTAAGGAGGTCCAAGTATGAAATTAACTCCAGCTCACTGCTGACTTTCATAGGTAAAAGCTTAATAAGAATGGCAGTATTTGACACTTAGGTCTTAATTACTTAAAGAGTTTTCACTTTGATAATGCTTATATCCCACAGGCAGATTGCAGCAATAACTGAAAGCCTTTTAAAGGCTTTTCAGTTCACTTTTGCAATCTGACTGAAATCTATGATACTCCATGTGAAGCCCACCTGTACCTATTGCACACATCAGTTGTACCAATGCCTGCATGCACATGCAAACAAAACTAAATCAGTAAATGGTGAGCTATTGGATGGAAGAATCCAAGATTTACACCAATGAGAGCAGAATCAGACCTATCATATCTGAGATAGATATGATTGTCAGCAATAAAAAGACAAGTATTTTCAACTGCATGTGCTTGCAGGTAGGGCCAATGATTAGCACTTGTATCTTGCAGGAATAGTTTTCTTCTTATAGCAACACAGAATTTTCCAGTGGACTTTACCTGGTAGGTCACGAAATCCTCTGCAGACGTGTGGAATGTTAAATCTCCAGAACTATATTGTTTCATACAGACTGGCTCTGAAACTTTAGTCTTGTTTTCTAGGTATAAACACTTCTGATAATAAGAGAAATATGAGCAGCAGTGTATGATCCCAAACAATAATTTATACTAAATTAAAACATTAGCTTCACCCCTTAGACACAAGACACAATTTATTGTCTTATCATAAAATTAGAAACACAGAGCATGCAATTTGTTTATGCACCACTGACCTCTAAAGAGCTCATTGATATTGTGGATCCAGTTTCACTTCTTGATAATCCTGCATTGTCATCCAGCTCTGAGGCAATGAAATTCTTCACTGCTGTGCGGGGCTCAAATGGCAAATTCTGCATATGTTCTTGGGTGGGAAGATGCTGGTCTAAATTGATATTAAATTGGTCCATTACAGAGGGATTCATATTGAACTCTGGATTAACTTTGTAGTGCAACAGCCTTTCATGAGGCAGGGTATCCATGCCTATATTCATTTTGCTTTCATCTTTCAGTGATGGCTGGGTATTTACTGAGCCCCGAGGCATGACTATATAGTCGCTTTCTATCATCCGTTCTTGAGGATGGACTATGTCCATATCTGCACCTCTCAAATTATCATCAGTGCATAAATACACAGTCCTCCGCAGCTCACTGTTGTCTTTTTTCAAGCACTGATTAGCCAGTTCACTCATACTCATAGGCATGTGGAGACCTGTTGGTTGCTGGATGATGACTTTGGAGATGATGTTGCCAGGCAAGGTTGAATAGCTCATTCCTTCGGGGTTAGGTCCCTTTTCCTCCTCTTCATCATTTAGTGAAATTCTAGAAAGTGTTCCTGTTATAGTGGCCGCTCTGCAAGGTCCAATGTCTTTATGCAGAACTGTGGGTCAAAGAACAGGATCCTTACACCATGAAACCATGTCAACCTAACACTGTTTTTTCTTGTGGCTTTATCTAGCAGTGCTTCCTTTACTAGTTCATCTTCTTAAATATTTTTCTTTCCACTTACTAACTTTCATTTTATAAATATTGTTTTTGGAACAGCTTTTGTGTGGTTTTGGATTTTTTTTGTTCTCTTAATCTTCTTTGTTTAACTGGCACTGATCTCTGACTAGCTTCAGTCATTTATATAAATTAAAAACACTTCTTCATTTATTCCTACTGACTTACATAGATTTTAGGTGACTTACAGCTTAAGCAAAAGCCTGCCATGTGGAACTCATTAAGGGTTTTCCAAAAAAAAATACACTATGACATCTGTACTGCCATTATTAACTTCACATAACCTCCTGGAAAATGTCAAACAGATTGTAAGGCAGAATCATTTTGTCAATCCATTGTAATGACCTACCATAAGATTATAACTATGTGCATGTGTTCCTAAACTCATAAATGATCCTTTTCACTGATGTTTTAAAACTCTTCTTGGTTAAATTATGTTTTAAATAAAAGTGACAAAAAATTACCACATTGGAAAGAAATTCCATTGGTATCAGAAAGAGTATTTTGATGCATCTGGAAAGGTTATAAAGAATATAAACATGTTTTGTAGAAGAGTCATAATCCACTTTTTTTCTAGGCCTAGACCTTTCTGGTCAAACTTGTAGTAACATCCAGCAATTTTTGTTGTGGTGAGTTCCACATGTGAAAGTTACTAATCCTATAATAAAATTCAAAATTTCCAGAAGCACTGAAGGATGGTTTCAAAAGCAAAGCATTTATTCAATCACAATTATTAATCTTTTAAAAAACCTAAGTCTGTAATTCAACATTTGCAATGAAAGAAAAAGGATAGAAAGAAAAAAATTAAAGTAATCAATTACTGGGCTTATTCCATCTGGGTGCAAGGATTTTCTGGTTCTGGTTGAAGATACTTTAATTCACACCAATGCTATTGTATGCAATAAAATCCAGCACATGGGCTGATACAGAAAGACAACTTGAAGTATCTCAGGTATTACATTTACATCCCTTCTGGTTGCCCAAGGGCTCTGATGACCCAGATCTCCCAGTCCCTGCCTGTCAGTTCACTGCCTTTTTCCACAGCCAGCAGATCATAAGACAACCAACTCTCTTTCCTCACAAAAAACTCTGATTTTTCCATTATGAAAAGAGCAATTTGCTTCTAAACAACAGCACACAAATACCCGAATTCAGTGCCTGCTTCGTTGTTTCCAATGACACTTGTTCAGACATTTCAAACTGTGATCTATCCTTAAATTTTTCATTATCAGAAAGTGAGTTCAAATGCTTATCTAGTAAAGCCTGTTCATAACTGCATTCAAAGTCAATCTCCTTTAGGATGCCTCTGACAAGACCTTCTGTACTGCAGAGCTATGTTATCAAAGGTGAGAAGTGGGAACTATGGGGATCAATGCTGGACTTCTGTCTGCGCTGGATGGTGACAGACATGCATCTGTTTTACATTGTACTATCCTGCTCCTTTCAAAATACATGTGCATATTAAAACTGATCTGTAGGGAAGAACTGATTCCATATTGCAAGAAACTCAACTGGCAGTTTTTTAAAGGTGGGTGACTGGAAACTCAGACTTCACCTTAATGAGATCAGCTTTCTTGGCTCCTCATACAGCCAGTGAGGAGAGAAAGTGTCCTTCAGGCGGGTGATGCACAGCAGCTAAATCAGTCTTCTGCTCTGACTCACCCTGTGGAGAGGACACACTCTCTCTCTTTTCCTTTATTGAAAAGTGAGGGTGTTTAGGCAGGACAGTTTCCCTAGGAAAAACAGTCCTTTGGAAATACCTCCTAGATGAAAAAATTTCTGTCAAGTTTAAATGGTCATTTATTTTATACTGCATTTTATTTAAGCAAGGCTGGCAAATAAATGGCTGAAAATGCGTTATCTTTAATATATGGAAACAAACATAGCTGACTGATTAAAGATCACACTACTGAAATACCTTAAAAAAACCCAGTAAAGTAGAATAAAACTTAATTTCCTTAAACTATTGTTGATTTCACTGAGTCCTAAAAGCCCCTCTTTAAAATGAATGCAAATTGATGCATCCTTCATATACAAAGCTTTAAAGATACACTTTTTTTTTTGGTTTTGTTAAAGCAAAATGATGGTTTCACATTTGCTTGTGTACTGGAGAAGGGAAGTTTAATGCATTAAGAATTATCTTCTTTCCACAACTATTTGCTTTCTAATAGACAGTCATACCTTTAATGACTTTCCAACTGCTGAATTCTAGTTAAAGGCTTTTGTAAGAAAATTAAAGAAACATATTCATACACTGACATAATTTTTCACTTTTTCTATATTTTAAAATTAATAAATATTTCCTATAAACAGCTAAACCCCAATATCTTTCTGGTTTTCATTTCACCAGGAACTCATACAAGACTTCTTTTTGTTGGCTAAATACTCTCTCAATGTTCTTACCTGACCGACAAGCAATGTCCACATCCTTCTCAAAATCAGTCTGTAAAAAGAAACAGTGAAAAGAACACCCATTATTAATTAAAAAATAAACCACAATACCTTGTTGCCAACTAGTGCTTCCAAAATGTCCTACTTACAGGGTTATAGTCACTTAAAAGTGGTTTCTTGTTGCTGAGAAGGTGAAGTGTATTGTTTTACAACAGCAGAGCTTTACAAAGTTTCCTAAAGTATAACTGGGTGGTTTTCAAAGTATGCTGCCTGACCAGAAAAAATAAAATAAAATAGGTGGGAGTATATAATTTTAATAAAATGATACAGTGTATAGTTTTTAATGTATATGGAAGAATAACTTCTACATCTCATCGAAGGATCTTCTTTAAGGAAGTTTTTCATAGTAATTTTATGAAAAGAAGTATGAAAAATAGCCTGCAATACAAATTACTGTGACTAAGTGTAATCCAAATAGACCATCCTCTTTGAAACTTCATTAATTTGTTATGAAGTGCTTATTTCTTATAAAACATTCTGTCATTTCTTGCTACTAATGTAATAATACAAAATTTTTCTACTCCTTGAAAACAACTATTATTTATTTCATTGTGCAAAAATTAGTTGGGAGAACTAAGAAAGAATTTTAACAGCTGGAAATCAAAGCAGACTTTTCCTAGTTAGACAAAACTATTTATTCTGTTAGACAATTTAGTTACTTTTTATTTTTATTTTCACAAGAAGTTTATTCCATGCTAAATGTTCAGTAAAACTGATCTCTTTCTTGCTTGTGAAGTCCAAACATTAAATTATTTTTTGAGTCATCATTTTGAAGGGCATCTGCTTGCTGTATCTTCTATCTTTGCTGAGTCTTGCATGTCTTTAGGGCCTGATTCTGTCCCCATTACAGTCAATGACAAACTGTTGTTCAAAGTGAAGAGATCAATATGTTGTCTTAATATACTACCTAACAATATTAGCAAAATTCACTATCTCATAATTTAGCACATTAAATAGATTCCCCCTATAGACTCTCTCTCACTTTTTCCTTCTCTTGTTGGAGAATATTTTTCAAGGCCTCATGGGGGGAAATACATCAGCACTCTTTACAGCAACACTAGAAAAAGTCACAATACATTATTAGAATATTTTAAATTGCCTTATGTAAGAATCTTTTGTCCTAAAGAACACTGGTGGAAGATACTAATTCACTGCACTCCACTAGATAATCGCACCAATAATTTAAAACTAGCTAAGATATTTAAGCAAGCAGCTAATGACCTAAACAGTCTTTTGCTTAGGTCCTAATATTTCAGCTATGCAAACTTGTCACATACAATACATTAAGTTTTTTCTTTTTGTTAGGAACACTAAATTCACAGTCAAAAAAAAAAAATAAAAGCTAACCATGATTTGAGCATGTCCATTAGGAAAAGAACTTGAAGAATCTGCATTGATTGGATCCTGGCAATTTCTTAGCCGACATCTGAATGCATCTTGAACCTGTGAAAAAAAAATCTTATACTGATTCTTGTGTACCATCATATACTCCTATTAGAGATTAAATTAAACCATATGGAATACAATGCATGACTTTTCTTAAGCCCACTTAATAAATCAGAAGCAATAAACATAAACGCCTATTTCTGTCATTTCATACTTTTGTTATATTTTGTGGATGCTACAAATTTTGTCAGTCTATCACATCCAGACCACAGAATCAGATTTATTTATGGCCAGAATTAGTTACTAGATGGTGATTATATGGTATTTAAACCAAATCTGTCTTGGTGATAGTATTTGGCTTTGTCTTCTCATTCACTTTGGTACAGGTCTGATAACAGGATTCTGCTTGACAAATGTATGATTCTTGAAAGACAGTTCTTTACAGTTATTGTAATCAGACAGTTATTGTAATCAGTTCTTAACTGTTATTGTAATATCCTAATTGTACTTTAAAAAATGTCTATTTGAAAGATATTACTAATTCCAACAATAATCTTTAACTCCACATACAGGGAATCTAATGCATCTCATCTAGGAGTAAAACTCTTCAGACCAGAGAACTATCTTAAATGTGAGCACAAGAAGAAAAGTGGACTGTCTGGACAGAGACAGATTTCTTGAAAGTACAAAAGGAAGTTATCAGAAATTACTGTTCATTAATATGATCCATGAAGTAAATTTGAAAACTTGTCCCTAAAACACAGTATATTTGAGGAATCATTTTTCATAGGAAATGCTATTTTTACTTTCATTTTGGACAGAGTGTACATCTAAAGAAATACTATTATTCAGCACTTAGAAATGTGTTTCAATAGAGAGGCTCATTCAAAAGGAAAATACAGTTCCTGTTTGTTGACAGCAGAATGCAAACATATTTTACTACCTTCTCACACCTACAACAATAAGGATGTTGTGCAACTTTTGGAATATAATGTTTTACAATGTGAATTTTAGTTCCAGAAATGCAAGTGTCTGTATTAAATATATAATCATATTTATGATTGAAAGATGTGACTTGGAAAAACAGGAACATGGTTGGGTGACAAATTTCTTGTTTGAATATAAAAGCACTATGAATGAAATGCCCATAAAAAACTACATTCCATTTATTATCTGTAAAATTTACTTGGTGTCTTATTCAGAATAACTAAAAGCAAGAAAATTGTCTCCTACTCATGAACATTTTGTGAAGAGCAGAGGAGGATAACTCCTTAATTGTTGCTGATGGGAAGCTGTCCCCTTTAAATGTATCATCTTCTATTGCAAGTTGTCTAGAAACTATCACAAAGGGAAAATGAAATAAAAAAAAATTGCAATTAGAAAGCATTTTTTTAATGACCTCAACCCTTAAATGCCTAGGACTGCTTTGCAGTCTTGATAAGTGACTGTTGCAGGTGGAGGGAGCCAAATATAGGGCAGAAAGAAGAACGAAGCAAGGTGGGAAGGTTTGGATTAATTTCAAAACACTGAGACTTACCACATGTTGTAACTTAAAGTGTGCTGTTATCGAGACTCAGATTCTGATTTTAGCCACCACACTTGCTTTGGTTTTCCATGTGTTTGATGTTAATTTAATTTGACATCTCCCAGTTGCTGCAAATTTTATCCAAATCTTCTCTCACTTTATCAATGCTGAAGTTAGGTCACACTTCAGAATTTTATACTCTCGGATAAGCACTGGCACAGTGATTTGACAAAAAATAAAATAAAAAATGCCTCCTTCCAAGCATCCCCAGCTGTGCTGAATCTCATCTCAAGGCATATGATGCTTGACCCCAAAGCACTGTTACTCCAGAACATACAGTTTATCTCACCACACTCTGTGCAGTGTGCCTCCTCATTTTTGGGACTCAGTGTTTGTGGAGGTTCCCCACTTCTGACAGCTCCAGAGATCTCAAGAATCTCATGTTGTACTTTCAGTGCCTTCTACATTAAAGCAGTGAATCTTGATTTTAGGATCCTCTTAAATGTGCATGCTTCTTGCAATGCTTCTGAAGTGCAAGCAGCATATGATGTGAAGATGTTAACAGAATGTCAAATGTAGTGTTATCCATGACACTGACATATGCTGCAATTTCTAGATGTCCTCACCCAAGTCAGAATTAAAATGGTTGAACTTTCTAAATACCAGCTTACTCTTCTAAACTGCTTGTTCAAAATTGTTGTTTGAGTATGTAAAGACTGCGCTGTCTTTACATTTTACTTTGAAACATAATCTTGTTTTTCCCCCTGCCTTTTAACATCAAGTTACAAGATTTTCTTAGAGCCAGGCAGAGCAGGAGAGACAGATGTGATGAACGTGCAGATACCAGGGAAGTCGTTTCCTTAGCAACAGTAACCAGCTCCAAGCTTTTGTAACTTACCCTTGCCCTACTCATGTACTTTGTATTTTTCTCCTGCAATTCCGAAATGTGGGCTCTAGACGCCAACGGTGAATTTAATCCAAATGCTCTCTACTCTGCAGAGCACAGCTAAAGAAAAAAATACATGTGGGTTCCTCCCATCATCAGTATTAACATAAGTTACTAAGTGTGATTCAAATCAGCTTTAAAGCATCTTGTGTTCAAGCAGATCAGGCAAACTGTTTTGCTGAGATAGATAAGCTTCAAAGCTAACCCCTCGTATCATTCTCTGATCTGTGACACATTCATCACCATCTTCCAATGACCAATTAGGTGTTTAAACAGCAAGGTGAGGAAACAAAAAGAACTCTGGGCTCTCTGGGCTAAGAAGGCAACATAAAGCAGTAATATCTAAGTATGCATTTTTCTTCCAAAATCTCCAAATATTCCATGAAAGGTCTTATGCTTAAAAAATATTACATTTATTTTAGAAGTTAAGAAATAGGAGTATAGAAAGATTTAATGTCTTTCCAAAAGATACTGAATTGATGGTGGACAGAAATAGACTACATATCACTTAGTTCTCTTCCAGCTGTATGTCTTGGTGAAAATCCCTGTCTTCCTAATGCAGGCCCTATCAAACAAGATCTTCAATATAGCATGTTAGAGAAAGTAATAAATGTTTCCATAATTTATGTGTATATCAACATAACTAAGAGGAAAAAAAGGGGCTTTTATATATAATTCTAGAAGTCTGTGTCTTTTTGTGGTCTAATGACAATAAAGGCATGTAAAGCAGGGCTGTCCTCTTTGAATTTTATGGTGATATATTCCACCCCATATTTTTTTTTCCCCCTGACAGTCAGAATTATTGTTTTGCCTTTGCTGGCATGCTATAAATATTAGATCAATCTTATAGGCCATAACTGAGATAACTTTGTAGCTGTCGTCAAGAGTGATAAATATGTTGGCAGGATTTTCTTGACAGGCACTGGCAGAGCTAAATGCTTTTGCAGACAACCAAAAGTAACAGACTATTTTTTCAGCTGGGAGGTATCACGTGCAGTGCAAAGACTGCACTGTCCCCTTTGCACAATGGCCACTCTCTTGGCCAGTACTCACCTAAGGGTCTCTGGAGCTGGAAAGCCAGACTCGAGAGCCAGACTGAAACATAACTTACTGGACTTACATCTCTTCCTGTGTAGTAGACAACTATGTCTTTGCTGCTGCAAACTGAACAAAATAAGTGCAGACCACATACATTTTTGAAATGAAAATTGATTGAAGTCCATCAACTTTTCCTTCTTTGAGCTTCTTGAAGATATTTCTATTAATTTTCTTTTCCCATAGGAAAAATATTGCCTTTATTAATTCCTTAAGTGTTTTGACCAGTTTGCAATTTAAATCTGGAGGACTAAAGAAGATTAAATGTATTCTGTCAAATAGAGTTCAATCAGCAATATGTCTAGGCTTCTATATCTTCCACCAACACCACTATCATCATTTTGACTGGAGATAATCTACGGATTAGTGAATAATTTACTTTGGCCTAAATTGTCATGACTTATGAAAAAACACCTCCTCCTTTTTGATCAGGGAGAACCTTATCAATCCTTCATGCTTTTTGGGCCTCACTGGGAAACCTGCTCATGAGGTAATTTTTAAAAATACCATGTTGATAGACTATTTAGCTGCTTTATAAAATGCTTTTCTTCTAGAATTTTCATATTAGAACTACAATGTGTCATAGCTAAGACCAATTTGCTGGAACAACTCCTGTTGTTAAACATTCTTTGCAGTTAGATGTTATCTATCTCTATATTTCTATATATCTACATATATAGCTGTGATTTGCTAAAAAAGCAGTGAATAAAATAATCCCTAACTAGCTGATTGCCTACACATAAACAATTAGGATTCTAAATTCCTCTATAAACATATTTATAATCCAATATTTTTGCATACTGCTTACACAAGAAACAGCAAGTTAAAAGTAATTCCAGTCAAGGTATCCTACAAATTTGAAAACTGAGTTTACATATAGAAAAGACCAATTCCATCTCAATCACCACAGTCCTACTTTCCAGTATGGTCAGACAAGAAAGTTTCTATGAGATATTCAGTATTATTGAAGCATTCCTTGGGAATGAAGCATTCGCAGCAAAAAGCTGTCATTGGAATAGGAAACCTGTCTTTAATTCAAGGCTTAGGGCATTGTTGGAAGATGCCTGTTGGTTTTCATCTTTCATCAACAGTCAAAATACACTTTTTTTCCAAATAAATTTCTGCATTACTGCATTGATACAGACTTAAATGCTGCTCTCTTTTAAAAATTATTTTATTTTATACAGTGCTATTCTAAGTTATGTTTAGAATTTCTCATAGATTTTGGTCTTTTTTTTGACAAAAACAGTGACTGATAACCAGGTATATGTTTCAGCCTCTCTGGATCCTTACAAAAGTCACAAGGAAATGGAATTAGGACACAAGGAAATGGAATTAGAACATGAGGAAATGAAATGAATAGGGGAGTTCAGATCGGACATCAGAAAAAGGTTCCTCGCCCAGAGGGAGGTTGGTCACTGGAACATACTTAGTCATGGCTCCAAGCCATGGTCAGAATTTGAGGAGTGTCTAGACAACACTCTTAGTCTTATGGTTTAGTTTTAGGTAGTTTTGTGAGGAGCAGGGATTTGGACTCAATGATCCTTATGGGTCTCTTCCAACTGATGATATTCTATGACTCTGTGAAAGATAATGCTGTTCATACTGCTTTGGCTTCGAGTATTTCACATGCAACCTTGAGCAAAAGGTATATGTTTTAAAACAAAAATCATTCCCTAGGTTGGTAAGGGGGAGGTGGTATGCCCTTTTTAGGCTAATTAATATATCTCAATGGATACAAAAATTTCATAGACAGAAGAATAGTATGAAACCACTGTTCTTTCTACTGATAACAGACACAGTGTCTTACCATTATACTAAAAGACTATGTGAAATGATGGCTTTCAGATTTACAGATGAGACTACTCTCTTTCACAGATGTAATCATATTGGGAAATAAACTGCTGAAGAAAATAAGGGGATTACAGGACAGTTCTACATAAAATAGCTTTTCTTAAGTATTATCTCTTATTCTGCACATATTTTTTTCCTCAACAAAAAGAAAAGTCAAAGGAAGAAAAAGGAAAAGGTATTAAATGAGGTAAGACCCTTCCAATATGAGTGCTGATAAACAAAGAAATGCAAAAGTTCATAGCCCCTAACAGCACAATTAAAGTGGGAAGGGATCAGCACTGTGTAAGGTGCTAATTTCTGCAAGATACTGATATTTTTCTTTAAAAATTAAAAACTTAATTATTTGATAAGATAATCATGTATGCATACTGTGAATGATAGTGATGTAAATCTCATGCTAAGTGGTACAATACTGAAAAAATTGAATAAACGATGTCACTCATAATTATTTTTCGTTAATATACTGAGTTTTAGTGTTTAAAGGGTGTCAGTGGTGGAAAGGAAAACCCCTGTGTGAGATTCGTCACTCAGCATTGACAATAAACCTTTCTTGAAACATCTTGCTTTGTTTTTTTTAGTCCTGAGGTGCTTTCAAATAACTCTTCTCCATCCCAGGGAAACATGTTGGGCAGTATAATTTGGTTTACTGGTGTGGTAAATATCCTAAAGATGATAAATGACCAGCACACAGGCATGCCTGTGGACCAGGAACTACTCTCAAGTCCAGCTCCAGCTGCTCATTTTTGATGGAGGGCCCCATTACCACAGATCTGCCAACAAAGTTACTGCTCTTAAACCCATCTCAATAAAATGTGGGGTTAGTTAGCAGGTTAGGCAGGTTAGAGAAGCTGTCACCAGAGCCAGATTAAAGAGCACTTGTGTAGGAGCTTTGCCATCAGATTTCAGTGGTGATGAATCCTGCGGCAGGTGGTACTGAACTGTGAAGGGCAGGTCAGGGTACTGCTCATCCTCACTGTTCCCAGAGCACTCATCTGTCTTCATCCTTGCTGTCCCCATAACTTTAGTAGGTACCTGAGTTTGTAGATCTGAAAGGGTAGATCTTCAACAATGTAATATGTTATCTCCTTGTGTCCTCTTTCAGGGACAGTATAAGCATAAAAAAATTGTGTTTGAATTTGTTTCAGAGAGTGTAAAAATCTACAGCTTTTGGTCTTCAGAAGGGCATTCATGTTCGCATTTTCCTATACTCATTGGGAAAGATTAACACTTAAACTGTACTTGGGATTAATTAAAAGACACCTTGAATTAAATTGGTAACGACTTACACTGCTATTTTGCACTTGGAATTAACTGATCTTCCCCCCTCTTTCACATTTTCTCTTTTCCATTTTCACTTGTTCCATACATCTCACCATAAAATATTTTTCTCTTGCCATGAAATATATTTCTGCAGAGTAAACTGTATATAACATTAAAGAGCAGTTGAGAGATTAACAGGAGCACAGCCCTTTGAAAACCAGGAAGCCATTCCTCACCTCCCTTCGGAGAATACAATGGACCATGACAATAACAAAGCCTTGTAATGAATCAAATACTGCAAAAAGTATCTGAAATAATATTGATCTTTTGTCTGTCATGGCCAGAACTGCAGACATCCAAGTCAGTGCTAGAAGAGGCAACACCACACAGGAGCTCCAAAGGGATGCCCTATTGAAAAAAAAGAGAAGAGCAGCATTGTAATATTGCAAAAAAATATTAAAAGCTCACTAGTAAAATAAAACATATTTAAGGATGTCACTTTATCAATTTAACTTGAAAATTGTAGACAAGAATGTAACAGTTGTACTTTATGTTCTAAAGAATATCCTGTATTCAGTTAATAAACACATTTGCAATTTTTTTAAAAAAAGTATTTAAACGTGCTTAGCACTTTATACAGTGTTAGCAAACACAGTTGTCGTCATCAAACTATTGTCTCACATGCACTGTATAAGATTCATAACAAGAAGATGTAAATGATCAGGACTAACATGGCATTACTGGCGGTGGTGGCTGACAAAGCTGTTGTTGAAACTACTCCACACTTGGCACATTTGAGCGTCAAACCGCTATGAGGCTCACTCATCTGACTGCAAACAAACAGAACACCCACAAAAAGAACAAAATATTGAATTGTCACCAAAAAACGTTGCTACTGAAATTTAGCTTTTAAATATGATGTCATGCAGAAAAAGTAAGTAGACTTATTCAGGATGAATGCTCTATATATTGTTGCAAAACTGTATTTTATACTTTTGATTACTGTTAGCTTTAAATGTTAATGCAATGGGGCTTAATTTCATGCAAACTCTATCTCTTCAATTTAATCTAAAAAAGGCCCCAAATGTGATCAAAACTGCTCAGTACACTGAAGTAAACATAAGCACGTGCTAGGATAGACACACAAAGTGAAATCCCTCTATTCAGACCTGCTGAAATACAGTTGTATACAAACACACTTGAGAAAAAGTACGGGTCACTTAAAAGAGGAGTGTGAAGTATGGACCATTGCACAGCATTAATAGGGAAAGAAACCTGCAAAAGTTTTTCAACATCCAATCAATATGTGCATACTGTATAGTCAAATTTGTACTAGTGACCTGCATGGCCCACTACTATCTGGAATGGTTTTATTCATGCCCTATGAAGGTCTGAATACAGGGCTTGAAATGTATGGAATTTGATGAAATATATATCAGTTGGTACTAAAAAAGGGTGACCTGTTTTGCCTTTTAATAAAACACAGTACACAAGCATTAAGCTCTAAGGATTTTGTATAGACAATTGTACCTCTGCACCTGTCAGAAGGGATAAAGGACAAAACCTGGAATTTAAGTTTTCTTTTCCATACAGCATGCATTCAGCTTCTTGAATCAACTAAATAAATATTTTTTCTATTCTTTCTTTTTCTGCTATAAAAACCAGGAATAACCATAACTGACTAAGATGTGACATAGCTGACAGGAGGGATGTTTTACCTATTCCCAGCTGGAAAGTGGTCAATGTGGTGAAGATAAGAACATTTCGGTTTTTTTTCCCAGTTATTTCAACCAACTGAACTCTTTGTTATTGCCAAACCCAGCACTCACAAGACTTTCAACGTACTGTCCAAATCAATATTGAATTCCAGCGTTTTCCAGTTTGATAAACCAATTTATGATCTTCCATTAAAAAGTGCAGTATATTTCTCATAAAAGTGCAGTTTCTTCCATAAGAAAACAGTGATAACCATGATATTTTATAAGATGATTTTGGGTTGAGAAAATAACTCAGTGAATCCATATTACTTGTCATTAATTAAAAATATATGTTAAAGAATGAACTAGAAACATGCCTTGGGTAAGTACAAACTAAGTTTAGGAAAGTACATTTTGTCCTTGCCTGGTAGTGCTTCAACATTATTAGACTGGATTATTCTCTTTACCTCTATAAAACTGCTCTGGATCTTGCAAATAATAATAGAACTTAATGTGCGTATAAGCCAAATGTAAATTATCAGCCTGGGCATTGGCATATGCTTCCTCTTTTGCCAGGAAAAGGATTGAGATCATGACTGAGATCCAGCAACATATTTTTTCCCACTTTTTTGATTCTCCATATGCTTATTAAGGCAGTAAAAAGCATATGGAGTTAGTATATTTTGCCCCATTTTCACTTGTTTTAAATCCTACAGCCGAACTTTTGATTGAGCTTTTGACATAAAAGTCCAATGTTTGCCAGGAAGAATGAAGTTGCCTTCCTGAGCATGGCTGGCAAAAGATACTTGAGAAATGAGTGACAATCACCTTTCTAGAGGAGATCAAATGATGAACCAATTTCTATGCCCCAAAGAATGACTTGAGAGCTGTCACCTGCCAAGTAGTATCAAGGAATGCTGTTGCCAAGCCACCATCTCATAATATCACACTAGTTAAGATTGTTTCTCATTAGGGTATCTACATCTTTTCCCAGAATAGCTGGAATAATCTCTTGATTCTTTATCCATTCATTTTAAAGCTAGACTATTTTAAAATAAAACACTTTACTAAGTTACAAAACTAGAAAGTGAGTTATTTGTTTCATGAGGAAAGCAAAGTATAAGTAAATAGATTTCTGTAGCCTACAACTGAGTAGCTGAAAAAAACCCTGCAGTTAAATCTGTTTGAATATCCTTGAAAAATGTACAAAGCCAAACCTGTGGCTGTTCCAGCTCCTTATATCACTGGAATCAGAGCATATGTGAATTTGAATTGGTGATTACTAAGTCATTGCTACTTTTGAAATAATTGGGTAGTTTTATAATATTCTAGATTTCACTAGTGTTATTACAGAGTTAAGGATGTCAATGGAGCAATGTAGACAAAAGTAAGGCTATGAAATTAATATTTTCTACTGAAAAAAGAGGAAAACAAGGGTTTAGTACATGTTTGTCGAAATGATGGTGAAAGAGCTGAAAACCAGACTTAATTGAATTAATATGCAATGCAGATCACACAAGTTGAAGTATTTATGATAAATGTACTAATCTAACTCCAAACTATTAGGAATGCTACTATTAGTTACATGGTAAAATAATTAGAAGTGAAACTGCAATAAATTTGCCCACAGTAGCACAGTAAAATAAAGATACCCCCATTTATCATTATTAGAAATGCAGATATTGGTGGAGTTAAACTACAAGATGGCCCAAAATACAATACTAGAAAATATAACTGAAAAAAATCATTATTCAAGTTTAAATATACTTTCATAAGTATTAAGAAGGTGATGATCCACTTCTCAAATATTTTTCTCCAATATGCAATGAATCTAGGTTTGCTGCTACAGTACTTCAAATCATTGTCACCCACTGAAAAAGTTTCTGATACCACCGTCATAATCTTTTCTTCTCATGATAATAAATGGAATTTTAATGTAAATGCAAGTAAATAATCCATAGCACACATTTACCTTTTTTCCCCTTTTTTGACTCTTAAACCATGGGGTTATTTTTTTTTTACTTTTATGTTCTGTTACACTATTTTAGAAAATACACCTGTGTAAACGTTATGTGGATGTAAAAACAAAGACAAATTCTTAATGCAGTCAAAATGGCAGAATAACATTGACCTAAGTAAAGGATATATTGCTGTAAAATATATTGTGTAACAGTTAACACAAATGAATAACATTTCTTACCATAGTAATTAAATTTGACAGCTAGACAAAAATAATCAGTTCTTTCAGTACATACAGTTCATAAAACTGTTTTCCTGACTGCAACAGCTTTACATATATAACCATCTCGTGAAATCTGTGCTCTTATTTGTTTAATCCTCATTCTTATCAACTTAATACTGTTGTACTTGTGTTTTATTATGTTTAGTTTGTTTAGTTGCATTCCCTCAGGATAATGCAACAGCAGCTTTTGAGATTAATGGAATCTGTTAGAAACACTGTTACATTGATATAAAAGTTCACAGCACAATCAAAAGAATTTTTGATGAATATCTGTAATTGAAAATTGGTGATAAAATTTTAATATGCTTTAAAATATCCCAATTGTTGCTTACCCTGCTCTGTGTTTGAGTTTTTTATCTAGGATTCCATCTCTGGAAACAAGTTTATTAAATACCAAAATGCCAATCACCATGTTGACCTGTCAAACAGAAGACAAACAGTTGATCTTTCAGTGCGGGAAAGAAAATATTGTATCCCGTTACTTAAAAAAAAAGGCTCTTATAAGCCTGCAAAATGCTTCCTCTTACATTTCTGAGTATTCCTTCAGAAACTGTGTAGTGACGTCCCTGAACACACCAAAAGGCTGTTTTCTCAAAAGGATGACATACACACACACCCTGCAACAGGCTCATTTTTGAACCTTGAATTATGCCTGGTATCAAGCTATATATGTGTACATTTCTGATGGCCAGAAGCTTGAGTAATATAACTTTAATATTTTGTCAGTTTTAATTGCAACAATACATCCTATTCCAGGAAAGCCACTGCATTTGAGTGCACAGGGAAGAGCTAGTCACAGCACACAATGACTGTAACCATGTTCCTTTTTAAACATTTATGGCCCATGTGGGTGTTCCCACTTATGCAGAACCAACCTGTGGTTTTCCATATCTTCCTGCACATTAATCACTGTCTATGTAATTCACCAAAATGTCAGTTTTGAGCCTTGTTTGGCTCTAGTTTACTATTTTTGTGGAGCAGATGAATTTCTGGGATGTCTGTTTAGCTCTATTAAAGTAAATGGTGTTATGATCACATACATGGATTGAAGATCTATCCTAAAAAAAAAAATTCAAGTGTTTCAGCAGTCAGACTTTGGCACTTAATGGACACACTAATGGCATTTAATGGACAACTTAATGACTGTTATTATCCATTTGTATTATTGAGCTGAACTCTATGAACTTGTCTCTGCATGGTCCTGCAAAGAGGTAATACTAATTTTTGAATCTAATTAATAAATATTCCTTTTTAAAATTTATTAGAGATGGATAGTCCTTTTTTTCTCCCTTTTAAACTGGTTTTTCAATACCTGTGCCAAAATAATTAATTGTTACTAGTCTGCCCTGCCAAGTCTTTTTCAACTTTATTTTCAGCATTAACATTTTTCACCTGCTGTTATATAATTCTTTGGCTTCATACGCTTAGGCTTAAGTGGCTGCATGGAACAGCTCTTTCCACAGCTACCAGCTAATGGTAGGGCAAACTGCGACTGTGAACTTCAAACATTTCTGAACAAAGACTTGCCAATTAAACAGAGAACGTACAGTTACTTCCATGTGAAAATTATAACTGGCTTTTTGTAAACATCCTTGGCTCTTCTACCATGACAGGGACTGTGAGCTGTACAAAAGGATCCTGGCTGGACTCCAGGCAATGATGACACAAACTCTATGGGAGTAGTAAACATCCATTTCAGGAAAATTCATGTAGCTGAATAGCTGCAGCTTTGATGACTAGTAAGACTGATTCCCTTTTAGAAGAGAAAACCAGAAACAACTGGTGCTGATAGAGTTATCATAGTAAAAAATTGGTAGAGTGGAAAGAGGAATTAGATTCAAAATATGTAAGGGAAAAATGCTGAATAAATTGTTGTGAAAAATCCATACAGACTGCAGAGCAGATGACTGATAGCCAATGGCTATGTGTAGGTAGGATGTAATTCATCTTACCCTGAAGTAGACATCTGAGATACTTCTGATGGTTTGATTTCTAAAAGTATGTATTTTTCTTCACTGACAATGATATATGGCTGGGATAACTAGCTTAGATGCAGAAATTTACGTTGCAGATATCTACAATTAGGCAGAAATGAATCTTACACCTAAATGCATGTCCAGAGAATTGGAAGATTAACACACAAACGAGTAGCATTTCCCAGCTATGACAACTTTTTTCTTTGCCTTCAAAAGCAGTAGCCATGGACAACTTGCTGGCAGGTTCCACTCCTTCTGTTGCTTTTGCTGGCACAGCAATACCCTGCCAAGCAGCCCTCTATCAAGGCTGTCACTGAGTTTCACAAGGCAGTAACAATTGCGTAGATGCTGCTGATAATAACTCAGTGATGCCTGTAACAAGTTTTCTGTGCCACTAATCAGTACATTATTCTTTCACAGATTACTGTGTAAACATGGAGAGATAATTGGTATACAGAAGTGATATAATCAAATGAATCATGCATTCAAAATACTGAAGGTATGTTAAACAACAGCGATCTCAGTATTTAGAGCAAAATGCAATG
Organism: Pardalotus punctatus; assembly: GCA_013400915.1. Taxonomy (NCBI): domain Eukaryota; kingdom Metazoa; phylum Chordata; class Aves; order Passeriformes; family Pardalotidae; genus Pardalotus; species Pardalotus punctatus. The sequence goes on from VZTX01024678.1 coordinate 46,330, forward strand.
TTACTTTATAGCTAAGCTTTTATAATCGAAATAGCACCATTTCATACACAAATACTGGAAATTGTATTAATGTTTACCAAGACAACAGCAGCTGCAGGTCCAACGAAAGCATAAAGTAGCCCTCCTTCCAGAGACAGCCAGCAGCTGGAAAGAACATTAGAGAAGAACTAACACAAATTAAAAATAAGTATAACACATTGTCAAGAAAACATTAATAATTGCTACAGCATATTTTTCTGATGAATGAGATTCATATACACCCACAAAAAAGAATTGCTTTGTTGATATGATGAGCAGAGAGCTGAAAGATATTTCCATTACCAGTGGTTAACATTTCAAAATTTTTTATGTGAGTTATGCATAAACTGAAATGCCCAAAATGTATAAAGAGCACAACAGAAAATAAGTTTGTAAATATTTGTTGAATCGCCTCTAACCATGTATGATGAGTTAACTGAACAGGCCTTGCCAAGGAGGTATATAGAAACATTTCTAGCTTACCATATCTGATAGTTCTATACTTAAAAGTGATGAAATGGTCAAGTACTTGTAATATAGAACTTCAGAAAAAAACAGGTTTCTACATATCCTGTCATTTAATAATTGCTATTATAATTACATATTAAAGACAATATTTCCATTAGAGAAAAATCATATATGATATATGATCTAACTGTTCTGTATTTTCTGTAATATTTTGCAAACAATTTAAATGTATATTTTAAAGCATCTGAAAACTGTATTTTCTGGAGACCTCCCAATCTCAGAAAATTTGTCTTTCTGCATTAGGGCTTTCAATGAAAACCAAACACAGAACACTTACATAATCAAATTCTAAATATTTGTTATATTATGATGTAAAGCTTTTCATATCTGCAAAAGATCAGGAACTTCACACACTGAAGTAAATGCAGCTGTGCTATTTTCTCAGTGATTACACATTCAAAGAACAGCATGTTTATTTGAATGCATGATCACACCTACATATAAGAAAACTCAAGTACATGCATTCAAATAATTGACTTGGATTTCAAATCCAGAGACAGTCACGTCAGAATCACACATATCTTCTTTATTTTCCAGTAATGGTTTTGTACTTTTCAAAATCAACTAAATTAAATGCAAGTGCATCATAATATTAATGGTATATTAGGGCTGGTATTCTCACTGCAAAGAATAAAAGTATTTCCCATTGCAATGAAGCCGTGTGAAAACTGTCACATGAACCCAAGTGCAGCAGTGTGCTAAATTCTGGAATGATAAATGGATGCAAATAGTTCCTACCTTCATTGTTATAAAGGTAATACATGCCAAGCTATTCTACATCCTACCTCAAAAACCAACTACAACACTAATGTTCAATTTATTTTTGCAATGTCAAAGGAAAATGCTTTCAAACTTTTCTGCAGTTTTGCTTACTTTTTTTTCGAAAGCTGGGTTGCTATTGTCAGTCTGGGAACACAGACTTCTGAGAAGAGGAAATGCATTCACAGTGCACTTCCTTATCAGGATGAACTTTTAAACTTAGTGAAGATGACCACTCTGAGTAATTAGAACCTGTAATTAAAATTTTCTTGTATATTGGCAGACAGAAGCATCAGTTCATAAAAACCGTTGAGGTATTTTAGTTCAAATGTAATTTCAGTTACTTGTGCTGAAAAAAGGGTCAAGAAGGACTTTTTCTAAATAAAAAATAAAAACCAGTTTCTAGCACAAAATTCTTTGAGACCAAGGGAGAATTGCTGCTTCCCGTTTCCATGTTCTCAAGTAAAATGGCTTTTTAAAAGAGTAATTTCCATTTAGAGGCAGAGCTGGAAAAAAATATAGAGGTTGTGCTTTTTTACCCTAACTCTTTTTACACAATCTGAATATTCAACAGTCTGGATTTTCACCAGTGTGTGATACCATTATTGCAATGTATTCAACATCTCCTAGTTAATGACTTAAATTCATTTTTTCATTTAAAATCTTTTTCTGTTGAAGACATTCTGAAGATAGATTTTCAGGTGCCTTCTTACACCACAAGGCAATTCTTGTCAATTTTTTACTGGTTTTTCCTTTTCCTCTTTCTTTGCTCTGATAGCTTTTTTTCTGTGCTTTATAGCTATTTTTATTTTGTTTTCCTGTTCTGTCTTCTTTCTCCCTGATGTGCACATAGCAGAAAGCCATATAAATTGATTAGTATTAAGAGCAGCCACGGGTGGCTTTATGGGACGATGTTACATGGTCATAAAATTCTGCTGAGTGATGAAGTATCTGTACACATGCTCCTGTGTCCTGTACATTTTTTGAGATGTTTGATGCTCTCCAGGTGAATGATTCCTTCTCTTAAGAGAGCGTGGCAAGAGCATGACTATGACAGAATTTTAATTTTTGCTGACATAATAAATTCCTGGAATTTATCTGCACTGTATGTTAACATGAGCAGTTCACGCAGGTTTATTAACTATAACTTTTAGCAGTGGTGCTTTCATAGCTCTGATTGTCTGAAAAGAGATAGCAAATATTTATTACAGAAGTGGCTGGAAAAAGCTATTAAGCTTTCAGACACACTAATCTTTTACAGGTAAACAAATATCTAAAAACTTATCTCTGTGGTTTTTTAATTATTTTTAGGAAATCCCTTCAGCTTCTGTATCTATATCACTACAAGTGCCTGCATGAAATATTTTTCATATGTAGTTTTAAATATTCAGACATATAACTATCTGATAATTAAGACTGAGAAAAAGATAAAAATCAGAGACTTATGATCACAGATATGGCTCCAGTGTGAACAATTCAAGCACTCCCATGAAACAGACACCACACAAAACTGAGAAGTCCTGTAAAGATTCTTGGACCTTCTACCTTTCCATGAAACCCTTAATGTGTGGGACTACAGAACTGGAATAAATTCCTTAATTTTCAGTTTTAATGTCTTCCATTTAAAATTTCATTTTCGAAATGAGCATCTTACAGAGCATGAATAGTTTGCAACAGGGCATGCTTCTGACAGCAGCATGTGTATAATTGATCGCAGCCAAACAGGCAAAATATAGTGTAAGCAATTTAAAAAAATTACACAAGTGCTTTAGTTATGGTAGGAGGAGCAGGACAGGAGCTCTGCTTTTACACTGCCCAACAGTTGTCATGAGACACAATTTTTTGCTGCCTTCTGGAGTGGGACAGCACATCAGCTGGTGTTGGAGGAGGAATCTCCATTCCTTGTCTTCACTGTTTTCCTTATGTAATTCTGATGTCAAATGCCAAGAAAATATATTTGCAAATAAGATGAGAAAGCTGAGTTATGGTTCTACTTGTTCCTTGTATGCCTTCATTTGTTCTTTTCTTCTGTAGTACCATGTCCACTGGATTTGGATCCTGGGAGAGGAGCTGCATGTAAAGAGATCTGCTCTTTTTTACTTTCCAGGTTACTCTTAATGAAAGATTTGTTGCTTTGCCTGAATATTTCAGAATATCCTCTTTTAAAAATGCATTCAGCCCAGGAAGGAAGCAGGAAGCAATGCTAACTAAAGCAAGTACTCACACATGAATGATTTCAGTAGAGCAAATGTGATGGGATTAATCCTGCAAGGGAGAGAGCTACATCCCCAATGGGGTCTGGACATTGTTATTTTGTGATTTGTAATTCTCACAGCCTAAATGGTTTTTCAGTTGTGGTTCAAGGACTAAATAATAAAAAAAACCCATCAAGATGTACATAGTTAAAAAAAATTCAGAGTAGTAGGTTCTCAATGTAACATTCAAAAGAGGGCTAAGACCACTGTTGCACTTGCCAGCTCTAAGTGCAATTTAAGCACTTCAGTTACATAAGACATTCCTCATTAACAAACTGAAGATGCACATTGTCACAGTTTAAATCTACAGAGCTTAGTGGTTGGAGCCAGTACTCAGGAGGCAATTTGGTTTTGAATTCTTACCCATCCAGAGCTGGAGTGCCAAGACAGTGAGACATACACAGAAGGGAAGGGGAATCCTGATCTCACTCAGTGATGATGCTAAGGAGAATAATTAAATATTCATCGAAGAGAGGACTTGACCTAACTCATCCACATGTCTGATGAATGCCCTCATTACCAGTCTACAGAGTCATATTTCCTCTCTTTCTGTCCAGATGCACACTCAATTTCTTAGGCAACATGAGGAGAGCTCCAAACAGGCTGACCAAAGGAAACACACTCTTGCATATATAATGGTGGTTGGAGCACTCCACTGGCAGGAGGAAGGCTCAGTTCCTTCTTCATCAGAAGACCGAAGGGCAGCCTCTCTGAGGAGTTAATTTTCCGAGATGTTAAATACACACTGGAACCAGCTACATTGCTAAACTGGAACTGTAATGAATGTAAATGAAGCACACAGATTTCCTCCTTGCTGTCTCTCAAACACAGCACAGTCCAGGAAATGGGTTGGATTAGGCTGTCCAGGCAAGAGGGGATGGATGGGAGAACTGTTTTGAGATGTTTGAAGGGCTTTGGCTCCAAGCTGCTCAGGGGCATTAAAGTTGAGGTACCTGCTTGGTGCGCAAACACCTGGGTGCCAAAGAGACTCTTGCCAGTACAGTTTTGGATTTGTTTAAAGGCTGGCAGAGGCTACCCATAACATTTAACACTGTCTTTTGTAAATCTATATAAATGTTAGGTGTCTAAGTGGACCTGTTCCTCAGTGTTTCTTAAAAGCCTGCTATTTCAAAATCTCAAATGAAATCTAGGATTCCTGGTGCTTTGCTGAGCTCAGTCCAAGACTGATCTGCTGTTTTCTCTGTTCTTTTGTGGATCACTCAGTGACTCTCAGGGCAGCTCCAAGTGTGAATGGATACCTGTAGAGCCTTTAGAGTATGCTATGCAGTTCCTGATGGGTATGACAATCTTGATAATCAAACACATAATTTATCATTTCAGATTGACTTACTAGTGAGCTGTTCCATATCCTTTTGTCTTGGTAAATCCTATTGATATTGCAACCACTAATGCTGGCAGCCCTGAAAGAAACCAAAACAGTAATAATCATCAGATGCTGAGTAAAATATTGCTGTTCTGCCTGGACAAAAAATGACAGGGCATGCTAATGCAAAATGGACAATTTTACATGGAATGAATTATTTAATGAAGCACACTGCTATTGTAGGATTTGTTTTTCTGAAGCACTGGTAGGGAGGAGGACACTGTTTTCTGCCCACAGTGTACCGCTTTGATGTAGCTAAATTATGGTACATTTGACAGGTCTTAACTAGAAAGAGGTTTCATGAATATTCAGATAATGGTTTTTTCTTGTTTTATTTTGATTTCTTGGTATTACACTATTTTGCTGAAAATCTTCTAAAATTTTGTTAAAACATATTTATAAAAGAATGCTACAATATACACCAGCATACCTTGAGCTTGAGATACAGCGCAAAGGCTTCTAACCTAGTTTTCCTTTTAGTAACATGCTGTCTACTATCTTTCAGTTTTACTGAAGAAAATGATGATATTCTTGACATTGCCACTGCATTAAATGTTTCATTCCAATAATTCTTAGGAAATTAATTTTACTGACTTACCCCATCCAAGGCACAGGAAACGCTTCCTTATGAGCCGTGTCCTAATTTTTCCAGTAACAGCCATATATGACTGCCACGCTTCTGTCAAAACCCAACAGAATGAAGCTAAGAAGAAGAAGTGTAAAAATGCGGTGGTTGTGGTGCAGATGCCCTGCAGGGAGCAAAGAGAAGCTCATGCTGAATACTTAGGGACACTCATTTCTGTTTTCAATTCAAAGAGTTGTCATATTCTATCATCTTGACCTTTATCCTTAGCATCAACTCTCCCTTTTCTCCCTTTATGATGTGGTGGCCACAAAGAGTGAGAGAAAGAAAGAGAAATGTTGATGGGGATTAGGCAGAAAAGGTTTTGACTTGTTTTCCCAAACACTGAGTGCTCTGTACAGGGACAAAGACACAAAATAAATCATGCCAGCAGATTTTTCTCTACACATTTGCTTTGACCAGGGATCATCGCAAAGCCCTTTTCTGGTAAGCCAGCTACAAAATTACTGATTATAAAATCTCACTGAGCTGAACAGAGAAAAGTGGGCATACAAATGCTCCTAATTGCGAGTTATATTTTATTTCCCTCCATGAAGAAAGACCCTGATTATAAATCTAAATTTGATTTTTTATTTTTTGTTTAAATCTTACAGAATGTTGACCTCTTGGAATATACTGCCTTAGATATTTTAGGCAGGTTTAAGTATCATAACCTTAACAATTACCCTGGATATTATTTTTATGGGTATCAGCATTTGTCATCTCAAAAGTATTTTGAGCACACGCAATTGGCTTTGTTTTGTCACTCTAGCCCTTAATTAAACTTGACATTATAGCTTGCATAAATGAACTTCTTGGCATAAATTATGATCTGTCCTCCACTGTGTTGTTTAAAATGCCAGTAGTAGGTGATAAAATGCAGTCTGCATAGTACCCCAGAAACAAAACCACACCAGTAATGTTGAGAATATCCATAGCAAAATTAATCCTTAGCACAATTTAAAGAGTGAAAATTATGTTAAGATTAAAAGAAAAAAATAATTCACACCCCCAATGTCAATGATGTAAATCATGAAGAAATGAAAAATGTAGATATTACTTGATGATTAATTGTTATTTCTTTATGCATCATACACATCTAATAGCTATGCTTAGCTTTTTATTGAGGCTAGTCAAGATTTTTCACTAAAATCCTAGATGAGCAAACTATCTAGGGAGAAAATATGCACGTTCCTAGTTATATATAGGTGCTTGCATACACTTGATTCAAGGCTGATAGGAAGGATATGACACCCTTATATTACATCATGCATGTTTTTTAGTTCATTGAAAACCCTTAACTACTTTTAAATATGTTTTGGTTTGAATTTTCCGTGGTGTTAATTTGCCCAGATTCTCATCTGAAATAATTTGTGCTGGTTCACTCCAACATCTATCCTAAATACATATCTAATAGTCGCTCCAATAGTTACCTTAAACACATAGCTGATAGCGGATATTAGCATTATCTGACATCAACCTCTCAACTTTCAAAAATTTATGCACTTGAAGAGTCAAAATGTAATTATTTCCTGCTATGAATTTACAGATGTGACAAACACCTTATCTTAAAATCCTGGGTCAAATTGTCTATTTAAATCAAGAGGAAAGCAGTTCTGTATAATTAGATGCAAGAGAACTGTCGTAAACTAGGAAAAAAAAACCAAAACAACCAGATCCTGAAAATGCACTAGTTATTCCATCCTAGGTATTGCCATTAATTCTTATGTTTCGGTGTCCCTAAGGTATATGGATTCATACAATCTATCCAGTTAAAGCCTGATGAATAGCAGTATTTCCTGTATATGAAAAAAAAAAACCAAACCAACCCACTTATTTAAAATGAAAGTTCTGCAGTGAAACACACAATAAATATAATAGAAAATTCATAAATGTCCTTTCTTTACCTAGTTGGTTCATATGTTATGAATTCCTACTATGCAATTTTAATTTGCTTTGCTATCAATATCCTTGAAAAAGCTAGAGAGTTCTGTTGGAGAAAGAACTTGACAACAGAATTACTTTTGAGGAACAGTACAGAATCTTTTCAGGAGGAACCGCATGGGTAAATGCACAATATTATCCCAAAAAAAAAAGTTAATATACTATTTCTCTTATAAATAATACACATACAAACAAGTCCTGATCTCTTTGGTGAAAACATTGCTAACTCTTATGGTTGACTTGAGTGCACACTGTAGTATTTAATTAATAATTTATCCTCTATATTGAAAAAAAGACGATGATAATCTGAGACAAATGTGGACATGGCTACTGTGGAAGAAAGAACTGTGATGAAAATGTTAATGATGATGTTGAGCACAAAATGAGAGGACAGAAGCAAGTTTTATGAAAAGCAATCTGTGCTCTAGCTGGAATATATGACTGCTGATTATATCTAACTCTTCTGAGTGGCAGACAGGGGTCTTTAATGAACAACAATGGTAAAACTGTATCACTGATATAACAGTGTATTTGCATCACATGCCATCACAAAGATGCAAATCAGCCTCAAAACATCATCTAACAACCTTTGTGGGATTGTGGTGACAGATCCATGTGCAGGCAGTGCTTGCAGTGAACTCAGCCTCCCTCCCTGCAAGAGAAGCAGTTCTGGCAAACAAAACTGCCCCCTCCCAGGCACAGCCATGGGCTCAGCTCAGTCGTCCAGTACTCCACTGGAAAGCTGGCTTTTATGTACTTCCTTATTCTTCCCCTTTGATAAATAAATAAACAAACAAATGCTATTCTGTCTGGGAAAGCACTGTATCTGGGAAGTTAATTTCCAAATAGAAACAAAAATTCATTTTCACCAAAGGTTGTTATTAAATGGGTCACTGAATATTTCTATTTTTAGGAAGTATATATTAGCATTTATTCTTTCTCACTAGGTTATGAACTATTGCCAATCTATCCTTCCTCTCCTCTTCTTCCTTGGCCAGGGACCACCACCTCTCCTCACCTTGCTGCACCTGCAGCAGCACACTCAGACCCTGCGGCCCATCACTTGTAGAAAGCCACAGTGTGTCAGCCTGCCTGCACCAAGAGATAGTGGTGCACACCTTCCCCATTGCTTTAGGAGGAGATGTTTCTCATTTGCTTCTAATTCTATTTTACTAAAATTCAGTGAATTAATTACCTGTGCTGAGCACCTGTCAACTTGCAACATAATTAATTTTAATGGCCTAATTTATTCACTATGTCTTCAAGCTTCCGAATTTAAGTCAACTTAGTTTAACCTACTCTTCCTCCCATTGCTCTTGTTCTCGGCTCCCCATATTTACTTATAAGTGGGGGGAGGGAGTTTTTCTGTCCTCAGAATGCACAGTTCCATGAACTTTAATTGAGTCTCAGGTGTTTAGCTTCCTGGAATATCTAAGTAAGACCATTCATCCCTTTTTAATAATACAGTATTGAAAGCAAGAATACACATCAGGTATCAATTTATTTCCTTTTCTCATACTTGTAAGACACTTACTTTGAATGAACGTACTGAAGCACAGCTGAGAAATGTAAAAAACAATGAAAATTCAAAACTACTTGTTGATTAGTATTTTTGTTGTACTAATGATGAGTAAAGGAGAGAATACATCAATTTTTATGACCTGCAAAAGTAGGTCATAAATGTAACCTCAAACTAAGAATTTATTCTCTGAGCATCTGACTGTTGTGTTTTGGGTTTTTTTAATAGAACAATGGTATTTTTTAATAGAAAAATGGTGTGGGTGTCTTTTTAATAGCAGTGTCTTGTGCTGTAGATCTTCCACATAAAGGCAAAGAGTTAACTAAGGACACCTGATTCATGTTCTCACCCTGAAACAGGTTCTTTTTCCTTCAATGAACTTGTTGACTGTCTCTGGGTTCTGATAAACAGTATAAGAATCAAAGCTATTGGAAAATGAATATGAAAAATAAAATCTGTATTGGTGATAGCAAAATGAACAGGGCTAAAATCCACTCAGCTGGATTATTTAATGAAGTAGAAATGACAGGTAGCAGAAAGCCATTTAAATAATAAAATTTCTTGAAGATTGGAATCTTGCCCTTGACTTATCTCTGAGGACATAAGTCTAAGGTGATAAATTAAATGTGTGCTAATTTTATTCTTATGACATTCTGATCATGCACTGACTTCACAAAGAGCACTTAAAGACCACAATAAATGAAACAAAGAACCAACAAAACAAAGACAATGCAAAGGACATAGTTAAGAGCAGAAAAATAATTCTATGACAAAATTAGTATATTTTATTGCCTTTTTGTGACTGCTAAGCCATCTACTATCAGTATATATTTTCCTTCTTTAAATCAAAAAAGCAAATTCATAAAAGAATTTTATTTTTTTATTATCACTTATTTTTAAACTCATTTGAGAAATACAGTGTCTTTGCCTCAGGAACAGCAGACATTGTCAGAATACAGGGATACAGTACATTGGTCAGATAATATTGAATGTTAGAGTAAATGCTGATTTATAGAGTAAACTGACATATTAAAATAGATGGATATTCAGAGACTGCGAGACAAAGAAGTAAGAACTTTGTTTTCAGGAGTGGTTTTTTGGAAGAAGGACAGATTTTCAATAAGAAAAAATATGGCAAGGGAAACTGTCTCCTCAGCTGCAAACATATTTGAAACTGTTAGGATCTTAAATGCCTGGGAAATCATAGCTGCAGTCTTCCAGGTTTCTTTTCCAGGATCATTAATATTGCTGACACCATAAAGCTTTGAAGGTACCATTTAAAAAATCCCATGTTCTTTTCTTTTGACAGACTCTAGTGCTGCTAACACCACTTGTTCAAAGAACTCAGGAATCTGATACTGATATTGAAAATAGCACTACAGTGGAAATAATTATTTTAAAATAATGTTATTTGTGTTTTCAACTAACAGCTATGAAACTATTTACTTTAATTAACTCAAAGAAAAACTTTATGATCTTCTACAATCTTTTCCAGTGTCCTTAGCAGTTGAAGGCTCAAGTGGTTTAACTTCATTACATTTTGTTCTGATATCTGACATGATAGCCCAGAATAATTATCATTTGACTTCATGTGCAGTTGCATGATGAGATCTGCACAGTTGATTAATATACTGAGAGATTCTCTATGCGGTACGAGACAATGTAAATTGGAGACTTTATTTGGATTTTTAAAGCAAACTATTTTTTCAATGCTACAGCAGTAATTCTTGACTAGTTAGGTGACTGGCCTCACAGAGATAATGAGTGATAACTAAGGACACACAATTTTCTGTCCTTCTATGCAATCATGTTGTTTACCCTCAACAAGCAAGATGCCTTTCTAGGTTCTGATAAATTGCATATAAGCTGGCTGTAAATGACCCAGCTGTTTCTCCAGTTTATTTGATTTATTTTACAACTACACTCCCACAAAAGACATCTTTATCAACAGCATGGCAATCTCACAAAAACTTTTTTTCAGTATTAAATTTTAATTTTTTTTTTTGGTATCGTGCAAATTATCCCAACAATTACTCAACTCTGGGACCATTTCATGGGCCCAGTCTCAGGGTGCAATATAATTTGTTGTATTTTGATTTAAGGTTTCTTTTTCTTCTCTTCTGGAATCTGTCCTTTTGTCTGACAGTATAACCACAGTGATCCTATTAGCAATAGTATAAGTGCATGTGGAAGAAAAATTACACATTAAATTGTAAGTTTTCTCTGCATTTGTGCTTTCCATATACACTTTTAATATCTGTCTTACCATTTTCACCTAAAGTCTTTTTAGATACTTTACTGATAAATTCAGTTCCTGCTCTTCTTTTACCAAGATTTACCTTGAAGGTGTTTCTGAAAACATGAGTAAAGCATTTTACAATCTCTTTTCACACTTACTTATGAAGACTAGTCAGAATATCTCCCATTTTTTCCCAGGTGCAGAGTTCAGCAATAGAAGTGCTGTTTACATCTGATCCACTAGAAGTATATGAGCCTTCTTTTTAGCTTCTGCCCTTTGCAGTTACTTTCCTTCAAAATCCTCCCTTGATAGCTGTCGCCTCTATCACTTATATCAACAGCCTCTGCACTTAAATCTGATACAGTAGAGTTGCACTTTGGCATCCCTCAGTTATGTCTGCAGAGAACTGCTGGGTTTTATTCAAAATAATTCCTCTGCCAGCCACCATTCTTCTCCAGATCTTATAATGCACATAGTACAAAACAATTATATCAACTAAATGTGAAGGGATAGTCTCCTGTCTTTTGGGGTGGAAAAGAATCCATTAAAGTTGCTATCTGCATGTGGAAACCTTCCTCACCCTGTCACACAGCAGAATGTCTATGCTAGTTACAGCACAGGTATCCTTTATGTATTGGCACAGGCATAAGTTGTTGGTGAGGTCCTTGGCACAGTCTTGACCTGGGCCAAACCTGTTCTTCCAGCCCAGGCCCACAGAGAGGCTGAAGAGAGCCTGGGCCAGGAACCCTTCCTGATGGTCGGCTTGCACACTATGTCCTCCTGCCCTGGAGGGCTCGCACCTAAGGGATGGAAGATGTGTTGTGCTAATTTGCCTTGGGGCTATAGAAATAGTTGTGGCTCATTTTGGTTACTAGGTAGGATAGAGGCAAGAAATTCAGCTGGATAATTCATATTATGCTGGGCTATGACTAATATATGAGGCAGTAAAATTCATTCCATGTTGTTTACAGCATTCTCTAGAGATTGTCAGTACAAAGCCCAGGTTTGTATTGTTTAACTCAGAATTGCTTTCTTGGTGACATGCCTACGGTAAATTGAAAGCCAGGTGGAAGACAATTCTCCTACGATTTTGTTACACTTGCACTCATTTTAGTCTTCCTTCTGGTTTGGATTGTTATTGCCAGGTTATATTCGAGCAAATGAGTGCTGCACAAGCAGTAACAGAACAGGTTACTCAGAGGCAATTTAATTTCTTCAATTACAAAACCTGGCAACAGAAGAATCTCTTCACTTTCTGCCTTTGTGCCATGAAGATGTGTATTTTTCTGGGCAGGCAGGAAATGAAAGAATAGGATCCTCTACTTGTTTACAGGATTAATTCAGAAGTCAGTGGAAAGACTCTCATTAATTTAAGTGGGCTTTATACTGGATGTTACACCTATAGAATAAGGGATGAAAGGTGCATGAGCAGAGGCTTGTGATCTTGCTTCTTATCTTAAGTGTTTTAAATGTTTACAAAATATTGGATGAGTATTTTCCTGGTAATTGAATATGGCCTACTTTACATCATGAATTTATTGTGTTGGCTTTGATGTTAAACACTTTAAACAAGGTAAATGTCAACTCTGTCAGGACAAAGTAACTTAGTATTTTAACTGTGGCTTCAATTAAGTGTGTTTTGAAGTTTGTGAAGCTCAGAACAAGAGGTTTACAGGCAGATATAAAAGAAAATAAAAGCCTTTTAAAACTCTGAAGCATAAAATCAATTTTTATAAAATATTTTCAATTCCTTCCTGTCTAATTAGTCCCAAATTGTTATCACAGTGTTGTAACAGTGATGCTTCCCTTGGTGAGAGAAGACCATTTTCTAATTGTTTTCTTTTTCTTGGTGGTGAGGTTTTTTGATTTTTTTTTTTAAACAACTCTTTTGAATGCAAAATAATAATGCTCAGTTTAGGTAAAAAAGTGGAAATCATTGGTGTGCTTTCTTAAAACAACTTCTTCATTACTAACCTATTGAGGAATGAGAATTGAAAGATTAAATTGAAATTGATGCTACCTTGAAATATTGCTCTATAAAAACAGCTTTGTGAGGTTTTGCATTAACAAGTCTGAAAGATTTATTATTTAAAGAAGGATAAAATATAGATTTGTGGATAGAATACAAATTTGCTTTTTGAATTGATGGGCAAGCAAAACCTGGTCTTTGAAAACATTGAAAAATTACTTATGTTCTTGTACATCATTGTGAGTAACAGCAACACAGAAGCAGAGCTGAAGGTGCAGTGTGAACAGAAGGGACTAGATTCATATTGATGAATGCACAGTTTGGCCTGAAACTGGGTGTGACTCAGAGGAGAAAAGAGAATGCATGCTGGCTGTCAGAATCCTTCTACTGAGCTGTCAGAAATACCTCTATTTACTTGGGAACTATGCAAATTAAGGTATAGAACATGGATAAATAATAAAAAAGGTTCACTGATGTTATTACACTTTGGTTTTCAGGACAGTTGTTTCTCAGGAACTGTTTTCAGGTTCTGAAAATTCCATATTTCTTTAATTTTAAATCATGGAATGTGGAGTGTGCTCTCTTAAATGAAGACAAATGCTCCTGGCAGGTTTGAAGAGATATAATAATGAGACAACTACATTAACAGTGAAGAAAAAGCTGTTTGGCTGTAACATACCATGTGCTGTGTAATAATTTCAGCTTCCTACATAACGATATTCAGCTTTTTAAATCTCTCTTTGGGCTGTTGCAAGTAGAAAGATTTGTTTGCCTTAGCTATATGGCTATACCTGTTTGGAGAAGAATGAAGAATACAAGAGACAGTAGTCAATTAATGTGATGAGCATCCCATGTTCCAAAGGTCCTGAGTCTTCCTAACTTTAATTTATTTAAAACTTTATGATGGGGGCTGTGTGACTAGCTAGGGGCAATGAGCCAGGATTGGGAATGGAGAGGTGGCTGAGCTAAGCACAAGGGTTACACATGAGTCAGCAATGTCAACAAAGAAAAAAGTGGTTCAGAGCACAGTTGAGAGGGATCTCCCCATGGAGTTCTCAGAAAAAAAGGAGGAGGAGGTGTTCAGGCACAGACAAAGGCAAGGAATTGACAGAGCTTCCTTGAAAAGATGGTGTAACATATAGAGGGTAGTATAATGGATACTGATATGTGAGACTTCAAATTCCTACAGGAGGATCCAAATGCAGCCAGTGCAAACTGATGTCCTGGTGAAACAAATTACCAGGAAAAGCTGACATTAGGTAGACAGAAAATACTGCCTTGTCTTGCCCCCCAGTGCAAGGCATTCTCATAAAATAATTTTTTGTTTTCAGAAAATGTGGTCATCACTTGAGTATCTTTACTTTTAAATCAGATCATCTGTTTGCTCTATTTTAGATTTTGATCTTATTTGCTAACAATAAAATTGCTGTAATTTTAGGGAGATTCCTCAGCAATCAAAATGATGCCTAGAATGAGAAGTTCAACAACAAAGCCTGCAGTTGTCTTTCAGTTAGTCTGACTGTGATGATTACAATCCTGCCATATGAAAACAGTCCATCTTCTTGTCTGGGATACTGGTGTCAGCAAAGATTCCTTCTCTGTATATCTGTAAGAGTTTCATCCCTTTACATGATTGACTGAAACCACTGAAGTTATAGCTTGCAATGCTATTACAACAGTGCCATATGTCACCTACCTTATTATTTTTCTGTTTATTTTTTAATCATTGTTGTATACATAGGTCTTAAAAATCTTTATAGAAGAATAGTAACAGGAAAAGGATGATTTTACCCCTAAGAATATCCTTGATTTCAAGCATGCTGCTCAATTTTTCTCCAAGGACTATGTCTTTTAGGATTAGCAGGATGGAGAGAGTAAGAAATAGGTTTTTTGAAAGAAGTAGTTTAAGTCCAAAACAGACAGAATCCAGGAAAAGAGAGATAGTATCTACATTATTGTGGCAATCCAAATTCTTCTCATACCACATAACTTCAGTTTATTTTTCAAAAATAACAGGTAAAGCAAATTTTTTAAAGATCCACTAGGGTTACATCTATTTGTACTTGCTAACAAAATGGATAAGAAAGCATTCACCCATCCTGCAGCCAGCTGGAGCGGTACAGAAAATGTCTATATTAGTAAATTTCTTTCTGCTCCAAAATAAGGTGGCCACATCCAAACTGGTCCCTTGCCAGTATCAGCTATCCCGAGCTTGGGGAATTGACTGGGTTGACGCTAGCTAGTGTGGGACAAAATCATGCCAGGAGGCATGCTAATGAATCCAGAGCATGGATGACTTGATGCCAATGCTTGGGGTCATGCCCACCTACAGAGGCATGTAGAACACTTTGACTTTGTTCCCTTACCCAGTAAAACATGAGGTGGGTTTGAGCAAACATGGTGGGCTGCCCTGGGCCAGCAGCTAAGCACCCACCCCGTCACTTTATCACTCCCCCAGCAAGATGGGGAAGAGAATCAGAACAGCAAAAGTGAGAAAAACCTGTGGGTCGAGATAAAGATGGCTTAATAAGTGAAGGGAAAAAAGCCTGCACCAAGTTATGCAAAGGCAGTCACTCACCACCTCCCACCAGCAGACTGTTGCCCAGCCAGTCTCCAAGCAACAGCCACCTTTAAAAGACCAGGGCTGGTTGTATTGCTGAGCATGCTGTCATACAGTATGGGATAACCCTTTGGTCATTTGGGGTCAGCCCTGCCACCTCAGTTCCCTCCCAGCTTCTTGTCCACCCCAGCCTCCTCACTACCAGGGCAGCTGAGAAACAGTGAAGGTTTTGATGCTGTGTAATCACTGCCCAGCAATAGCTAAAACATCAGTGTGCTAGCAACACTCTTTTTATTCACAAATCCAAACCACTGCAACATACAGGATTCTGTGAGGAAAATTAGCTCCATCCCTGCCAACCCCAATATAGGAACCTAACACTGAACCCAAATGGAGTGTGTGTGGGCATGTGTCCCCACACATGCCTATTAACAAAGGGGAACAGACGCTTTTGAATATGTTCATATAATGTGTAGACATACACACACAAACAGGCATTTTTAAAAACATTAATGCAAATGCATCTGAAAGTTGTTAATGGGATACATATATGTATATATCAGATACATATATGTATATATGTAGTTCACCAATTATTACTGTTTCTTTTAATGGAAAATCTGACATTTCCCCCCCCCCAGAAATAAGTATTCTTTCCCTGTAACCTTAGAATCAGAGCACATTATCACCCTAGAAAAGCAAGTGGAGGTAGAATGACCCTTGGATGGCTTATGCATTGCAAAACAATATTTTCAGCAGACAGAAGACAGAGGAGACTGCTTTACAGCTCTATATCAGATCTTGTCAACCTGTGTATGTGAGAGTGAATGCAGAGTGAGGGGAAAGAACAGAATTTCCACTTTGGGCAACTGGTAGTGTCAATGCAAACTTATACAATAGCATCATGAATCACATTAATTCCTCTTATAGTGATGATATTAATTTCTAATGTCTTTAATGCATTAGCCATGGGTTGTTTCAGAGGCCATCCATTCTTTTGTTCATGCAGAGATACGCATAATGGCAATGACGCTGCCTCATCCTCAGGATTAAATTGCATCTGGAAGACATTCCTAATAGAGGGCTTTACTTAATACAAAACATGGCTAAAAAAAAGAAGTTATAAATTTAGAGTTCCTCTAAATACAGAAGAGGGAAAACATTGAGTAATTACATGTTTCTAATGATATTAATGAAATCTCCGCGATTTTCACATAAATGAAAGCTTGTAGAGCTATGGATATGTAAGAGGAAGTTTCCGGTCACTTTATACCATCACTATTGGGATGATGGCTAATTAGATAATTCATGGAAGTTGAAAGAGAAAAGCAATCGTATCCATAACCAGAGAGAAGAGGCTGTGATCACACATGTATATGGAAGTTAGATTAAGAATGGGAAGGAGAAGAATAGGTTAAAAAGTCAGCTAATATTTTGGCATTAGTTTCTATTCATTGCTTGCACAAGAAAGAAAAATGTCAAGAATTTATTCTTATAAAAACTGAAACCACTTATGCTGTTAATACCTTTGCATTGTCTTACAGCAAGGAGGAAATTCTGTGTAGTATCGCATTCATTCAGTTCTCTTTATCTGCCACGTTAAACCAGTAGGATAAAAGGTTTAATATTTATGACAAAGCAGTGTGGAAACTTTCACAGTGATTCCTTTAGCATGACTTTAAAAATTTGTTAAGTTGTGATTATTAAAGAAGAATACTATGATAACATAGCTGTTTTAAAGGAACAAAGAATGAAATGGTTTTGCAGAACACTCATGTGCATCAGGAGTTGTAACTAATAAAAGCTGCTCTATCATATTACTGCAAGAAAGGTTTCTTGAATATGGGGAATAGCAGTCTTTTTATTGGCCCTGGCTTTCATGCCTGTATCCCACTTCCCTCTGCTTCTTCTCATACATCCACAGAAAAGCTTTCACAGAGTTAGTCCATACTTGTGATGTAAGGTAAAGCACAATCTGGAGGAGGAATCTGGGACATCACCACTTTTAGGATAGCACTGGTTTCTCACAGACACCGGTAAGCAGAAGGCTCTTCCTCCTGTATGGTCTGAATACATTCTCCCTATGGGAGTCACTGTGAGGAGGCTTGTGAGGAGCCAAAGCTCTCTGCAAGGCCTCATATCTACTGGTATCACTTTTGTTTAACTCCTAGGGAGTCTAAGAACATGAGCTTCCTGCTGGGAACAAGAGGTTTCCAAACGAGGAAGGAAAAATTTTGTGGAGAGAGTGCACAGAGATTTCAGCAAGATGATCTACAGAGAACTAGTCCCTAGCAACATGATAGTTTTCTTCAGGAAAGCATTATCTATGCTCTTAGATAATGCTTTCCAAGGAATTTGAAGAGCTTCCCATTAAAGATACCTACAGCAATAAAAGTGTTACAGTGTCTCAATATTTCAGGAAGAAGGAGGAAACCAGAAAGTCTACAAGATCAATTTAATATAAATTAAATTCAATATAAATTTCTGAGTAGTGGACATCTAAGCAGTGACAAGAGGAAGCAGACAGTGTACAAATTCCCCATTATGAACACTTTAAAATGTATTTCATTCTTGTATGACATGAAAGAAGATGGCCTGAGATTCCCATAATTATTTGGGCTATGTAATCTGCTGCTCCACTCATAACAGAATAGTGGGCACTTAAACACACAGAGAAAAGATATTAATGTTTTATAAGAAGGTGATTTGTAGTCTCTAATAAAGTGTATGAGATCAGTGTGAATGAACATGTATTTCACCAGAGAGGATGGACTTACATAAACCTACATCTTCATTGCTTTTACTTCAGTATTGTGAACTGTACCTGTCTCAGGCTGCAGTCTCCTTGAGAGAGGAGACCCTGGTGCTCTCCCTCTGTGCTGGTGCAGAGTCCAGCACTCCAGGACACCTGATAAACATGATTGCCAATAAAAAAATCACCCAGGGCGATGCCTTGACAGAAGTTTAATCCTAGTAGTGTCTTTACCTCAGGAGATTTAATACAGCTTTCGGCATAAGTACATCAGTGAAAGTCAGGTAGGAAAAGAGCAAGTGCATTTCTTGAAGGCTTGTTTTATATATTAGTCAAAGGGCAAACAGAATTGCTCAGTTTACAAAACTGCTAATTTATCTTCACCCCACATATCAGAAGAAGGACTGATTTTGCAGTGCTACTTACCCAAATCTATCACTGCTTAATAAATTACTCATGTGTTTCTGGCTGCCTCTTGTCATTGATTTTAGTTCTAGTCAGCTTTAAGTGTGATGCTATTTCTTCATTCTTTCCTTCATTAATATTACCTTCTCAATCCATGCTAGGAATGTAGTTTCTAAAGATAAATTGTTTTCCACCCTTGAAGGTGGCAGTGCTGTGATGGCTTTATGGTAAGTACTTGATACTAATTACTTCAGAACTACTGTTGAATCAACTTCATCCAGATGAAGTGGCTATTTAGTGCCTTCCCCCCCCCCCCCCCCATAAATAACTTAGCTAATTTTAGCCATTAAAAATATTTTAAAAATTTTTTTTACTAATTAATTCTACATTTAGTTGGCCAAGTGTAAGATAGCTTGCTGTCTATATGTAGCACGAAAGGACTGGTTGATATTACTGACATTCTTTTTTTAAAAAAAAAACAACTTTTTTGACGAGAACACCCATTTTAATTATTCAATTGATTTCAATAGACTACCACTAATACATTTCAAAACTTCCTCTTAGAGTTTCTTATTCTAAATCAAAAACTATCCACTATTAAATTTTCAATTAAATAAATTGCAGAGTTTATAGTATTTGTAAGAAAATTGCTGGTGCTTAAAAATATAAGCACATTCTGATGAAGCTGAAATGATGACACTTTGGCTTCTATCACAGTACTCTGGTTTTTGCATGAAACACAACAGCCAACAGGATGCAGCCGATCATCTGCAATTTTGTCTGAGTGTTGGATACACATGAATCAGTCTCATCTGTGGTGCTTTTTAAAATTTACTTCCAGTTATTGTGAGTGACTGTAAAGACAAACAACTCTGCTCAGGATACAAATAATGTAATTTGCATTCAAATAAAATTTTAAGTGTTAGAACTAGGATGCTCAACCTATTATTTTATTTTTATGTCATTGATGCACAACAAAAATTGAAATGGGGAACTCGCTGCTTTAGGATTTGAAGGTAGCCAAAGAGATAAATGAGTTTAAAGTGGATTAGAGAATAGCCTGACTGATGGATGCTTTGGATGGAGTCCTGGCTCAGAAAATCTTTAAATTGCTGACTGCAAGAAGTCATGAAGTCATATCAGAGATAGGATCATTCATTCCCTGTCTCTGTAGTCTTTCCTGTATATCTGGTTAGTGTAGACAGCACAGTGAATAAGGCAGATCACTGAACAGAGCTGATACTGCTGTTCTTATGTTCTAAAGCTGGCAGGTAGCAAAATTATACCAGATAATTTTAAAAATCAGGTCACTTCATGAGGGATAAGAAGTCTTCCAGAGTGAAGAAAATCCCTTTCATCTACACAGTTGTGGAAACAAGCAGTCCTCTGCTGTCTGTTTACACAAAAGTCCAGATCCTCAGTAAAACCTCTGTGCAAGTAGCCTAGACCAGCACCAGCTCTTTTCACTCCAACACTGCACCGGACTATCATTCTCACTTCATTAAGTCATCACTCTTCAGTTTTAGCTTTTTTTTCTCCAATAAAGAACATAAGTTTCAGACCTACTATTCTTACATGAAATGTTGATTTAATACAGCTAAATAGGATGTTCAAAAACAAATTTCCTCTACTTTCGTGAAGATTTCTTTTTCTCTGTGGATTTAATGGCCTTTTGAGGCAGTCATTTTGGCAGTTCTTGGGGTATAGCCCTATTTCCTGCTTGTTTGCGGGCATTTTTCATATAACAGCAGAAGAGAAAGGCGAGGATATAGTGAGCCAGAGATGTAAACCTGCCAAATAAGGAGAGCTTAGGTATAAAGTGTAGTATCAGAAACCACTTAAGGTACTGAAAATGTGTAAATCTGCTACTACAGTCATTGAAACTGCTAGCTGGCTGGATGACCTTGGAAAACTATTTTATTTTCCTGCCTATATTTGCCTTTCTCAATTATAAAACAGTGATGATGACACACACACACAACCCTCATCAAACACAGACTCAAAATATTATATTTCTATGCACATTTGGAGTAATCGGATTGCAAGTGGAATGTATCTTTTTTCCTCCAAGAACAGGAAAAAAATGTGGTGGGATGTCTTCGAAATATCTGTTTAAGGGAAAGGTCAAATATAATGCAACCATCCACCTACTCTTCCAGACTTGACAGGTGTTTGTATGTGGACATTGTTTTTATCTTTCTATCAATTTCTGTCACTCAACAGAATAATGCAAAAAGGGGAAGAGAGAGACAGAATATTTTAAAAAAATCTAAATAGGTTAAAAAATGTTGCCATAGAGACTGATTCAGACACTATAAAAATAGCTTCATGTATTGTTGATATTGTCCTTTTGCCTTCTGCTGTTCTACCCGAGTGAAGTAGACAGCCTCAGCAAGATACCTAAAGTCATCAAAGGCAAAGTAACAAGTACAGGAAGGATCTCCCAGGTTATTTTGAATCTGCATGGCTATCTGCAAATCTGGGTTTAATTACTTAATTCAAAACCTAGCAACATAACTTCTGGAAGTCACACCAAGAAATCTGTTTTTTTATAGCTGTTTTTCTTTATAGGAGCTCCCTGAAAATTCTGTAAATTCTGTTATTTTAAAATTAAATACTGTATATGCTTATTTTTTGGGGTCTTGGTTAATTTTTGTGAGTTGAAAAATCAATAGCATTCTTGAAATTGCTGGCTGGTGATATTTATCTCTCATAGTCTTATTGCATATTTGTAGCCAGTAAACACTATATGAAGATTTAGGGGGGGCTTTTGTTGTTTGTTTTTGTTTTGTTGTTTTGTTTTTTTTAAGCAAAAGAACAAACTGATGATCAGAACATTAATTTAGGATAAATGTTCTGTTAACAGAAATATTGGGTTTCACATTCAATTTTGACACAAGAATCATTGCCCGGTCTTTCTTGTACGTGCTAGACACATTTCTTAGAGACATTTTTCTACTTTAAAAATAGATTTTTTTTAAATTTAATTTGTAAAGTAAGTTTTTAGGAAAGGAATGCTTCAGGCACTGAAACAGACATCTTCAGAGAAAGAACTCTTATACAAATAAAAAAGAGAAGGAATGTATATGTTTGTAATAAAAATTCACAACTGAGAATAATAGCTGAACTGCTTCCCACTCCTCTTGTGGCTTAGCCCCATTAAACAGGACCAAGTGAGACTTGTACTTGTTTAGTTTATCCCAGCCACTGGACTGCTTCACCTTGTTATAACCCCACATTCTGAAATTGAAATTGATATGACAGGCATACTTATACATCACTTTTTCCAGAGGTGAGGGATCTGAGACATGTGCTTTTTGTGTTAACAAAACCACTAGAATTAATGGAATTATATCTGCCAAAACACGGTGATAAATTTTAAAAAAGTAATCTTCCTAGGGCAATAGAAACTGAATGGGCCAGATCTTTGCTCTGTGCATGCCTTTTTGTACGGGCAAGGGGATTTATCACCAAAGAGAATTCT
This sequence comes from Pardalotus punctatus, assembly GCA_013400915.1. Classification (NCBI taxonomy): domain Eukaryota; kingdom Metazoa; phylum Chordata; class Aves; order Passeriformes; family Pardalotidae; genus Pardalotus; species Pardalotus punctatus. The sequence continues at coordinate 68,768 of VZTX01024678.1, forward strand.
AAAGATATAATACTGACAGACATTTCATACCCTTTGCCTGTGGGGTTGAAGTTTTGTGAAGGGAGGTTTGCAAGGCTTATCTGGCCCTCAGAGCTGGGCCTGGGTTAGAACTCCTGCTAGGTATGGATGGCTTTGAGTGCAAAGCTCACCTTGATCCACACCTTTTGCCCACACTGTCTGGTCAAGAGATTTGTTTTGACTGTTATTTCTGGTGTTGAAAATTTTCAGTTTGACCACTGGAAATGAGTTGTGTCTTTATATCAGCCCATGAAACAATGGGCTGGGCAGTAGTCTGTGCAGATTTTTAGAGCAGAGGATTCCCACCTGCAGAAGGATGAGGACAGTAAGCAGAAAGAATGTCCACATTTGAGAATTTTTTCAGCTGAAGCTAAAATATTAGGCAACTTTTTTATACATGGCTACCCACAGTGACACAAGAAGTGAAAAGAAGCATGCTTTCCAAAGAAGGAATAAAGAAAAAGAAACTTTGTAATACCACTGCAAGGGTGAATTAACATCAAAAGGGGAAACTTCTGAAAGAAACTCAACTCCATCTCTCTGCAGTAATGAAGCCAAGATTACAAATGTCTGTTTGAAAAAGGCTACTGTGAGGGCATTGCTCTGTCTAGAGACTTCAGCAGCATCAGGGGCTTGTAACAGCTGGCAATATCAGGCAAATGTTCTGATCTATGACACAGGTGACATTGCTGAAGACCCCATATATCCCTTCCCAGAAAGTCAATGGAAGAAAAGGATACAACAAAATACAAGGGACTATTCACATTAATAGGCAGAAAAAAGATTTGATAATGCCCAATCTATCGGAAGTTTCCAGGAGTAAGGGGCGCGGGGGGGGGGAAGAAACAAATTTTAGCTGCTGCAGTTCAGTCTTGCTGAACCCTGCAAAAACAGAACAGTTAAAAGCAGACACTAATAAAAGACAAGATAGCTGATAGCATCAGTGATGCTAGTTTGCCAGCACAGCTTTATTTAGACCCAGATCTCACACCAGGAAAAGTGAGGTCTCACGAAGCCCTAAAAAATAGCAACACAATTTACATGTTAGCAGCAAAAGAGGGATTTTATCAGGCAGTATTGAGGAAAAGAGAAAGTCACAACTGTGAAGAATTAACTGAAGCCCGTCAGGGAAGTTGTGCCTTTATAAGGACACGCAGACAAAACCATTTGCTGTCTGTAGCTCACTGGGCATTAAATTGAATGTCAGTGATCAAAGTGTTACCATAGTCAGATGTTAGTGTGGGTTCTTGGCAAATCCACCCAGCTAAAGAATCACTGTACATCTGCAGGAAAGCCCTTGTCAGGAAGCTGTGCATCTAATGGGTGTTGGTCACGGATTCTAAGACCCTGAGCACCTCTAGGACAATCATTCAGACTGTCTAATTGCTGGTGCTTGTCCACTTTCTGTAAGCAGAACTGCTTGTGGCTCAGACACGGTTTCATCTCTAGGTCTAAATATCCAAATATATCACCAGAATATGTGCATTTAGAGCAGAGATTTTAACAGATATGGTAGATTAATAAATACAGATTTGAGGTCCAAAAAATGGGCATCTCTTTGACCAGAAATATGAATTGGGAAATTCATAAGTGTGACATAAATAAAAAGGAAATTCAGACTTTTCAGAAAAACCTTTACTCTCAAGGGTGTTTCTAATTTAAATACCTGGCTCTGATAAATAAATGGAGAAATTTTAAAGACTATTTTTAATTCTTACCTTTATAGGGTCACATACATTTCCTTTAACTTAAAAAAGTCACAGGAAAATGTAAAATAAAAGAACCATTCTAAGACTATATTTTCTTATAGAATTATTCTCTAACAACAGCAGTGTTGGGTACAGTATCTTGTAATCAGCATGCCACAGACAAACACAGAAAAAAAGTTGCTGGAAGAAGACCAGGCAAGAGTTATGGCAATGTGAGAAGTCTGTCCAGAAAATGACTGACAACCTGAAGTGGAAAAGGAAATACTGTCTTTTCTTTTTCCTCTCACATTTTAATATTGAAAAAAATACTAACACTCAGTGGAATTCTCTGGTTCAAAATTTTTGCATGACATTCTATATTAGACTTCAAGATTATGACTTATTTTTTTTTAGCACTAAATGCAAAGGCAAGAACATTTATGACAGTGACCACTATCCACTGCTTAAATTAAGCAGCTACCAACACAAGAAGAAAAGGCTTTAAAAAGAGATTTTCAGGTCTACGTTGACCTTGTCTTGGAAACAATCCCAGCATCTGACAGTTAATTTCAGCAAATTAAGAGATGAATAACTAACGGACTAGACCTGCCAGAAACCTGCCAAATTCTGCCAAAGAGTAAAGTATTAGTGAAGTCAGCATTTAACAAACTTACTGTTGTTTTGGAAGGACTGAATTGACTGCACACAACTGATGGCCCAATGTCAATGAGACAGCACTATCTAATCCATATTGTACTTCAGGAAGATGTCTCTTCCAAAATTTGAGTGACACCAGGATACAAGGAAAGTCAGTGCACCAAGAACAATAACCTATATGGTAGCCTGTTCTAATTGAGATCAGACACTAGGAGAATAAGGTGATGGAATTAAGCCAACAAAAGAACATACCTTGTCATATTCTAGAAAACTCTTTAGTAAGGGCTGTGGAGTGTTTCAAGTGTTATTTTAGACTTTGCTTTTGTGCTCGTTGTTTTGTTTGGGGTTTTGTTTGTTTTGTTTTGTTTTTCCTAAGAACATAGGAAAATTCCTGTAGCAGTGACTTTGCTAGATATACAAACTTTGTTACAGTTTCAAGACTTCATCACACACCCACAAATCAAGTCAATATTTCCAAAATGCAGACCATGACTAGACTAATAAGCTAAGGAGGGATAGGCTAGGGGTTCCAATAGCTGACTGGTGGCTAGCCATACTGCTGGAATGCTGGCATGAACTTTGCCATGGTCTCTGCCAAGCAATACCACTCTGTGTGGTACTCATCATATTCCACTGGACAGTACAGGCCAAAAGGCTGCACGGATACAGCTTGCTTCTTCTGGAAGGCAAGAGCTTGTACAGATTGCCCTCAGAGCCAGAGAACAGTTCCTGGCCCATTTAATTAATTACAGATGTACAGACAAAGCCAAAGTCTCTGAAACCCTTGTAACGAAACATGGATCTTATTTTCTCTTTGTGAAAACATTTGATCAATGCTTCCCTTACTGTCTCAAGGCTTAATTTAGAAGACTTAAATTTCAGAAAGTTTTCTATCATTTCTTTTTGCTCAGACATGCCTGGGTACTCATTATATGGAATATTATTGACAGCCCCTCCTTCCACCTGCATTTGTGAAGTGAGAAAAATAATATTTCTCTCCACAAGCACTATAAGGACAAATATTGTGAGGAATGTGAAACTCCCAGACGATGAACTATGAGAACTATGTACCTTTCTTTGAGTCAGAGGATTTTAGGGAATTTTAAGACAAAGACCAAACTAATGCATTTCTTAATTATCACTCATATCTTCATGGAAAATGTTATAAAAAAACAGACAGCTTGCTTTGTCCTTTTCCAGATACATGCTGTCAGGAAGCAATTTATCTCTTATTTCACTTACATACTTAATAGTTTTTGTAGTAAAAGACATATTCATTTCAGTTTTTCCAGATTCAGCAATAGTAACATCTGTACTTCTCCCCTTACCTTGGTTGTGTACTACCTGTGTGTGGTTCAACTAAAGCTGTAATCTTTTCAAATTTTCTACTACTTGAACTTTGCCGGCCATTGCATGTCTTGGTACCTATGCTTTCTCTTCATGAATAAGCACTAAGTGCCTTTGTATTTATATACTTTTTTTTTTCCCCTAACTTTTGCTTAATATGAGTTAGAAGTGGGAATACTGTTGTTCTCATTTGCAGCACTTAGATCCTCTTTGAACAGCAATAAATGGTTACGTGGAGCCTTTGAAAGTAAACAGTCAAGCTTTTTATTTAAGTCTTCCAAATAACTCCAATTTTTTATAGCATAGTATTTTCAACTACAATGTTTTGGATGACCACAATGTATCTGGCAGATCTGCATTTTTTAACAACACCTTTCTTTCATCCCTGCACTGTTGTGTGAGATTACTACAGAATTAAATAGATATTTGGAATATTGCAAACCTACCTCACAGTCCAAATTCTTTCAGTTTATTGCCCTTTCATATCCGCTGATGCTTTCTAAAATGTATTAAGGTACTAGTGCAGAGAAATTAAACTGGAATATTATGCAAAAGCACTTTCATCTCTCCCATAAAATATTAGGGATCAATTATTCTTTTTATTCGCTGTAGAGCGAACAAAACAAATTATATGAAAGCAGGAAAAATTTAGTTCATATAATAAGAAAAGAACTTTTGGTCATGTGTGGGCATTTATATTCCATAGACAATCACATAAGCACTAATATTAAAAAATAAACATTGTTTCTACAGGTGATGGTTCAGCATTAATAAAGTCATTCTAAGTGCAAAATGATGGATAAGATGGGGTCAAATAAAATTTTTAAGAACTGTTATTAAAGCCTATGTAAAGTGTAGTGTGTAAAATGGTCCTGAATTCTGCAGTATTCTCCTTGTTTGAAAACTGTTCTCTATATTTGAAATGGATGACCAGTATCAGCTCACAAAAAAGCAAGGGAGTAAGCAAGTTAAAGTAGAGAGGAGAAGAGGAAGCCTGCATCTATTGGCTGAACTTCTCACTGATACACCTCTAGATGCCAAAGCACCTTTAACAATTTGATCTTCACTTTGGCAAATCCCTCCTGTATTGCACATGCAAATCCCCTTCTTTCTAGAGAGTGTGTGTAACGGTGTGGGTGTAACCTCGTGTTTCCTACAAACTCATTTCTCATACTGGTGGATGAATGATGGTTGTGTCAGAAGCCTGTTGCACAAGAAAAACAGGAATATTGTTTCTTCATCTTCTACATTGTTGGTTTTGCTGGTCTAGTGACTTCACATTTCAAACTGCATTGGTCTCTGTCAATACAGAAGTTGACTGTACAGTAATGGAAAACATCTTCTTTAATACAAACAAGGGGCAAGATGGCTCACTTGACACTAAAAGGTACACTGATCAAAGTCACCTGGCTATTATTGTTATTTTAACTGACTATTTTATGCAAACAGTTTCGCTGCTGCTTCATCTGATATTTGTATCTCTTTTGTCTAGAGTTTTATATTCCCTATTATGCACTTCATAAAGAAAACGACAGACTTGCCTTGAATACAATAAAAATTGATGTCTGGCTTTGGACAATTTTGATACTTGTATATTCCCAGGGGTTTAATAGCAATTTAAATCACTAATACAATTCTATGTGCCTTTTACATCACCATTAACTTTTTAATTGAATTTATGATTTTTTGTAATGTTTTTAATTAATTTTCCTTTAATCTTTCTAGGTTTTATTTAACCTTTAATGTTTTATTCTTTCTTTTATTTCTGTTACAGCTACCAGTCTCTCTGAATAGACTCTTCAGTATTGACATTCTCCTCCTTTCCTCTATTGTCCTTTTAGTCTCATTTGCCCCAGGCATACTTCTCTGTCACAAAAAAAATAACCTTAGTATTCCTCATGCAAATTTCAGATTCTTAATCAGTGAGGGACACAGCAAAAAAGGGTGTGTTTATCTAAAGCTTTATTTTGGACAGATGGATTTATAATTTATGTCCTATACAAAAATCTTACATTTTACCATACAGATGATCATAAGCTATTAAGTCCTGTAATCATTAAAGAAGGACAATACCCTGTCATTCTAATATTCTGCTGCTAGCTCCTATTTGTTCTATGTGTGTTGTATTTTCTTCAGAAACCAGATTTCATGAATGATGGATAATACATCATTGCACTGGGTGCCAAGTCAGTCAGTCAATGTGTTGGTACTCTTTCTGTAGTAATGGCCCCCCCACTTTACTTTACATCATCTTCTCCACTTTCACTTGAAATGCTTGAGTGTCTCTCCTTCCTTCTCACTGAACAAGAGCTGTCAACTCCCTCAACAGATTAGAGGACTGGACAATCACCAACCAACCATCACCAAGTTCAACAAGGGAAAGCACTGGATTCTGCACCTGGGATAGGGCAGCCCTGGTTGTATGGACAGACTGGGGAATGAGATCCTGGAAAGCAGCACCAGGGAAAGGGACCTGGGGCTCCTGGTTGATGGAATGCTAAACAGCAGTGCCCTGGCAGCCAGGAGGGCCAACCCTGTCCTGGGGGTCATCAGGCACAGCATCGCCAGCTGGGCCAGGGAGGGGATTGTCCTGCTCTGTTCTGACCTGGGGCAGCCTCACCTCGAGTGCTGGGGGCAGTTTTGGGCACCACAATGTAAGAAAGACATTAAACTGTTAGAGAGTGTCCAAAGGAGGGCAACAAAGATGGTGAAGGGCCTGGAGGGGAAGCCGTGTGAGGAGCAGCTGAGGGCACTTGGTCTGTTCAGCCTGGAGGAGACTGAAGGGAGACCTCACTACAGTTACAAGTTCCTTGTGAGGGGAAGAGGAGGGGCAGACACTGATCTCTCCTCCCTGGTGACCAGGGACAGGAGCCAATGGAATGGCCTGAAGTTGTGTCAGGGGAGGTTTAGGTTGGATATCAGAAAAAGGGCCTTCACCCAGAGGGTGGTTGGGCACTGGGACAGGCTCCCAAGAAAGTGGTCACAGCCCTAAACCTGGCAGAGGTCAAGACACATTTGGACATTGCTGTTGGGCACATGGTCTGACTCTTAGGAGGTGGTCCTGTACAGGGCTGGGGATTGGAGTTTATGATCCTTGTGGGTCCCTTCCAACTCTGTGTATTCTTTGATTCTGTCATTCTAGGATCATGCCATACTAAACTTTTTTCAATTGTCATGATAACCTTGCTGCTTAGGTAGGAATTTAGGCTGCTTCTATTCATCTGGTTTTGGTTGTCTGGCTTGCCTTGTGGCTTAAATAGTAATATATGTGATGTGCTTACATTAAGCAAAAATAGGAGGAAAGCATAAAGGAGCCATGACCTTGCTTCACAGTTAAAGAACTTGCATAAGATATTAGAAAATTTCACAGATATAAATGGACTTGTGTCTAAGCAATTTATTATACAGTTCTGATGTTAAGTTGCTCCTTAATCTATTTGTGCAGGTTAATTGATAAATCTATACAAATGCAAGAATCAGGGTTTAATGTTTTTTCCAAAAGAAGTCCTTGTCAAACTCTTTAGTTTTACAGAATTATAATGACATAGATAAAGACCTTCTTGGTCTTAAAAATGCAATACACTTACAGCTTATTTCTTTAAAATGTTAAAAAAATTAAGTTTCCTTATTGATCAGAATAGGGTTTTTTTTTAATATAACAATCTACACAACATTTTGTAATGAGGTCTTCAGGAAATTATGTAAGTCATACGCTGTAATATAAATGGGCAAATGAGAAGTGAAAAAATTTTATGCATCATATCATGCTCTCTGCACAGCAACTCAGCCAAGCAAATGTGAACAGGTAGAAACCCCTTGCTTTTCTTTTTATAAAGAAGGTGGGGGAATAGTGTTCAGACTGACTTGTAACAGAAAGATGAATAATATTTCACAGTTCTCTTAAATTTTGGCTTTTGTGCTGTAAGGTCCTTCAGTTAGTCCAACCATTCAGCCGATGACTCTAGGAAGTACTTGACGAAACTTCAGAGGCAGCTATGATCAAGTAATTAAAATATTAACTGATTTTGTCCTTTGCAAGTGTAAAGAACAAAAACATTGCTGCCTGCCTCCGTCCAAGAAAACCCACATTCACTCTTTAGTCTTTATAATTGGTGAGATATGAGGCTTACTTTTCCCTCACCAGACGAAAACTTAGCTAGTAAGGCCAGCCTTAAAAGGAAGATCTTTTCATGTCATAATTTTCAAAAGAGTTTTAACTTACATTTTACTTATTGTGAGTGATGTGAATTTTTGAAATGACAGAGATACAAGGGATAGTACTTGCACAGTGTGTGTGGGCAAGTAGAGAGAAAATTGCAAGTCTGATTCTCGAAATGGAAAAGCTTGTACAATACTGTCAAGATAAGGACAAAGACAGTTCTAAACATGGATTTTCAGGTATGAGAGAGAACACAATATTCTCAGTATTGGCAGATGCTTCTCTCTGAGTGGCTGTCAGTAGTCTGCAAGCATGTGAAAATAAACTGTCATCCTCTACTTTGGAAAGGATGAATTTGGTATATGAAAGAAACACAGCCAAGCTGATAGTGGGATCTCATCATTAAGCTATATAATGTATAAATAATTTTGAAGAAGAAAATAATCCTAAGGCTTCAAGAAATTGCCAGTGCCTGATGTTCATTCAGAGAGATTTGCTACACAGTTTACTCTGCAAGAGTCAACATGCTTCTGTTGCAATAAGTCTTCTTTGCCAGTCGATCAAAGAGAAAATTGAAAGAGAGAGAGTGGCTGTAAAAAAATTTGCCAGCATTTGATGGAGTGTAATCGAGTGTAGCTGATAGACTACCAGTAGCTTGCTATGCATTCTTCCCTTAAAACAAGACACTGGTAATGATTCAAGCATAACAGGCAGGAGTTTCAAAACTTCATTTACTAGCAGACTGAGCCAATACCTTTTAAAAGCTAGTGTTCCTAGGTACTCTAGTGCTACAATGGGGACTCTTACTGCATTTGGGTTTGAGGAGGCTCCCTCTTCCTTGGAGACTCCATGGGGCAGGTTCTCTCTGACAAACTGCTCTTCCTCTGCCAGGATTGTGACCTTATACACAGCCTGCAGCTATGTGTCTTCAGTGAATATTTCACGCCTGGGTCTTTTCTCAGTGGGGAAGACTGAAAAGTGGTATTTGTGGAATGAAACTTAAAAAGGTACTCTATTGCAGCAGAGTAGCAGGATATATAGTAGCAATAATTTGTAAACCACTAAACAGGCATTTCCACAAGGTTTTTTATGGTGTCTCTGTACTTATCAGGGCAGGTCACTAAATTAATTTCCCCTGTTTGACTTGACAAAGGATGAAGGCAGGAAAAAAGCCGAGTGAGAGAAGCTAGTGATGTACTAAAGTCATGCTTGTTGCATCATGTTCTAATTTTGTTTGATGGAATGGAAAAGGAAGGTATGTCCTGGCATTGTAATGTTGAATTAGGCAAACAGAGAAACCTTGCTGCTGCCTATACAGAGGTGGATAATAACAACTGTCATTGCACAAGTCCATTCTGAAATATTACAGTTATCTGGTTGTGACTTTGCTATGTTCGGGTCTTCCATTTTTCTCAGTTAGCCGGGTAAAAATTAGTAACTCCTATCCACTATTACATTAGCCTATATGCTAGAAGGGATGGATGTAAATAAATGCAGAAGTGTAAGCTTAATCAATTGCTGGAGACTCAGTAAAGCTTTAAGGATGTGTAGAAGATACTGGAGACTGTCCTGAAAAGAACATATCTGATTAAGTCATAAACGGCTGGGAAGATCTGCTATAAAAGCAATATTCTTCTTACAACTTCAGTAGTTTATGCTCAGACTTGTCTTTAAGGTATTTTAGAATAAACTTGACATTTATGGAAAATATTCTGGCAGTAACTGAATAATTTTGATTTTGAGAAACAGATCCTTTCAGAGTTTACCCCTTTAAATGTCAGAATGTTTTAATCTTCATTATTTTTATACCTGGAAAGGATATTGGAAACCTCAGAAAACACCATGATTGATATTTTTACTGATCAACTTAGAGTGCAGGAAAACTTGACATAAATGTAGAAATATAAAACAGGAGATATAATACTGTGTTACCTACAAGATGATTTTCTAGTTTTACTTTTCTCCCATGAACTTTAATGATTTAAAACAAATTTTTAGTGTAACTTTTCTTGTTAATTGCTCTTGCAAGAGGGTGAGTGTTTCATTCTGCTAAGTCCTGGGAGACTGTCTGAGATACTAACTGAGCCTTGTTGGCTCACCTTGGCAGGGAACTTGTTAGAGGTCTCCAAAGCAGGTAGGAAAGACAATTTTTCTCAGATATCTAAGAATGCAGCCAAATAAAGGGAGATGGAATGAGCTGGAGTTCATTGTTCATTTCTGATTAATATTGTGTACTAATACAAATTTCCAGTAAGGGATGAATTCTGATCCAGAAAATCCCATGTTGAGACCTTAGGGACCATCTGTTCAGAATCTGAAATTATCACTGCCTTTAATACATTTTTTTTTTATATTTAAAGACTTTAAATTATATTTTCCAAATAGGTTAATTGTCTTCTCTAAGGCTTTAAGTCTGCAGTTTCCATCAATACTAAGAGGCACCAAAAAGTCATGAATCGCCATAAAACACACTGTCATTTGTTCAACACTCAAACTCAAAATAAGATTACAAGAAAGCTCTGACATGTCAATGAGTTGCATGCTGTTTGTACCTGCACACTTCCATTGCTCTGCTTGTCACCATATTTTTCAAAATATGAACAGTGGTTTAATCTTGTGGCTGACCCAGTACCCTGAAAATGCTTGCCCCTGCACCCTTCTGTAATTACACACTGTAAACATTTCCCCACATTCTCCCAGTAAGGTGGAAAACTAGCATGTGTTTTCTTGCTTTTTCAGGATTCTGTCTTGCTTTAAAAACCACAGACCAGTCTGGCCTCAGCCTATGTATCTGTCTTGAAGCCAGTGGAGTGATCATATTTCACAGTAAGTGGAAATTCTAGTACCGTTATTTAATTCCACTAGTCACTAGACTTCTGTGAATATTCAGTAGCCTTTACTTTATTATGCATCTAGTTAGTAAATCTCAGATGTTCCAGAGCAGGTCTTCACATGTGGTGACAGTGTATAGACCACAATTCGGGAAGGGACATGCAGCAGATGCACACACATACACCCATGCCCCCACACCCATCCACCCCCACACACACACACACCCACACCCACAGACACCCACCCACACACACAGACACCCACCCACACACACACACACACACACCCACAGACACCCACCCACACACACAGACACTCACCCACACACACACACAAGTCTTTTTCACTGTAATAAGTTTGGTGCTGGCCTACACATGGCTGTTAGAACATCCTGTGAATTGGGGTATTAGAAACAGGGCTGCTACATGTGCCATTACTGGGCAGGGGCAAGGGAGGAATGAGGAACAAGGTCCTCTTCTTCTTATTCCTGTAGTCTCAGCAGGTCCAGATGTTGGCTTTGAGACTGGTTTTATGCTACTGCAATAATACGACACTGGGCTGAGAAGATCATCTTGAAATGATCCTGCAAGGGCTGCTAGACAGCCTTCTGGCCATTTTAACTCTGCAGCTTCATGATAGAGGACTGCACCATTTAAAAACAAACAAACAAACAAACAAAGAAAACAAACAAGCATGAGCAGCCACAGTTAGTTACTAACCAAAAATTGTTAAATCAAAAGCAAAGAATGTAGACTGATGGGATGTTCTTTGTCATATAAAATGATGTAAACCAAATCTGACACTACCATAAATTGGCCTGATGCTGGCAAAGTCAATGGAAGTTAGTCTGCTTATTCCTATAATCTACTTGGCTCAGTGCCTTGTGGTCTTGCCGCATGGGGCGCTCATAGCACTAAAAATTTTTCCATTTTAAAAAACAGTGATCATCTATAAAAAGTAGAAAATGTGTATTGCTGGAAATAAGTTGTCACCAAAAGGTGAAGCAAACAGAAAAGAAATATTTACATCTCTTAGTAACTGGTGAGATCAAACACAAAGAATCAAAGCAATTAAAATATTTCAGTGGATTAAAATGTTACAGGATAACAGTCTCCCACTGATAGATTCTGAGGATATTTACTTTCAAAATAAGAAATATTAAACAGTAGCAAAGTACTTAAACCATCAATTAGTTTCTACTGTACTGAGAAATTAATCAATTAAAAAGGAAATGGAATAAATTAATTGGTGGTGTGTTGGTTGAGCTACCTGTTAAAATAAAGACGAATCTTTTGGTTGAAACATCATGTTTTGTCTGATTAGAACTCAAACCTTGCACACAGTCACAGCAAGGCAAGATGAGAGCCAGGGACAGAAATGAACATGTGTGTCTTGCTCCCCCCACAAAACGGGAGGACTGACCTAAACTTGGAAAGGCTCTCTGATTGTGATTTTAGAGCAAGCAGAAGTGCTAAGCTTGCAGCAGCGACCTGCAAACCCCTCCTCAATGCTTTCTCATTTTCCAGTTTAGACATTGCTGACTCAGCACACTGATATCTGTGCAAACATTTTTTGAAGACTCCCAACTTTTTATACACTTTGAGCAATGGAGTCTAGCCATCTTATGTAAGGGCACAGATGGCATTACCTTTTATGGCTTTTCTGACTAAAAACGTCCATATTACTGAATTAACACCTAAATTCTAGCTGTGGATCTGGGCCTGAGATAACATACCTGGCTCAAATATTGCTTTATAGATATAAAAGACATGGGATTTTAGACAGCCATTGAATCGACTCAGTACAAATTAATGCGCATAACATGAGAAAACATATTATGCACATGACATTTTATTTGTTTGCATATGTCTGTTGCTCTAAAACATAGTTATTTTTTTTGGTTGGTCATAATTTTAAATTCTTAACTTCAATGTTGCTGTACAAGACAGAAGTATTAAGAAGTCCTATTTTTAAAAAGAGTATAGTAGTTAGAGTTCACTTATGAAACAAATGTATCTCTACCACATAAAGGGCATATTTATACATGGCAAACAATCTGGTAGAAATTTAAATAAAAATAATATTTTGGGGTTTGATGACTCAATTAAATAGCTTGTTCTAATGTAATATACACTGAAATCAGTTTAAAATACACTTTTAAGGACTCTAAAGACATCTTTCTCCTTCATGTCTTCACATATTCAAGAATAGAACTATGAATAAGGTTCATAATAAAGTTCTAAGTCAGCAAAAATTTAAACTCTCTAGAGTGTATTGTCTCTGCTGCTACTGCATTAACAATGGTATGCTCATTTAGCATTTAACAGACAATTGTACTTGACATTATGTACAAAAAGCTCTAACCCTGAAAGCTTGAGTAATCTAAAACCCATCCCTGACAAGATTTCACTGCTGGAAGCCTAATTTCAAAATGTCAGCCAAGGCTGAGGAGCCATATATTGCATGCTCATTAAATGTAATAAATCCATTACAAACTTTCCAAAATCTGCTATAATCTTGGATGCAACCCTGGAATGGGTGTGAGACCATATAAAAATTAGAAAAGGTTGCCTTTCATGCTATGTGATATATGAAAATGAGGCTAAATAAGGATAACAGCTTTCATTTGCTTAATTGTATAGTCTGTAGCCAAGATTTATCTTTCTGTGAATTAAATGATACTTCTGAACTATTTAAGTGATTGGAAATCTATAAAAGCTCTGGCTTAAAACACAACTGTGAAAGTTTATATTTTCTAAGTATATTTCTTCATCTCAGAGTGTATCATAAGTACACCAAAAGAGAAAGAGTATAATGATAGAAATTTATAAAGAATCTGAATGTCAACATCTTTATCAGCCTGATTTCTTATTAATTTAAATGAAACCTGACACTGTGGTTAAGAATCTAAACAAATCTGACATATATGTTAAATGTACCATTTCAATGGTCATATTTTGTGACAAAATGTGTATAGAAACCAGTGATAGAAAATAACATGGATAAGCACGCAGACCAGTTGGTGTGAAAAACGGGGCATTGTTCTTCCATGTGCCAGGGAGCAGCACTGTGCACCGATCCCAAGGCATCCCCTGATGCAGCACTCCATCACTGAGAGCAGTGGGGACACACAAGGGTCACATTCCCACTGTCTGCTATGTACAAATCTTTGACCAAGGACCAGCCTAACTGCTGCTGAAGGAGTGTAGCTGATGTGTATTTAGGTAAGATTTAAAATTCTCTAAACATATGATTGAATCCTACTACAGTCAAACAACAGCACATTCCTCTTATGGAAAGATAATTAAGATCAACACTTTCATGCATAAATGCTTGGTATGTTATAATCTTTGTTTAAGGTGTTACTGACAGGCAGTTTGGTTTCACATGGGATCAGAAAGAGAAAACAGTTTTAAAAATTTAAATTATCTCAAGTAGCATTTGAGTTCCACAGATGCTGCTTTGTATAAGTTAGTCCTGAGTTTTACCATCCTCTGGTTTCAGAAAAGCAGAAGACTCCTAACCGCATTTTAACATGAATACCTGTAGTACAAAACTTGACAGTGAGAACATATGAATTTATCCCTTCACCAAGGCAGAGATTCAAGAGGGAATAAAATGCAGTGTTAGGTGTTTTTTGTTGGGAAGTTTGCTCTGTCACTGTAGTTTTGGTGTGCTACCAAATAATAAATCAAAATAAATCAATTCTTTCTAACCTAAAGGTAGAGAAGGTACTGGAAATCACACTAAGTCCTCTCTGTACATGAACTTGTCCTTATACATGGCAAGACCAATAATAGAAAAGCTGCAAAGTTAAAGGTAAATCAGTTTAATATTAGATTGTAAATCTATACTAATGTTTCTCCTGCAGAGATGGAGGAATCTAGAGGCATAAAGAAAGTGGCACAGTCACTCTAGAGAGCCCAATTTGTCACTTCTTTTTTAAAAGCATTAGAACACCCACTGTCCCCTGGGAGCCTTTAGGCAAATCAGCCCCACTATCAGCTTAAAAATGTGAGTATGGGAGCCTTGTCAGTATTGTGATTGCTCACAGAAAAACTTAATAGAAAGAGTAATAAATTCATCTGGATATAATGTCATGACTACTTAACATAAGACATGACTTGATTCTCAGATCACTGAAAAGCAACTGCATCATTGCGCAAAATAAGATCCAATACAAGCTGCTTGCCCACAGACCTGTAACATGTTCACAGTTTTTATTGCCATAAAAATTGCTATACTTCTAACAAAAACTAAAATTCCATGAATGTGAGACAAACGATACAGGAAAACACATGGTGTATAGAACCAGGTGTCAAATACGTAGAAAGATATCCAGTGTGCTGTTACAGTAAAAGCTTCAACTGCCACTGTCACCCTCATTAAAAGGCTAAACATTATTTTGAACTCTGAAATATTTCTGAACTAAGGAAGGCTTTTTATTAATTGAATTCTTCAAATCGGGTTATATTAATTTACCTCAAATAAGACTGAAGGAATAGATACATGATATTATGCATTCATATGCATTTGAATATTGCAATATTAAACAGAAAGTTTTGATTTTTTGCTTTGTTTTCAAAAGAAAATAGCTATTCAAACATATATTCAAACAAAGGAAAAAAGCAAAATAAAGCATATTACAACATATTACATTTTGATTCAACAGCATATATTGTAGCTTTCCCATGTTCCCAGGTTCAGATATTTTTGTGAATTCTTTATATGTATCTAGCACATTGCTTTTGTTTTCATCATTTGCTCATATTGGAAATGCATCAATATTGCATTTTGACTTCAGGATTCTATGCCTGGTTGATCTACTCACTAATGAACTGTTTTCTACTCTAATGCACACTTTTAGATTCCATCATATTCAACAGAAGTTGTGTATTTGAAAAAAAGATATCATGATGGATTCCTATTTGGAAAATCCTACACATATCAGCATACACAGGCACACATATGCACACATTAACATGCACAAAGAAATGTTCTGTAGGATTTAATGGAGTTCTTCAGAATTTATTCCAAACTGCTCGGGAATTGTGTATTTTCAAGAGATGCACTGATTGTTTTTTAAAAATCTAAAAAAAGATACAATATTTTTTTTAAAGAATAATGGAAATATGAAACATTTGCCCTTTTGAAAGAAATAGATAGGACTTTTCCATAAGGGTGTTAAGTATGTGGACAATGAATTATTGCTCAGGAACAATTACTTAAAAACTAATTGGTTCACATAGCTGGGTGATAATGGTTACTTTAGCTTTTTTTACCCTGCCACAATAATTGCAACAAAAGACCTATCTTAAATGAGATTGTTGCACAGTTCCCAGAGCTCTGGTGGGGCATGAATTCACTTCAGAATTACAGTCTGATTCCGTTGCAGGTGCTACTGACCATCAAGTTCTGTTGATTCAATGTCCTGCTTACTACAGCTTTGTACAAATGCTTAGATCTTTTAATTTCAAATACACTCTGCAACTCAGTGTACAGAAATCTGTCCCATAAGAAAAGATAGATTGAAAAAAGAAAGGGGTTGCTATGTGCAATGCAAAGATGGGTATCCCACAATAAAACAAGTTAATACAATGCAAATATAAATTTTGCTTCTGTGTTGGATCTGCCACAATTAGTTTTTCATGGCATTATGTAAAAACATAGCAAATGTATGTTATGCTGGTTTTTTTGGGAGGCACAGTCAATACAAAATGGTGTTCCTTGGATAGGTCCTATCTGGAACACCTTAGTCCTGGCCCAGCAATATTTGTGAAACTCCTGGGCCCTTCACCACTCTTGCTCCAACATACTGCTGAATAAATAGCCATCATTTCCAAAGCACTGCAGGGTTTTAAGCTTAATTTCAAAGCTCTGCAGGATTTCGTTCTACGCAGCCCCCATTATAATCTGGGGGCATTGTGCAGCTTAAATAGCACTGTATGGAAAATCTGCCCCTAAATGAGAGCAGGGAGGGAATGAATCCCATATTTGGGATTAGAGAAACCAAGAGAACAGCACCTATTCTATTACCCTTTGACAAGCAGCTAGAAGAAATTAAGAAGAATATATTTGCTTGTGTATTCAAGCTACTTTGTGCTGAGCCCTTGAAACAAAGCAATTGCAAACTAACTGCTTAACTAGGTAGCAGAGGCTTTATGGCCTGTTTGCATTTTGAAAGGAATGCAAAGGAGTTGAATTAGACTTCAGGATTGATTTTCACTGTTTTCCACATTACCTAGTGATTCATACTGATGTGTGCTGATTGTGATGGTTTTAAGTAGTTCTGCGGTCAAGTTTTCCTGCCATTTTGCATGGCTTTACTGGCTGCAGGTACAAGTTAACACCCAGCCGTGTTTAATGTTCTTCAATCAGCCCATAGTTTAACACTGATTTTAAAAGGTAGACTTTAGTAAACACAGAAACAGGGAAGTGACATGATGTTCTGAGCATCAATCTAATGTTCTCAATCTCTGACAGCACAGAGATAAAAAAAGGCCTGAGATCAGCCTGGAAAGTGGGTGTTTAACAAACAATCTGTTTATTTATTTACTGAGTTCAATTTTGTCTGTTTAAAAAGTTTAATTCTGTTAATAGATTAAAACAACACTCCACAATTTTATAAAGGTAGCTTTGATTTTTAAAAGGTAATATTAGCCATAAATTAAGAAAAGAATGCCTGGCCTAGTTTAGAACTTAACAGAGTACTTGAAGATGTGAGTACAGCAAGGGAGATAGTGATGCTCAGCTTACTAAAGAAAAAAATGCTATCTAGTGTGATTTCCTATAATAGACAATAAAGACACACAGGAACAGGACAGTCACATGACAGGGTGGATGGTTTCCTGAAGGGACTTCAGAACAGGCTTTTAGGTCATTTGGCCATTTTGTACCTGTGCATGAGGCATTTTCTCAGTCCTACTTTATGCCAGGTGGCTGCCAGTGTCAATGATGCATTAGATTGCTGCCTGGCTTAGGCAGTACCCTCTCCAGCTAGGGCTACTTAATTTTCAGTGGAAGCCTCTTTAATTGATTCTACAATATGCAAAATATATTATACGGTGTTATACATGTTATATATGTTATGTTATATACAACATCATTGCATACTATAATTCTATATTAAATATATTGTAATAGAGTCTCTGCTCCCCACTGTATTTTAAACTATAGCTCAATAACAGAGAGAAGACAAAACATTTTTTATGTGAAGCATTGCAATGGAGAACTGCCTGCACACAATGTACTTCCCACTGGCACCTGGTAAGAATCCTACTGAGCTATCACATCTCATAACCACACTTTATTTCTCATTTTTCTATCTGAGGCAGAGCTACTGCATTCAGTTTTTATAACTGAGCTTGAAATGTTCAGCTTATCCTCACCAAGAAAGGGAATTTGAAAATTTGAAGGCAACAACAGAAGAGGATAGCCATTACTCTAAAGAGATTATCTGTTGAGAAGATTGACAGTTGAGTGAAAAAGTGGTCAAGTAATGTAGAGGGACAAAACGAACAGGAAGATCTCTGCCTCTTAATTTAGAAAATTAAAGAGAGGCAGATAAAAGGGGTGGAAATAGAACAGAGAAGGAACTTTCCTTCTTCTGACATGTAAATGCTTAAGGAATTTGCTTCTGTCAGAGTCCATGCTGGAGCAATGGCCAAACCCTCTAACAGTCCAGGAATGTGACAAGCTCCACTGTAAGAAATTATCTGGAAACAAAACATGCCCAGCTGGCCAGAGCCACTAAATATTTGAATATGGTAGTTGGATGCTGCATCTCTTTCTTACGGGTTTCAGCTCCTTACTACCATCAGAAAAATTTTCTCCAGTGAAATACAAATACTGAAGAAAACCTATAGGATCAGAAGGCCACATAGGTGACAAGCTGGTATCCTGTAAGCTTTCTATTTTAAAATGGAGAAGCCCTCTGTAGAAGTTCATGAATTCCCAAATATTGGCTTTGATCATAATGTTGGATGACAAAGAAACAAAGAACTGGCATCAAACAATGGAAAGGATGGGGACAGCCAGAACAAAAGCAGAAGACCACAAATCAAGACAAGCAATTAATGAACAAAGAAGGCAAAAGAACTGAAGGGAAGAAAAAGAAACGATGACTGACAAAATCAGAGACTATATAGTGATCATTTTTCTTTCCTAATCTTTAATTTGAAAACAGATTATTTTTTCCACATGCAGGCCTGAAAAAGAAATCTCCAGTCACTATGACCACTCCTTGCAAGGAATAGATAAGAATGTAAAATGCAGCCTTCAAAACTAGGAGCATGTGCCAGAGCAGGGGCAGTGTAAGGTGGTTCTTGGCTCCTACCACGACACTGGCTAAACAGTTCTCTCTTCTCCTTTCTGACAGCCAATGACAGACACTATACACTTACTCTTGTCCAATAATCATAAAATTATAATTGTTAAGGTTGGAACTCTGAGATTATCAAGTCCAATTGGCCATGTAGCACCACCACCATGCTCACCAATTACCTGCATTTTTCACAGTAACTAGGAAATAAAATAATTTTACTGTTACTTCTTTCTCTGCAGAGTCAGAAATACCACTGTTCTGTTTTCACAAAAAGGATTTTTCCTTAGAGCAAGGGTTGGTGTTCAAGAGGAGAGGAACAGGTGGCTGTCTTGTCTACAGAGCATGTTGGTCTGCTCTTCACTCAAACTCTTTATGGCCTGGAAGGCACCGCATATAATTAAAGATACAGTAACTGTATTGCCAGTAACAAATCCATTATCTTAGTTTCTAGTATTTTTCTACCTAATTAGAAGTAATTAGCATATATAAACTTTTTTTTCTAAAATGCTTTGAGCTCTAAAATACTGTTCCAATTTAGGTTTTGTTATTTTGAAAGGTAAATAACTGTAAAAATACTAAGCAAAATGCAACATGTCCTATAAAGCTCAAAGAAACCTAGATGTTTACTGTACATCTTCAGATGGAAAGCAAATGTTTCTCTATTGTTTTCAGTGTGTGTGACTTCAAATTGTTCCTAAATAGCAAAATTATCATTGACTGAGCCCAGGCATTTTATTATATACAAATTATTACTTATTAAATAATGCATTAGTAGCCTTTTAAAGGAAATAAAATCCCTTCAGTTATTTTAACTGCATGGCTAACCACATGATCAACCCCTGGTTCTATGTCTCACTGAATCTTGTATTAAAAATTTAATGTATACGGGATGCAAACAGTTCCCATCTAAAACAATATGTACTAACAGACTATCTGCAGAAAAAAAAATAGTGCCTCAGTAGGAGGAGATGAATTTTTATCTGGAACAGAGCTATCCATGTAGAATGCACTAAAATCAGAGAACATCTAAGAGCAGGGAGTGTCGTAGGAAAGTAAGGAATGTGCTCAGCTCCTTGTGACCATAGGTATGGCCTTCTAACTTGTCATTCCTAACTTTTAACTTGTAAATCCCCAAGGAGATTTTCTCTGTCAGATTCCAGGTGGAGCAACAGACAAACCCTACAACAGTCCATGAAGATGGCGGGCTCCCCTGTAGGAAATGCCCAGCTGGCCAGAGCTGCTAGAGATTTGAATACTGTAGTTGGATGCTGCCTCTCTTTCTCATGAGCTCCTGCGCTTTACCATCATCACAAAATTGTTCATTAGTGAAACTGAAATGCTGAAAAGTCCTGCATGTTTAGACGGTAAAGCTGGTATCCTCTAAGCTGTCTTCTTTATGTGAAAGTGGAAAAGGCCTGTGTAGAAGACCCTGAATTCCAAAATGTTGGCTTTTTTCATAATATTGTTATTTGTATGCATCAGAATATAGAGCAGGAGTTGTGACCTTTCTTCTCTGCCATGTGTTTCACTGGTATATCAGCTTTTGAGGCCTAAATATTTAACCACGCTAATCTGCTCTACATGCAGAGTGCTTGGTGGGTGACACTTCCAGACCAGTCGGAAGTCTCTACTAATGCAAAAAAATAAATTAATTCTTTGGTTCCACTCATGTGTGACTGTAATCAATAAGAGCAAAGTTTGTCCCCTTCATAGCACTACTGCTTCTAGTACAGCTTTTCCCTGTGGGCAACACTGCCCTCACTGCTGGGTGGAAATGGAGCATCTTTTTTGCTCCATTTTATCTGTCAGAATTTCATGTCCAGCCTTCTTCATAACATCCACTGTTTCTGTGTACCAATCAACATTTCTATGGTCAAAATCCTCATTAATGGAGAGAAAACAGTCTTAGTACAGCTGAACGGGTCCTCACTCTGTTTCTACAGGACAGCTGGCAGATCTCAATGTGCTGACATTGAGAATAGAGTGCAAGGCTGATACATTTACTCAAGCTTTTTCCTATGGGAGGAGCAAGTATGAAATAAGTTGAGGTTCTGACCGGAGGGGGAAAAAAAAAAAGTTTATATCCATTAATAAATCAAATGCAAAAAATTGTTGATGTTGGAAATACTCCCAGAGCCTTAATGATAGTTTTATTTTTATCAACAACAACAATAATTAATAATTAATGCTATATGTCTCTCAGATGCATCTTGGCAACTAAAATTAGCAGTTATAAAATGT
Organism: Pardalotus punctatus; assembly: GCA_013400915.1. NCBI lineage: Eukaryota > Metazoa > Chordata > Aves > Passeriformes > Pardalotidae > Pardalotus > Pardalotus punctatus. The sequence goes on from VZTX01024678.1 coordinate 90,033, forward strand.
TACATTTTAAATTACATATTTAGCAGCCATGTCTCTTACAAAATCTTCTAGACTATATCCATCTCCATCACACTCTGGATGACATGTTATAGCCAAATTACCTCTGGAAAGTTTATCTGTATTCTCTGTGCTCCTCTGCAGGGAATTCCCTCACTGATGCTCTGTGACCTGCACAGATCAGATAACTCTGCCTGCAGAAGCAACCACTGAAATTGGTGCCATCCTTTGAACACACAGCAGCATCTCTAAATCAGCTGGTGCTTACAGGTTTAGAGCAGTCTCAGTAATGTTTTATTATAGCTCTGTTCTCAGATTTTAGAAGCTACGGAAAACAAAACCCTCTAACACACCATGGTGAGAGAAACAGACTGCCACAGGGGAGTATTGTACATATGAGCCTAACAAGAAGTTTGGAGAAGAAGGAAGCTAGGGACTGCACTGGAGGTCTACTTGTTTTGTGCATTCAAAATCATCCATTTTTTATTCCCTAGTTTTCAACACCATTTAGGAAAATTCCTTCCAGGAGTTTAAGATTTTATAGCTCACTAGCAGGTTTCTGCCCATCAGTTTCTAAGTGAGACAAGTGAATCCAAGTGACCTAAACCAGTCCTTCTAGATGACATATGATGACAGGTTTAAATATAGAGAACAGAAGGACCATGAGCTTAGATTTGCAAAGTCCATGTGAGTTCTTATTATTTAACACTAAGACAGTGTATCACTGACAGATACCAAGGTCCAGTTGCACTGAGTGTAGCATACACGTATCTTGGATGGCAATTCTGTAAAGTGCTCCTTTGACAAATAAAACCTTGATTTGTTTCTTTGGCTCTGCTTTGCCTATCATACCTATCCACTGAATATTGCAACTTCAATGAACTGAGGTCTCCAGAGACTCCAACACATAATGAAGTCATCATGGCATAACGAGTGTCATATGAGCAATATCAGTAACTTGTGTGCATGCTCCTAGCCATGGCAACTGCAAGGCAATGCAATTTGGCTTAGTTCTGATTCATTTCAGGCTTTGCATTTGCTACTGGAAAAATGTGTGCACCAGGATTAATGACACAACTCAAAATTTTGAATGCTTCCTATTTGCAACTGGCAGAAAACTTCCTACAGTTAAAAAGATATGTTTGATTATTTAACGGCTAATGTTTAACTAGGACAGATACATTCTTTAGGTATTCATGGACTGTGATTGAGTCTTCTCACTAAGGTTTAAAAATCTGTTGAGAATATATTTTTACTAGTGTTAGGTATTGTTGAATCTTCTTTCCAAAAGGGAGAATCCTTTAGAAATGAAGGGACGCAGACACTTGATCAGGTTTAAGACTTACATATTTGTTTCTGCAGTGATTTTATCTGCTGTGGTTTCTAAATAACTACAAGAGACAAACTGAGTCTAACAATAGTTCCTGCCCATCATTTATGCTGTCTTGATATTGAGGTCTAACTCTTATTCCTAGCAAAATCAGTTTTCTTCCATTGTAGTACAACTGCAATGCCTTGTCGGATCATTCAGTTCAGTGAAATGTTATTACTATTCTGTATTTACTTTAAAAGATAAGCAGTGCCAAAAAATGGTTTTATAGCAATAACTAAATTGCTAACACTCAAGCCTGAATTCTGATTGACTTGACATAAGAGGATATATAGTAAAAGACAGAGACTTAAAAGCCCTCTTAAATACAAGAAGTGTAAAATCTCAATGCAAATAACAACAGCTTTACAATTAATCCCATCTTTTTAAAACCCAAGTTTCAATAGCTGTACGTTCTGACACATCAGGTTTTGTTGTCCTGTATGGCTCAGCTAAGCTTGTTAAGGAAGCCATTCTCATTCTAATCTTTCACCTAACTTTAAGTGGTATTTAAAGAATAGTACAACCATTTAGATTTCCAGCTCAAAGAAATTATTTAGCAAATATGTGATAGGTTGAAGATGTGATTTTTCATGAAATGGAAAGAATAGAGCACAAATTATATGCCATGCTACTAATTAGAGACAGATATGTAATCACTTACTAATGGAAAAACATTTTGTGCCAACCTTATTCATACTTCCTTCCAACTGCTGGACTGCTTGTGCCAGATATATTTCAATTTTCTTCAGGAGAGAGAGATACTAACATGTTTTCCATCCTGTTTTTATACCCAGAAGTCTAGTGCAAACTGAACTTCCTTGACATTACAGGAATTCTATCAGTTTTAACAGCTTGAGGCCTTTTTATTACAAACATGTACACTTCCCTGCAGGGTTCTGGAAATCTCACAATTACATTCATTAAAAATGTCCATGATTATAGCCAAATACGTGCTTTGTAAATTTACCTTTACAGTTTTCTTTCAACAATTATTCTGAGCATAATTTTCTATTAAATTCCACAAAATACCTACTTATTCATCCACAATATCAGTTTGATAGGGATTTTGACAAAACCATTAGAAGAGAAAAATACTAGAGCACAGTTACTGTCAAATTTGTCACTACCAGGCTTAATGTCTGTGGAATGACTCACTAAGACCCAACAAAATAAGCAATGTATGTCCATGAAAACAACTATAAAAAGGTCATGCTTCAGCAGCAGTCTAAAAATAGAGGCATTGCATGCCTTTTACATTAGCACCAAGAGGATCTCTAGGTACATAATTTTGGGTCCCTGGTCATACCTAGGAGTCCCTTTATTTGACAAGCTGAGCATCCCTCTCATGACAAAACCCTTCTGTGATTCATTGACTTTGGCACACAATGACCACCATTTCTTTCCCAGAAAGAAAAAGCAGGAAAGGTCAGGATTCGTGTGATCATCCTTATCTTTCCATCTTATTGCTAGTCTCAGTCTAGAACAGAGATCTGCATATTGCTTGTCCCTCTTCTCATGAAATTTCACTTAACATCATCTTGAAGAAAAGATAGAACATGGAAACGAGAATGAAACTCTGATTAGACCAGAGAATCAGATCAACCCAATAGCCTTTTTCTGATAAAATACTCCAACTGACTTGACTGCAAGATATAGGGTCTAAAAACTGTGACCTAGGAGAATAAAAGGAAAAAAATGCAAAACTGTACAAATGAACTTCATAGTGCATGTCAAGGTTAAAGCATACCATATGTTCCTAAAAATATGCAGACACAACAGGGAGTTGTAGCGATGTATAAATAAAATCTAGTACAATAGGTAGACAATCTTTTGCACCAAATTTACACTATTTGTTAAATGATAGACCTTTAAAAGTGATTTTGTTTTCTATTAATTCTGTTACACAGAATACTGTAATAATAACGATGTAATAATTATTATTGTAGGGCATAAGATTTACATTGCATTTATCTCAGAGTTGTGATTTTTGAGGTATTATTTTACCAGATATCTATAAAAAAATGTCTTAGTGTGTTTCTGTATCTGTTTGGGTTTATGTGGCAAAGGTGTTCTATGCCTAGATTCCTAGAAAAGGTAATTCACATATGAAAATTCATTGGAAATTCAACTTTCATATTAGAATGAAAATAACCAAGTAACTTAATGTTGGTTTTGGTGTTGCTGTTTTTATCATTATTACTTGAACCCTTTAGTCTTGTGTGGTAGTTTTACTTGGCCCAGTTTTTGCTATTGGGAAGGGAGGGGCACAAAGATGGCTCCTGTGTGTCCTGTGTGAAGGTTCTGGAAGTTTTTCACCCTGTCCAGCAGAGCCACTCTCTGATGGCTCTGAAAATGATGGACATGCTGCTGGCCAAACCTGGGCCAAGTAGAGATGTTACTTATGCCTCTGTGAAAACATATTTAAGAAGAAATCAAAACAATGGGTGCACACACTGCATTTTAGCCAGAGGAGGAGGAGGAGGAGGTGAAAATATGTGAGGGAAAACAACATGGAGACACCAAGGTCAGTGGAGAAGGTGGGGGAGGAGGTGCTCCAGGCGCCGGAGCTGAAAACCCTCTGCCGGCCGTGGTGAAGACCATGGGGGAGCAGGTGGTCCCCCTGCAGCCCATGGAGTCCAGGGGGGTGCAGAGATCCACCCACAGCCCNACTCTTCTCCCTGGTGGACTGATCCTGACCAAAGGAAAAACCCCATACCCTGCCCCACCCCGGAGCTGTTGGTTGTGTGGAGGAGGGGAGGGGGGTGAGCTGTGGAATGGTGTCTTAAGAGGGAAGGGGGGGTGAGTGAAGAAATGGTGTCTAAAGAGCTTATTTTTACCTCTCATTTGTCCTCTGACTCTGTTAGCTTAATAAATCACTTTGCAACTTAAGTTTTCCACCTGTTTGCTCATGTTTTTCGTGCGTCCCCTCCCCACCACTGCCTCATCTCAACTCATGAGTCCAGTGTGTTTGTGTTAGTTTGATTCCTCTCCTCTGCACAGCTGCGGCAGGAGAGAGCATGGAGAGCAGACGTTGTAGGTCCCTGGCATTTGGCCAGGGTCAAACCTCGACATCTTGTGATGTCAACTGCTATGGTAACTCCATTTTTATATCACTTTTACTATTGTTGCTTAGAAATGTTTATTGTTTCCTCTTTCTTGAAAGTAAAATTATGTAAGTGAAAGACATGAACATTTAACTGTTTGTAGATTGATTTATTTCCCATTGACTACTTTTTTATTTCCATTGAAATTGAACAAATAGGAAAAAGAAAGCGATGAAAAAGGTGTGAAGCCAAAAAATGGCCACTTGAGTCATCAACAGACTGTCTGAAATTATTCAAACTGGTGTTTGTTAGAGAATGAGCTATTTTCCTTAGGGCTGTGATGATAAATTCTAGAACAGAAAAACTACTCTAAACAGGTCATCAAGGAGGAAAAATCCTATGATTTTGGGAAGAGTAGGAGAGCAGAAAGTTACCTCAGGAAAGTCTGAGCTAACAGAATCTAAGAGCAACCTGTCACTGTTTAAAGAGAGGTCATTGACAAGGTGAAGCCCGGATCTTCACAGGGATGTGTAGGGGGATGACAAGGGACAATGGGAATAAAAAGAAACAAGAGGAGGTCCATACCAGATATATGGAAACACAGCCAAGCACTGTATCAAGTTTCCCAAGGAAGATGTGCAGTGTCCACACCTGGAGGTTTTCAAGACTTGACTATTATAAAAAGTCCTCAGCAACTCATTTTGACCTAACAGCTGACCCTGCCTTGAGAATGAGGTTGGACAGGTTTTCCAACCTGAAGAATTCTGTGATTCTAAAATAGTTCAAAGAGCTTTTTAAAAGGTTCTGGGGATTGGAGACAGAGCACACATGCTCCTAATATCTAACCAATTTCTTCCTGGTAACCTGCTTACAATCAAAATGTCTGTTTTGTTTAGATATAGCAAACTGAATGATAAAGTTGATGTATTTTGAGAAACAGTCTGACAGGCACTTTTGAGAAGAATGTTACCTTCTCCTCCGAGGCAGGTAACAGTAACATGACTGACAATGTTTAGTGATCTTGGGTAAGAAAGATCTGCTCCCAGAGGTTGTCTTAAGAATCTAAAAGCAGGTAGTTAATTCCGCTGATATTAACAGGTTTTGTCAGAATTTGGCATGGTAAAACAGCCTTGTTTAAACAGACCTACTTCTGTAATAGTTATTCAGTTAAGCTGGCTTTTCGCCCTTTGATTGTTTCTGAGTTACTAAACACAAAGCAGACAGATGTGTGTGGTGCAGTGCACTCTGACTCCTGACCTATTTACTGTTGTGTTTCTGGGATGGATGACCTGTACCAGAGACTCTCTGGGTCAGCTTTTCAAAAAGCTATTACACAAGGAAAAATATGACAATCAGCAGAGTAGGTGTTAGTTTGGAAGTTAGATACTGACAAAAATGGAAGGATATATTTTCCTGGGCTTCAGCAGCTTAAATGGAGGGTATTCCCTTGAAGTTCTACAGAAAGACTTGAAATATGGAGTGCTACTGCTTGACATACTGAATTCCCTACTTCCTCATTGATTTCTCACACAACCTTAATGCTGTGTTAGCATCATTTCTCTGTTCATTCCATCTGCTCTGAGGTCTCCCCCGCTGTTTCCTAGGAGATATATTGCCATGATGCCTGCATCTGTAAGTCAGTGGCAGATATGGGGCAAGAGCCACGTGGTTAGAGGCAGCATTAGTATCACCTGAACATTTGCAGGTTTCTCAGGGGATCCCACCACCCACCATCTCTCAAAACCTGAGGGAGCTCTAGTTTCGCAGTCAGCTACTTCAGAGTGCTATGGGAATGGGATCCTGTGGCTTCTCAGCTTCTTTCCACTTCTACTTGTGTTTCTTTCAACCTAACACCTTTATTTAAAAAAAATAAAAATACTAAAAGTAGGTTATTTTTGTCCAGTCAGTCTATTTCGTGAACATTCTAATCTTATTATCTACACATTTTTATGGGGCTTTGCTTGTTTACAGTGTCAGGCTACTGACAGTTTACTTTATGGTAATCAGGACAGGTCTTTTTTATATCCTTTTAAAGTATGGTCTAAGAGACGAATGTCAAAATATAATAGTAATCATAATAAACTGAATATTGCAATTAAACATGGATGACACAGAATATAATAAATCTTGCCTTAACATCTTCCTTGTTCTTTCCATGGTAGACACATAGAAACCTGACTATGGCTAACAAAATGTACTGAGTCTTATGGCATTTAAATGAATATATTTTTAAAATATTTAAAAATATGACACTTTCTCACAAGTGACCCAAACTTCAGCAATGAACCCTTAATTATAGTCAGAATGAGATTATATACAAAATAACTAACTTTTTCTCATATGTATAAGGAATTCTATGCTTTATTTAAAATTGTATTTATCTTTGTTTAATTCCCAGGAAAAATAGATATACAGGAATTGTTTATATCAAACAGCAAATGTGTTTTTGTTTTGGCAAAACTGTGTAAAAAGCAGGATATTTTCTGAATGTATACAAAAGGAAAGAGATTTTATGAAAAAAATCCACATAATATTAATCAATAACTTATGTGGGGTAGAGAATCTATTCATTAAATGGGATCAGAAGCATAGTAAAAGTTTATAGCTTAAGCGTTAAAGGTCCACATATAGAAGAAATACAGCCATTTTTCTTGATGGCAAGAAGAACATTAGGAAACATAATATAGCAAGAGTTATGATACAGTGAAAGCTACAAATCACTGATAGATATTTCCTAAAAATACTTGTCATTCTTTTCAAAGTAAATATGTAATGCCTTCGTAGATAGTAGGGACATCTCACAGGATTTGTGAAATAACAGATATTTGAGCAATTAGGTTATAAAAGAGAAATTTTACCCTTCCTTAATTCAGGAGACTTAATTTCAGAGTTAAAACTTAATTCAGTTGTTAAAAGTCTAGCAATTCCATATCGTCAAGTTTAAATATGATTATGTGACTAACATTTAACACTAGAAAGAAAACAAGAGACAGAAAGAAATATTAAATTAATATGCTTTTCATGAACAGTATAACACCAACTATATTTAAACAAGATACATAATTAATTTAATAATATTTTTGTAATTTCAGCTTCAGTGACCTGTATTTCAAAATGGGATCTAACAGAACAGAAATCTTTTACACAGTCTGAAACATTAAGAAAGCTTTGAATAAAGTTCTGTGTTTTGAAAGGTTTGGGGAAACATAATGAAAAAAGCAGAACATTTCTCAGCTGTGTCCTTCAACAAAATGCACAACATGTTTTGCTAAGAAGGAACAAAGGGGCAAAGCTGTTCTGTTGACAAAAGGCGTTTTGCTATCCCAATCCAAATCTTCCAAGAGAAACTCCCCTCCATGACTTCCATCATGAACTACACTAAAACAAGCTGAAAAGCCCCATGACCTAGACCTCTGTTCTACTGTTGGCATCCTCAGGTTACTGAAACTGGACAAAAAAAAAAATCACTTGTAAACAAGTAATACTAGAAATGGAAAATCTATTGTCATTTGAAAGAATGTAAATTCCTTCTATGTGTCCTCAGCAAATATTTTGTCCACTTCTGCCCATGGGAGGTGACTTTTTTATGGAAAAAAAGCCAGAACTTAGTTAAACCAAAAGGAATACAATATTAAAACTCATTTAGCTTTCACTAAAAGAAGCTTTTGCAAAAACATCAATGATATACTCAGCCTTCAAAGAGCAGAGCTAAACCTAACAGTCTAGAATATCTATGATTTATTTAAAACAGAAGGAAAATAACAAAAATCTGCACTTATCTAGAGCAAGACACTCCGTATTTTTTTCTTTATCATAGATGTCAATGGGTGTACTAAAATGAGCCACAGAAATTTCCTGGAGATTGAACAGCATTGAAGTGAATAAAAGTAGTTGGTGAAGTGTTTAACACAGATAAAAGAAACACAAACTGCAAACAAATCAACAATATGGTGTTTGCTATAAATACATGTTTGGTATGCTTAATTTAAATACTGTTCAACTTTAAACTGGAATTCAGCTTTGACGACAGTTACGAGGACCTACTCCAAAAGGAAATATACACAAATATAGAGCTCCAGACAATTTAAACTCAGAGCAAAACTTAAGCATAGAAAAAAGGGATATGCTTTAGCACTGTGAATATTAACATCATCATGTGGACATTAATTATGAGCCCCAATAATATAAGAATAATATAAACAGAAGATCGAGAATGGAACAGAATAAACAAACTCAAACATGGCATATTATGTTTCTCAAATGTTCTCCAATACACTAAAAAGAAAGAGCTCATCTTGCCATAAAACACCACTTCAGCCTTTATTCAGCAAACAATTTTTGCCGACTTGAATATTATATTGTTTTAATAAAATATTCCCAAGATTTCTCCCAAAATTATTAAACACTAAAAACTCTTATAGTTTCACTTCTAGTAAATAATAAAATCTCAGAAAAAAGTCTAAAATCTTTTTAATCTTATATCATAGGTCAGGGCCTTATTTTCTTTCTGAAGTTTCCATTTATGGATTTAATTTTCCAGCTCAGCAAAATGAAAACATAGTTTTTTCCTACAGATGCCAGAATTGCAATCTAGCTGTATGGACTGAAAATCAAACCCTGGCTTCTTGGGGTCATACATGATCTTGAAAATGAAAAAAAAAAAATCATGCCTTGAATTCAAACACATCTGATGCCTAAATACATCCCTACTTACAAACACAGTGAAGTCATATCCAGATCTGATTGTTTTAATTTGAATAAATTTTCACTAAACGGTGGCTTTAGCTGGCCATTTTTGTTGATAGCGCATTCACAGACCAGCCTCTTGGAGCTACAGTATATTCATGTATCAGTCAACATCGTGATAAAAATAGTTTTGGTTTGTAACAAGGAATGTCTTGCTGCATATAAAAAATGTATTTTGCCATTGATCCATTAGAGGTGCTCCCTGGCCAGAAGTTCCTGGTTGGTAGATGTAACAAAAGCAAATGTGGACTCAAAAAGAAGACTAGTGCAGCAAGAAATGATATTTTACAGTAATTCTTCAGACTGTATATTAAAAATATACACTTTGTGAGGTGTTTTTTTCAGTCAATTATTTCCTTTGAATATCTGCATTTTTAGATCTGTTGGTCTCAGAAATATGTCAATGTAATATCTTTGTACTTTGAGGAGTTCAGGAAGTAGAACTGAGGGAGCTCAAGGAGATTAATAGAAAGGAACTCAAATAAGGGTGTGTTTTAGTTCAGCGTTCCCTGAGTCAAGCATCAGAGAAAGGCTGCCAGCATACCTAGGAAATGTGTTATCCAGCACAGTTGTTCTGATGCTCTCAAACTCTGATTCTACAGTGGTAATGTACACAGGAACTCGCAGCTACTGAACCATATCTATTCTTGAAATGCATAATAAAATAGTATATATGACTATGCATGTCCGTGCTGAAACTCTAGGGAGGATTAATCTTCTGTACTCCGGTACTCTGACGTAGCTGGCACATTGCTTCTCCCCCCCCCCACCCGAATAAAATCTGTAAGAATTACATGGGTTTCTTCTGGGAATCCATATTTATTTGTACCTCTACACCTTTTCAAGACTTTAAAAGCATATTAATACATTGATTTCAATAATTATGTTACATTATCTGCTGGAAATCACTATGCTTGGTTTGGATATATTTTACAAAGTACAGCTATGTGACTTGAATTTAATTTATGAGACTTCTGGCAGCTAAACTACTAAGTACTTATTTGAAAAGAAGAAATTATTAATTACAGGTGTGTTGTAGAAACATCAGTTACCCTATAGCAGATGATGAACATTATTTCATTCGATATTAGAAAAATTAAGATGAACAATGCATTAAGTAGTTTACACCATGAGAAAAAGAACTACTTTGCAAACACTTGCTTACTCCAAAACTTAACTGTATTCTATCAGATATTGCCCAGTCAACCAACTACATACTATTTTCTATTCCAAGCAATCCTGTAGTTATGGTTAATATTAAGCAACCACTTATTGTCACTTGTGAAAGTTGCCTAGCATCACCAGACATTGGGTGACTCCTCAAAACAGTGGCAAGTCTGCTGCTCTACAGGAGAGGCACAAATGACAATGATCTTCAGAGAACAGATTATTAATAAATTAGCAATACATCACTAAGTAAGGTATGCAGGGTTATTACTTTCTTATAGCTACATCAGTCAGAGATCTAACAGTTCTATGGCTTGTTATGATGTCTGTTTCTGCAGATTTTCAAGAATTGTACTCTAACTTCTAAGCAATTTCTACTTGCCTTTCGAGTACCAGTGTGTTAATAAAAAGACAAAAACACTGTAGCACAATCCTATTACAACTATTATAATGAAGCAGAATTTGTGCTTTTGATGTTGAGCCTTTGAACTTTTTTGCTTTGAAACTTAGTTATAAAACACACAAGTCTACCACAGAGAACACAGCTTATCTAGAGGGAACAACACCAAAAGGGATTTTTGGAAGGGAAAAAAAAGACTATGAAAAACAGTAAATATTTTCCCTTGTCTCTTAATATTTTACCAAAACCACCAAATCCTATGAGTATAGGACTAAATGGATGTAATTATTTTAAGCTAAACACAAATAAAACAATGATATTAATCTTTAAGGGCAAATTTAATACAATCCATCTCATACCTTGTTATGTGTCTGAGTTTGTCCAACCAGGATAAGGATATTTGATGAGATAATGGACAGGCAGAAATTGATTAGAATTATGGACCTCTCAGATCTGATGTACCTGTTCAAATAAATAAAGAGAGGGTACAACTTTACTAACAGGAAAACAGCTAGTAAGTCACACAAAGCTTTGATTTAGTTCTTGCATTAAATATTGGAGATACTCTGAAAGAGAGGTGCTCTCTTTCATGTGCTCAGAGAGAGTATTAGAGAGCTATCACAATACAAACATCAGAACTATGATATTCTGATAGATATTCCATAATTTACTTTTAGAATCTAGATATATTTTAAAAACTAATCTACCCATGAGTCTTTGGAAAACTGCAGGTAACACTGTTCTAACACTATACTGACAATAACGGGCTTGCATGCATTCATGTCAGGAACTTCTTATGCTCTCTGCTTGTCCCTGGGAATATCCACAGCTGGCACAGGCCACTCATCATTACTAACTTCAGCAAAAATATGGTGATTTACATAAAGAGAAGATTTGGTCCATGATGCATAGATAAGATGCAGGTTGGTGGATGATATTATGGCAGTGAATTTTGAAACACGTTATTGGGATGAGGATAATATTAATCTTGATGTTACAAAAGTACTGTAATAGCTTCATAAGACTGAATGCCAAAAAATAGCCAAATATGTAAAGAGAAAATAAATTATAGCAGTGAACATCACAGTTTCCCTTGCAAATTTATATTCATTTTACAGATATGTTTAAGATGAAAAAGTCAAATAGTCTAATCACGTATTTCCTTTCAAGATACAAGAGTTCTCATTTTTCTGTATACACCCTTTTATAAGCTACAGGACAGAAAGAGAATGATTATGGTTACAAGTTAAGTAGCATTCTGACCAGATTTTTAGAGCTGTTAACAGTAAATATTGACTACTAAAATAAATGAAAGTTAAGGGTCTCAGTTACTCCTAAGACCATGCCATAACTTTATATATTCTATGGGCTATACTATATGCTTTTCACTCGAGTTCAGTTAATATTGGTGTCCCTCCTGAGCTGTACACCCATAGTTGACTCTGAGGAAGTAACAAAAAAGGCCATTGAACCACAAGAAATGCTGAGCTTTGAACATGAAATTAATTGTAGTCCTTTTTGCTCACATAACAAGTGATACAGCATTACATTTTTTTAGTTAGATGGAACAACCCTGATACCACAATCCACATTCTTCCTTAAAATATAGCAACATTCTTAAGGCTAGTTCTATGTAGTTGCAAACAAATACAGAAATTCCAGTGCCTTTGTTCACACAGACACATGCTGCTACTTTCTAACTTGTTAACTATCAATTCACCTGGGCCAGTTCCCAACACTGAGTACCCATAAACTACAAAGGACCTTGGTGGTTGAGTAAATACAGTGTAAGCAGGAGCTTACAGGATTGACTTAAGCCATAACACATAAGATTTTAACTCCCCTTAGAAGTTCACAGAATCATAGAACCACAGAATCTCTTGGGTTGGAAGGGAACTTAAAATCATCTGGTTACAACGCCTTGCCATGGGCAGGGACACATTCCACTGGACCAGGTTGCTCAAAACCCCATCCAGCCTAGCCTTGAACACTTCCAGGGATGGGGCATCCACACCTTCTATGGACAACCTGTTCCAGTGCCTCACTACCCTCACAATAAAGAATTTCTTCCTCATATCTAATTTAAATAATGGAGTAGACCTGTTCCACTGAGCATGACAGTATTTCTATCCAAGGGCTAAATATATCAGGGAGTGCAAAAATAACACTATAATTCTTCAGATGGGAATTATATCCTGAAATACTCTCATTCTTAGTTTTGACAGACAAGAATGGATAATTTTTATAGACTTTTATCATAACTTATGTAACAAGATATTCTTAATAATTATATATATTTCTAATAGTTTGAGTCTCTGTGGTACATAAGAGTGATAGAGAAATGGGTGTAAAATTATCAAGCTGCTTCTAAAAGCAAAACTCTATTGGTTGATTTTACATTACTCTAAAATTTTTTATTTCATCCCCTTGTTTTTTATTACTTTAATAAAACTACGTTTTTCTTTTCTTATTGAAAAAAAGTTAAATGAGAATCCATGTTAACTTTTAAAACATATTTATTACTTTGCATGACTTTTCATCTCACTTTTGACTTTCTTCTGCACTAAGACATCATGATATTCCTCATTACTTCTCAAATTAATTTGCTCTGTAAGTATTTATTGCACTTTTAAGTCAATACATTATTTTAATGTTGTAAACTCAGGATGGAAAGAAAATCTGTCTCTGGAATGTACTACTACACTATTCAAGATGATTTATTTTGTGGTCTTTATTCAAACTTATAACTGATGTGAATAAAGTCAAAATCAGGTAACTGAACCTCCCTAAATGTGCAACTTTGATATGCTCATTTTATCACAAATAAGTTTTGTTTAAAAATCTAAATGGGAGAAAAGCAGTTAAAGGTATAGGCCAGAAGCCTCACATGAAATACATCATATATAAAAATCTGTTTTCATTTAGCACTATGAACACCCCACCAAAAGAGCAACACCATTCACACTGAAGAGGAGAAAGAGAAGAGTGCGCTACACCATCAGGCCAAGACAGTAAAACTGATCAATCACATCAACAAATTTAGGCATCAAAGCATGCACTGCATTTTTTTTTTTTTAACTTTCCAAACAACACATGTGGGATCTAATGCTCTCTTTAAATTGTAATTCAATATAACAATGTATTTACATTTAGCTGTCTCAACCCATTACATACCTCCATAATGCTGCATAGACAACTGCTAGAGTGATCAAGGCCAAGCAGGAAAGACCACTGCCTACTATTAAGGTCACTGAGGGTGTACCAGATGATTCCATGATCTGTAAGTTACAACAGACAACCATGAAGGAAAAACATCTGCCAGCAATTAAACCAACAAGTCAAACAAAAAAAAGGCAACAAAAGCAAAATTAAGAGCAGACAAACTGTCAGAGATAGTTTCAGTGATATTACTTGTGAAGAAGAAATCAACTTAATTCCAAAACTGATCCATACGTAACTCTGAGATCTGCTTAATACATTCCTCAGAGGCCTTTGACCTTTATAATGCCTTGTAATACCTGCATGATACTTTGAAAAATAAACTAGTAATATTACAATGTAACAGGAGACTATGATATTAGCACGAGTTTAAACAACTCTCCAGTTAACATTAATTAAAAGACATATTTCTCTTCAGAAGGAGCAATATTTAAAATTGTGCATTAAACAAACAGTTTGGTTTCACTCTAATATATTAAAGATCATCCAGTAATTTGTCCCAGAATTTGATTCATGCTTGTTGCAGAATGACCAAACTTTCTGACTTCTAATAACTTTGACTTCAATCCACTATTCTCACATGCTTAATTTCCTTGGGCCTATGATTGCCTAGAAGGAATGGCAGGATATCTACGGCAACAGTATCATAAGCCTTCCATTAAAAACCCTACAAATTCAGAATTATTTCATTTTTTACTCTGTGTATTAATAAAAAATGAAAATAAATGAATGACCTTGAAAACAAACTGGCTTTCCCTGCCATAAGGGAAACTATTATCCCCAGATATCAGGTCAGTTTTTTCCTCTGTACATATATGTGTTCATGTTCTGAAATAGACATGACTTTTGCCAATACATATGGATAAAAATTTAGATCTAAAAGTTTTTAAGGATATCATGCATGGTTTACCAAAATGCTTGTTAAGCTTCAGGGATGTATTGTAAATTACATTTATCAAGACAGCTTTTGTCACCCAAATAGGATATAAGGCAGATGTACTTTTAGGCCAGATCTCAGGCAGAAAGTAGTATTTTATTTCAACCACTTTTTTTCCAAACGGATTCACTTTGCTGTTAAGAAGAATCTGCTCATATGTTTCCAAAACCAGGAAAACGAAATCATGCTTTAGCAGGATAACTTCACAAATATTTGCTTTTCATCTATTTTTACATTCAATAATACTGGGAGTGTCTGCTTATACAGTTAATGTCCTCTCTTTCTCATGAAAACTTGACTATTCTTCTTACATCATATCAACAGACAACATAGAAAATCTGTGCTGAAAATGTCCAATGCAGATCTGCAATCTGTTTAACTACAGTATCTAGGGTTTTCCTACCAAGAGCAATAATAGAGACCTGTACGTTCCTTTAATTGTTCAATACAAAAGTTTTCTACACATTTGAACCACAATTACAAGGCTTTCTCTAAAAAAAATTATAGAGCTCAAGAGCATGCAAATTTCACTAGGATTCAGTTATATCACCGAATCTGGAATTCATTTATCTGAGACTCTGTAGACACCAGGAGACTAACATTTGACTACCTGCAATATTTAACAATTCCTCAATGCAACGTCTGCAATATACCTGAGAGGAAAGCTGGACCAGCTCCCCCCTTCCCCCGCAGTCCCCCCCGCATTCCCTTTTGCATTAAAACTGGATTTTTCCCCCCCTCTTTGTTACTTACTATTTCTCTAGGTTGCTGAGCCAAAATGGCGAAGGTAGAGAGACGATCACATAAGCATTTCGTATGGGATGCATCGGTAAGCACAGTTTTACATCCCTGGGTGGACCAGGTTCCCAAAGAGTCGTTCCTGCAAAGGAGAGAGAGAGGAGGGGGTGGGGGAAATGGGGGTAATTACGCCTGACAGCCGGTTCCGTGAGGAGACAATGCAGCGGGACCGCGAGGAGCGCGCCGCGGAGTTCCGGACAGCGGCGGGGACTTGTTGTGGGGCAGGGCGGGCGCGGGCGCGGAGCTGTCCGGGCGGCGGTGCTGAGCGCCGGGCGCTGCTGCGCGGAGCCCCGCCAGCCGCGGCAGCAGCCGCCCCCTGCGCTGCCAGCCACCTCCGAGCCTCACCAGAGCACTGCGAAAAACTCATCGGGGGAAGAGGGGGAGGCTTTTCCTCTCCTCTCCCTCTCTCTCTCTCCTTTTTTTTTTTTTTTCCCCTTCTCTTTTCCTACCGGCTCTGTTTCTGGCCTTTTGTGAGAAATGTGATGTTCGGTAGTTGCAGTGCCTTTTTCGGTCCCTTTCTTTTTCCACCCCCCACCCCCCCTTCGTGTGTGTGGCTAGGTTAAAGCATGTGGTTCTCAAACGTCTGTCTGGGTTATGCCAGTTGGACCAGGAGGTGCTGGATTTTCTGTTCTGACTGCTATTTTTGCTGAGGAATTGGGGCTTTTTTTGGTTGTTGTTTTTAGCTATCAGCCTTAGAAATTTCACCCTGGAAACGGCAGCATCAGATGCCTCCAACTCTTGCCTTAGCTCCAGCAGAGGGGTGGATTTCAGTACAGCAGCACACATCACCAAAGAGACACACGAGTTCGCCCTCCAGACATCACTCAGTCAACTTGCCTTTCCCCGGCTCCCTCCCCCTTCTCGATTCTTTTTCTTGGGGTGGCAGCACCAAGCTAACCCCAAGCCAAAGCAATCGTTTGCTGGCACCTTTCACCAACCACCCCTAAACAAAACAGATGATTAACACAGCCCCCGAATTCAATTAGACATTCAATATGCTAATGTGAGGTCTGAAACCCACCCCAGCAGAACAATAAAAATGGTATCAACCCACGTTTTCTTTGTGCAAGCAAGAAGGAGAGGGAGAGACAAAAAATCATCTCCTTTTTTCCTGAACTGCAATGGGGAGGGAAATAATTTCTACAGGAAAAAGGGGTTGGTTTCAACTAAAGCAAACATATTATCTTTACATGTGTTATATTTAGAGAACAACTGGGTTTCTTTCATCTTTATTCCCCCCTCCTTTCATGTCCAAGGAGCAACTGCAGTGACTGTGCTGCCAGCAGCAGCATGTGTGCTGTCAATTCCTGTCCATTTCACCTCAGGTCACCAAATGACTTAAAAAAAATAAAAATAAAGGTCGAAGAAACGAGGTGGGGGAATAATAATTTCCAGTCCTTGTGACCACCCTTGTTTCACCTCTTCTGCCTTGACAACACACCTCTGTAAATGATTCTATATGCCAGGGCCCTCATGCAAAGGCAATTTGTTATCCCCAACCTGCTCTCAGAGTGCAGTTCACCCCAGGCCACCTCAGCATTTTGTGCCACTAGTTTTTGAACACACCAGATGTAACCCTTACATACTATTGTCTTCGAAACAGAATCCTCTCATAAACAAAACAAACAGCGACTGAGGGAAACAATTGAGAGAAAATCACCAATTCTTCAAGCCACTAAAGCAGTTTATTAGCTTTCCCTCGCAAATTGTGTCTTTCAGAGAGCCACAGGCTAAATCAACATCCACTTTGAAAAATATAGTTACATATTTTAAATTCAGAAGCATTATCTTCTGGATAACTTAAACAATTTATTTTATTAGCTTTCCTGTCTCTTCTTTTATTGTGACACACAGTTAAGGCCAAATGAAATGCATTTATCTTTGCTGATTTAATATTGAGGATTGATAGCTTAAGAGAAATTGACATATTTAAAAACAAAAGTATGGTATTATTCATCCTGAGAATAAGATTTAATAAATTGAATTCACCCTATGCACAATACATCCAGTTAGCACTAAATCCTTGCAGATGGTGTCCAATGCACAAGAGTTAGACAAGTTCTAATTATAAAATCACAGACACCAGTTTCGTTTAAAACAAAGCATCTGTTAAAATTATAATTATATTTAAATTACTATAAATCATGGGCAGTCCAGCAGGTTTAGAGTGGCTTATTCAGTTCTTCAAGTCACTGGAAATACAAATTTCCAGTCATAGAGTAGCTGAGCCACAAATACACTACATATTTTGCAAAACTTTTTCAATACAACTGAAAATTTTTGTAGAATGTCCAAAAGCAGTCTGAAATGAACAAAGCAGTCTGATTTGATTCAAAAATAAGACAGCAAGTGACATGGCAGGAGCAGAGTCAGTCTAATATGAAAAATTTTTACATTTCATTGTTCATTTTTTTCAGTGATACACTTCAATTTCTTGCTTAACAGCATTATGTTTTACATGTTGCAGATGAAAATTCAGTCATTAAATAAGCTCCTTCTCTGTCTTCTAACCAGTGCAGTTAAAAAGAAAAAAGCCTCATTAATAAATATGTTTGTAGCCTGTTGAAATTACAGCTAACAGAAGCTGCACATAATGTTACACTAAGTCCATGAAGGAGTAATAAGCAGGACCAGAAGAAAAGTTCAACTGAAATTTGTTGTGTGATGCTTATGCCAGCAGAATGGTAAATGCATGATTACTAATTCCCTCAGAGATGCAGGCAATTTTGACTTGTTTAACTAAACTAACTATTTGGTTTTAGGTATAAAGTAAATAAGGAGTGGAAATATGGAATTAAAATGGATGTATTGCATTTAGTCCATCTCAATGCAACACTTTTTATGAAGCCCTCCATCTATGATCTGTCCCTCTTGTAATGCCACTCTTCTGGTCTAATCAGAATCCCCTCTCAGAAGTTTCATTCCTTTTCGGTGTGATTTCTTTGACTATATGTCTAACATTTAGGGTTATCATATGAATATGCAAACGGGCACCTATTATTCCTGTGGATCTTTCTTGTTATGCAAAAAAACTATAAAGGAGTGACAGGTACTATTAACACATGTTCTATTTATATCAAGGGAGACTATTGAGTTGAAAATATGTAGCAAATATAGATGTAGGTTCATGCCCATTATTGGCAATTTTTGTACTCTTGTACTGAGCTACAGATGATTTAACCAAGCTGGCAGAATTACCATGATAGAAGCAAAGGAATTCCCAAGAAGAAAAAATTTACCATTGCAGATGTTGTGTTATCCTGCAGTTGAGGCAGGGAAGAAAGCAGGGGAATCAGGGAAGTAGGGGGAAAAATCTAAGTAGTATTTAATTTGGGCCTATGCATCTATGGATAATACAGCATATGCACCAAAACCACCCCTAGCTCCAATATTTACCTGTAAGTGTGCCCTTCTCCAAGTATTCTTACAGCTAGTGGAATATTGAAGTGTCCCTTTCAGAGTTTAAGGTGAACTTCTTAACTCCATGCAACAAAAACAATGGCCAAATGATATACAGAAAATTATTTTAATTGTGTATGATATAGAAGGAAAAAATGTGAGTTTTACTCTTTGGCAATGTATTATGCAATATTGCATTATTATGCTCACTACTCAAAACTGCTATTACTACTTCAGATATTGAAATGGAAATGTGGTTTATAGGACAGGAGCATCTTTGTAAAACAAAAAATTCACTCAGACACAACTACCAATCTGACTGACTCACAATCAGGCCACATTTGATATTCTAGCAACTGTTTCCCTTATTTTGCATTATTTGTCTTGGTCTCATGACATAGTTAACCACTTACTATTGATTTTTTTATAATTAATAATATATCTCTTAGTAATTGCATTTTTTTTTTTACTTTAACTTCCTGACATAAAAAAAATCAGTTATGACTTTGTTATCAAAGCCACTCACTCAATTAAGAACTTCATACCGTACACTGTCTACTTTATTAGTTTATTAGTTTATTTTGAAGAAATATTTTTCAAATGAAAGATTTTAACTTTTTTATGGAGATTCTGTGAGAAAAAGGAAGTTAACAACATCTAAGCTAACACTTTTCCCAGACTAGCAACTAAGTTTTGATTGTCATGAGCAAAGAGTTAACATCGTGCTACACACCTGTGATGGTATCCTACTTGAGTCATAGTTGATAACTGTGGTTAAATTAGGATAAGAAAGATTTTTGACCATTAAGTTATATTTCTTAAATAACAGCAAGATATTTAAGTATTTAATTGCAGCTTTGTAGAAAGCAATCTACACTGAAGTTAAGAAATTATAATATTATTTCTGCTAAGATGATTTTAATTCTTCTTAATTCTTGTGTGTGTACATTTCTGTACATTTTTTTTTTTCTATTCAACTAGGTACTGTTTTTCCTTTAGGACAGATTTTGGTATTCTAACTCCATTCTCAGTAAAGAATGACATATCATGATAAGAAGCACATGGAAAATGCAGACAACAGAATTTTTTAGCATAGCAAAAGGCAAGAAAGAAGCTCATGGTCCTTATGAATAGCAGGTTATATATATCATTGGGCCTGTTCAGATGTGCTAGTTGGCACATTAGTGGAGATAAAGTCCTTCCAACACCTGCTTGCTTCTTCACACCTGGACCTGAAATCCCAGGGAAGACATAGGGAAGGCTCAACTGCTGGAGTCTTCTTTCAGTTGCACATGTTCATATATCTGAGATACAACCTAACTCTTAGCATGCATAATTTGTTCTGTGATCAATCTTAGTCCTATCAGCAGTATATGGCAACATCTGGTTTATCTCTACAGTTTATCCTAAAGTAAAAAAAAAAAAAAAAGAAAACCAGAAAAAAATAGGACAAAGAAAGTGTGGATATGAAAATATTTTCCTTAATAAAGTCACACATAAAACTGCAGTTTAAAAACATATTTTTTACCCTGAAATTGTTAATTCGATTAACATTAGGTCATTATGGCTTAAGGCTTTCTTTCCTCTCACACAATTAAAAAAACATGGACAAACCCACCTGCCTTATGACTACATGTCTAAAATACTGCAAATATCCCAAAAAGGATGTCTGAATTTGTATGGTATCGGAAGAACAAGTTGGGTGATGAGTATCTTGCAACCGGATCTCCAACAGTAATACTATAGGGAGTTCATTTTCCTAAGACTAAGACCATTTTTCCAATTCAGACTTCGAATTGTTTAATTGTCCTTGAAGACATATTTGTGAATTTCTGTTTTTGTCGAAGAAAATAGAAATTGAAAATTTAATTTTCTCACTGATCTTTATATTAAAAATAAATCCTATGTGCATAATTGTTTTGTTAAACAAATGTACATCTGGGCTGGAAACCAAGATTTATTTTAATATAATTTAAACTAGGGGAGATATTGAGCCCTAAAAAGTCAGATATGTAACAGAGCCACTGCAGTTATAAGCATACATTGTTAGATTAACTTTCTAATAATGTACAACTTATAGAAAGTTCCACGGGAAGGATCAAAATTTGCCTTGGTTATCTGTTTGGCTACTATAAACAAAAGATTCATCAAAAGGGGAATGATGGAAGTGAGTATTAATGCTTGTGGTAATATTTTATTACTTATATTTCCCTGTCCATACAGTTTAAGGCATGATCTAGCACACAGCGTGTTTGAACTGTGCTGTAATTGACAGTTGCCCTTCTATTAGCATACTGCAAGAGTATCAATGTGCAAAATGAAAAGAAATTGTAAATAGTATGACAAAACCAGGATGAAACAAATACTAGAAGTTTCTGGCCTCCTATTGCATAGTTCTTGGTTACTGGTCCTCTGTATTCTACCACTACTACACCGATTTATCATTATTAGATTTATGGGATTCATTCATGTTTTTGAACAACATTGGATAAACAACAATCTTTCAGCTCTATTTCTGTTTCTTAAAAAGCCTAGTGGATTGTATTTGAACAAGAGCATTTTCCCCTGTGTCTCAAAATTAATAGAGAAAATCTCCAAAGAAGATGAGTATCAGTGCATTAAAAAATTGGAGGGAAACCAATCACCTTCCATAGCTTTATCTCTGTCTGACTCTGCAGATGGTCTCAAAGAAAGTACAGTTGAAGTACTGGGCATTCACCCTGTGTACACACTGCCAAAGGATATTGGTATCTGTTTAGAATTTCTGAGAACTATGTCTTCTTTCCTTATGGACCTCCAGAATGACTGGAGCAGACAAAAGGCTTTACTATCCTTCTGGGTTATCTTGTCCCTTCCTATCTGGTCTAGTAAATCTTGCTGTGTTCCGAGAAACTATGCAAAGCAAAGTTCTTATTGAACCCAACCAGACTTATTGTGTCAAACTGGCAAACTATATGATTTGTGAATCTGTGTTCATGAAAGTTCCTATTGAACTTAGACTTACAGGGTCTAAACAGTAAACCACATTACTTGTTAATCTCTTCATGAAAGTTTTTACTGACCCTGACCAGATTTTTAGTGTTGAATGGGTAAACCACACAATTGGTGAATCTGCAATTGATAGTGATACCCACACTACTGGTGCATCTGATATCTAATTGAATGCAGACTTATAGGGCTGAATTGGTTACAGTCAGAAATTAAGCCTAGCTGCACCTGGCCCCTCTGATCTCTGAGGACTAGCTGGAAAGCAAAGGGTTTGTTTTCTGCCAAATTTCTATACTCTTAATGCAACATGCTTCTCACAAAATGAGTAAAATCTTTCATGTTCTTTTGTTTAGACTATAAATATATATGTAGATTTATGGTGAACTAAAGAAAAATTGTCATGTAGTGCTTTCCAATTGATCAACCTACGAAATCTTTCATACTGTACTATTATTCATAGGGACTCCTAGCAAAAAAAGGAACCTTGCAAATTGTATATTGCCAGAGGCTGGGAAAGGTTAGGCGCTCAGAAGTTTATCCTTGAAATTAAGAATGTCAAAGCCTGGATGAGGGGAGTATCTATTGTTAATGTTTCTTCCAAAAGACAAGCAATGAAGCGTAGTACCATTAGTTCAAGTTTCAAGACCCACATGACCAGCAGGGAGAGGAACAGGTGTGAAACAGAATTGAGGGGAAGAGACCAGGCTTCCATCAGTGTTACTGTTACCACATCCTATGCTATCCTACATCAAATGGGTAGATAAAACTAAAACTAGTACATGTCCAACCTCCTCAGAGCATGCTTTGGATTAAGCTCCAGGAAATTATGTAGGAAAAATGTAGAAAATGTAGGAAAAAAGCCACAAAATAAGAATGGCAGAAGCAAATACTTTAAGTGGCCAGACACTGAAATGATGTTCATCACTGTGGTGATGCATAAGAGAGCTGAGCCTCCTTTGGACCTAGATGTTAACTATGAGCTTTCAAAACCTTGAGTTAGGTTCACCTTGAAGAGACACAGTGGAGAGTCTTCCTTTTATCTAACAGCTCACTGGCTCTAAGACAGAAGAGGAATTTCCTGCTGTTTTTGAGGGGTGTTGAATAGACACAGATTTGCATCAGATGACCTAACCCCAAACTACAGCATATTCTGGTGTGAGAGTACCCTCACACCTTCTTGTTGAAGTAGAATTATGCGTTTGGCCAGAAGGTAAAGCAAAGCATGGGCTTTGTAGCCATATTGGAAGGAGACAGGGGTTGGCATCTGCATTCCAGTTCCTGCCCCAAGGAGTGTTACCTACTCTGCAGATTGAGCATCAAACACCAGTATTACATGTTCTCTGAAGATCCTCAGGTTTCATATTTGTTCCTTCATATCAGTTCCTGCCCCAAGGAGTGTTACCTACTCTGCAGATTGAGCATCAAACACCAGTATTACATGTTCTCTGAAGATCCTCAGGTTTCGTATTTGTTCCTTCATATCTTAGCTGCATGACTAAGAACCCTCATAGTTGTCAGCATCTCCTCCCCTGTATCTTGTGATACCACCTGCTGCTCTTACACAATCCTACTGTGTATCCCACAAATGCTACCCATGGGTTCTTTGAAGAGCATGCTGTGGGCTATGGCAATTGGAAATAAATTGCCTTAGTGTACAATTCTAAAGAAAGAAGTAAAGACCTTTTCCTGTCTCCTTACACTTTGAAAACAAACTTAACTCAAGCCAGATTGAGATAAAACAGCCAACCAATCAAAAAATAAGACACAGTTACAAATGTTTATAAGACACAAAAAACCCCAAACCAAACCAAAAAAAAACCCCAAGCCAAACCAACAAACAAACAAACATAACAAAAATAAATCCCTGACTTTTGCTCTACTGACATGGAGATTATGTCTCCCCTTTTATCCAGCTGTTAGTCTGCAAGATTTCTTAAACATTTAGTTTATAAAGAGTACTATTTTCTCTCTGTGTTAGGCCTCAGGTTATGTCCTTTTTCTTGTGTAAAACACTTGTTTTTATAACCAATCCTTTCTTTGTAAGTCCTTCTCAGAAGCCTAAACAAATCTAATCTCTTTTTCTTCAAATGCATTGATTTCTTTCTTATTTGGGAGATTATCTGACCACCCCTTTTAATTAAAATAAGTATTCTTTTCTTCCTTAGAGATGTCTCTTTGTTAGATCAGATGTTATCTTTTGTACCTGACTGGCCAATTAACAACTGCTTCAATAAGCATAATCCTTATCTCCCTATTCTCTCTTTGGTGAGTCAGCATGCATCCTGACTGAACCTGCACCAAATCTTTTACTGGTTTTCAGGCTGTACATTAAAAACACATTTGATACAAATACCTCAGTAGGACAAAGGCATATAGCTTGCTATTGGCTCTTGACTGAGATCAGACACATAGTAATTAGCCAGTCTGAGGTGACAAGGGGTTGTAGGTTAACATCTTCGGGTAGGTACTTTCTCTTCAGTGAAAACCTTAACAACAGAATGTAAACCAGAGTAGTCTTTCCCCTTCTGATAACTAGTATTCAGTTATAATAGGAAAGAATGGGACCGATGATGAATAGAGGGAATTAGAGAAGCTTCCTTACTCCAAAATGCCCTATAGCCTAGAGACTTCATTCTCATAGTATGGAGATTTCATTTCTACAGCACATAGAATTCACATTCCTCCTGAAAAGGTTCTGAATCTTGCAAAGATGAGACCTTCCCTTGGGTAAGTCTCTTCTGTCTTGGGTGAGCTTTTTAACCATTGAACTCTCAGACAAAAACCCTATATAGGTCTTCATACATGTGCTGTCCACGATTTATGTACAAGTCAATTCACTGTAAAGGCCACACTCAAGAACAACAGAGTGTACTTAAGTGTACTTAAGCAAGAGCCTGCTTAAGTACCCTGATGAGAATTGATGCTAAGGCTCTTCTGAACATGTTAGAAGAAAGATTAGATGGCCAAAACAGCTTAACATAAAACTCATAAAACCTCTGGATTTAAGATTCAGTGACTGGGAGAGGAGGTCTGGCAAAGTCCATTAAGGATTGAGTGGTGGGTATCTCCCGATCTCATATAACAACCGAAACTTAAATAAAATGGGCAATGTAACAAATCTGAGCAAGCAGTTGAGATGCAGTGACTTTGTATATGCCCAACTAAAAGCAAATGTAATGCAATACAGCTGAACACAAAGATTTTCTATAGTTCTTATGATCTGGTTAAAACCAAAACTAAACAATCCAGATGATGGTTGGCTGTTACATGTAAGGTGTATATTGAAAACTCTATAATTCACAGAACTGTCTTCTATATCACTATAAAGTAATGCATCTTTTTTGTCTTAACAATTTCCACTTTTATTTTAGGATGTGGGAAAATCACTGTGGTTACAGAGTCAAATAAAGTCAAGTACAGATTTAGGAAATGGAGGTTCTCTTCTTAAAAGAAGATGCAAGAGACACCTCATTAGTATATATTTTAGACTCTTCTAAGTTAGTCTTAGCCTGAGGTTCTTGTCTTTCAGTCAGGTTTGTTACCTTAGGACTTATTAATGTGTCTGCTCAGCTTCCAAACTCAAAATGATTTGAACACAGCCTCTTTGGAGTCCAGCTATGTGAGCTACTGCTCATCTGAATCTTCCTGAGTGTTTGCATTTACCAGCCAACTGCCCAGGAAGGTAAATTACAGCTACCTGATTTGTTTTTAATGCCACTTCACACCTGTGTAATGGTAGTGTTGCCAAAAAAAAAAGCCAGGTGATGATGATAATCTCTGGAAATAACACCTAAAATGTTTCACTGAGGTTTCGCCTAAGAGCGCATGGAAGAAGGAAATGCGCATCACACTGCACAAAACATGAAAGCAGATGCTGGGGAAAGAATGATGGTCTGCACTGTGCTATGTCTGAGCAGTGAGTTTTATGTACTAGGGATTGTGGCCGCTCAAGAGGGCAAAGGAGGCCACTGTGGTCCACAAGGCCCACGAGTGGATTCTGTGGACATGCTTCAAATTTAATCTGCCCATGTACAATATGTTCGATGCATTCACAATGCAACAGACAATTTGCATCTGTAATGACAGTATATCTGGAAGTCTCAGAAAAATTTTCTGCACTGAACAATACCAGATTTAAGTCCTCTTACGCCTCTGGTAAATCCATTTCAGCAAGTCACATGCCAGCTAGATTGTGTGTTTAGACAAAATTGACTGCTGGCATTAGAAACTGAATATATTGGTTAAGAGATTGGGCAAGTGTTTTTATTCACAGTCTAAAAATAGGGGATAGAGGAGGTGTTGGGGAGTATGTGCCTTAACTAGGTGCCAAAAAAGTGCCTGTCTGAATAAATGAGTAAAGATTACTAGCCTATTCACTTCCATCTCCTGAGAAAATTTTTGTTTGTGTGTGTCTTCCTGATGGGAAACAGCACCAATACTCTGTAGGTGCAAGAGTTGTAACAATGGGCTTGTCTTCTGTCCACTGACAATGTTGGTATAGTCTTCAGCCTTCAGGTATGGAAGAAAAGGACTGAAAAATGTGTCCTACAATAATCAGTGTTTATACACTAACGATCTACCCACATTATATAGCTTTCATCTGAAAGCCTTGAAATAGAGAGAGACAGTGTCATCCTGAATCTCAACATAAGGCAGAGATCAGCCCTAGGACTGAAAGCCAAAATAAAAATATGAAGGTAAATTACTTCTGTGTTCAAAAGAAAATACACCCAAATATAGTGCTATACTTATTTCCTTCTATCTCCACATAGAGGTAGAGATGCTTACATGGAGGTAGAGATGCTTTGCAGCACTTTCGATGTTTACAATGCCATATCACTTAGGATATTGAAAGTATATGTATCTAAAACAAAGTATATGTATCTGAAACATCCACAGTAAAATTATTCAGTTAATGTTGCAGTTTTTGCAGAGCGGAATCAACTCTCATTGGCATGAAAGGCATATCACAGGATGTCTGTCTGTCTGTCTGTGGTGTGTCACATAGATGTGGCATGCTTTAGCTGAAAATTCCAAATCTGAAATGCCTTTCCCTTTAGTCAGACATAGTGTTGCAAAGAGAAACTGCTACAGAACCTTCCTACATTTTGAAGTAATTTGCATTCTGTTATGTTCTCATGCTACTTGATGTTTTAAAAGTGCAATAAATAAAGAATACAATTAATTTGGATTATACTACTTGATCTGAACTGTACACAGACTACTTAGTACATGAAACTTATTAGCTAGAATATATCTCCTAGAAATTACATAATGAGAGCATTTGCAGTAGTTGTCTGTTCATGTACAGTATTTAGGGAATGTCATGAATCCACTTCATGTCAGTGCATGCCATATATTGATTGGACCTGTCAACTTCAATGGAGTATCCTCAGTATAACTCACATCAGAAGTTGGCACTATATTTTGATCTCTCAGACAGCTAAATGATATCTAAAATTACATATAAGCAAACATCTTTCTATTGACGATGCATTGGAGAAAACTCATGCGTATATTTTAATTCAAAGATGCTGGAGCATGTCAAGCGCATGATGTGTTCTTCAGTTTATATTAGTTTTCGGCAGGGGTTTGGAAATAGCAAAACAGAAAATATGACTACGCCACTCTAAAAAAAGTCTGCGGTTTGCCCACATTTTGAATGCAGTACGCAGTTCTGATCTCTTCCTAACTCTAACAGATCTAGTGGAACTAGAGGAATCTCTGGAGGATGTGGGGCAGCTTCTATAAGGTAAGTCCCTCCAGTATGGGTAAGAGGTGGTCAAGGGAGGTCTGATAATGTTTGTAAGAGTGCCATGGTGAAAGTGAACCAGAAATGATTGTTATTCCTTGTAATATAAAATCTAAAGGCATTAAATGAAGTTATTAGGTTGTATATTAAAAAAAAACAATAGGAGGCATTTTTTTTTCTCACCGGGCATAGTTAAACTATGGAAATTGTCACCACAGGAGGTTATAAATGACAAAAGATTATGTGAACGGAAAGAGTGATTAGATAAACCCACAGACAAAGAAATCTTCTAATGCTACAGCACACAAAGATAAAAAATCTGACTGTACATCCCAAACCTGTTGGAATTTAGGATGCATACCAGGGGAATAGCTACTAAATAAGTATCTTGCTATTAAACACTCTTCTAGGTATTTGTTAACAGGCTCTGTGGCAGGCAGGATGCTGGGGCTAGACTAATCTTTTGACTGTTCAGCCCAGCTTATGCTTAAATTGTTATTCCTGTTTTAAAGGATTTGCTTTCAAATTAATCACTTTTCAGTTTGCTGGTTGTTTCACATTGCATATGTGTCGCTGAGGTGAGCATCTCCACTGCTGGCACAAATGGCAGTGGAGCTTTCTGGTGCAGTGGACAATGGGACTTCCCAAACTAGGGAAATATCAGGGGAGCTAAGAGAGCTGCCAGGAGCCTGCAGCTTGTGTGGCAGTGGCTGACAAGATCTGGACAGGGCCAGAGGAAACAGTGACCAAGCACCCCCCCAACCTATAAAAGAATCCCTCAGGGAGCATTAGCAGTCCGGGCATGACATGGCAATAGGTTCAGGGCATGCAAGAGGGCACTGAAACCCTGCAAGCTCAACCAGGAAGCAGTGGCATCCACCTGGCAGAAAGCTACAGTCTCTCTAAGCTCTGCACCCAGTGTGACTGATGCAGCTGCCCACAGTGCTCTGGGGGTAACATGCTGGCACCCAGGAGTCAGCTGCAGGCTATGCTCTGCGGAAGGGAGGAGTGAGCACACTTGTGGGAGGTGCACCCGGGCAGAAGAACTCCTCTGATTACTGAGAGAGAGTGAAAGAGAGAGAAAGAGCACTGGAATTTCATCCTACTTTCCCTGGGACAGGCCTGACAGGCAGACAGGATGCACAATATGGAGGATTCCCTGTCCACTTTCCCCCTGGCTGAACACAGTTACTTAAGGGACAGGGAGCAATGGCAACAAGCTTCTGCCTAGAACAGCAGGTACATTTTCTCTGTGACTTTTCAGGTGCCTGGGCACAATAGCATGAGGCATTGCAAGTGGAACTGAACAACAGCAAGGATGAGGGTTCATCTAGCTTGGAATTTTCACCAAAGCCCCGAAGGGAAAAGGAGCCCAGGAAGACCAAAAATTCCTCAAGAAGGAAATCTTAAAGATGCAGGAGCAGGCCAAAAGACAAACTGGAGGAGAAGACTGGTCTGTTTGAATAGAGAGTTTTGGCTGGAACTCAGGGTAAAAATGGAGAGTATCAGCTTTGGAAGAAGGGGCAGGCAACTCAGGAAGACTACAAGCATGCCATGAGCTTACATAATGAGAAAATTAGAAGGGCCAAAGCCCAAGCAGAATTTAATCTGGCTACTGCTGTAAAAGACAACTGAAAAATACATCAGCAACAGACGGAATCCACTAAAGGGTACTGAGGGAGCTGGTGAAAGTGTTCACGACACTACTTAAAATTACTTACCAGCATTCCTGGCTAACAAAAGTGGTGTCAGCTGACCAGAAATTGGCAAATGTGACATCTAGCTACAGGGCAGACCAGAAGCAGGATACAGAGAACTACAGGTTGTCAGTGTGGCCTCCTTCCTGCTCTGATCTCCGGAGCAGATCATCCTGAGTGCCATCACACGGCATATACAGGGCAAGCAGGGGATGAGACCCAGACAACATGGGTTTAGGAAAGTCAGGTCCTGCTTAACCAACCTGATCTTTGCAACCAGGTGGCCTGCCTAGTGGATGAGGGAAAGTCTTTAGATGTAGTTTTCCTGGACATTTGTAAAGCCTTTGACACTGTCTCCCATAGGATTATCTTGAAGAAATTGGTTACTTATGGCTTGGATGGATGGACTGTTCACTGCACAAAAACTCTGGATGGCTGGGCCCAGAGAGTGGTGGTCAATGGAGTTAAATCCTGTTTGCAGATGGCCACCAGTGGAGTTTCTCAGTGCTCAGTATTGGGGCTGGTCCTGTTTAAAATCTTTATTGATGTTCTGGATTGGGAATTGAACTCAATTACTTCACAGACAACACCAATGTGAGTGTAAGTGTGGATCCACTGGAGAATGGGAAGGCTGTACAGCGATATCTTGACAGACTGAATTGATGGGCTGAGAATGACAGCATGAGGTTCAATGAGGCAAAGTTCCAAATCCTGCACTTTGGTCAAAACAGCCCCCTGCAGCACTACAAGCTTGGGGCAGAGTGGCTGGAAAGCTGCTCAGCAGAAAGGGATTTGGGGCTGCTGGTTGATATCTGGCTGGACATGAGCCAGCTGTGCCCAGGTGGCCAAGAAGGCCAATGGCAACCTGGCCTGTATCAGCAATAGTGTGGCCAGCAGGGCCAGAGAAGTGATTGTCCCTCTGTACTCAGCACTGGTAAAGCCAGACCTCAAATCCTGTGTCCATTTCTGGGCCACTCACTACCAGAAGGACATTGAGGTGTTGGAGTGTGTCCAGATAAGGGCAACAGAGCTGGTGAAGAGTCTGGAGCACAATTCCTGTGAGGAGCAGCTGAGGGAGCTGGGGTTGTTAAGCCTTGAGAAAAGGAGCTGCTCTCTACAACTCCCTGAAAGGAGGGTGTAGTGAAGTGGGAGTCAGTCTCTTTTCCCAAGTAATAAGTGACAGGGCAAGAAGAAATGGCTTGAAGTTGCACCAGGGGAGGTTCAGATTTGACATTAGGAAAGATTAGACTAGTCAAGCAATGCAATAGGATGCTCAAGAAAGTCATGGAGTCACCCTCCCTGGAGTTATTTAAAAGACTTTTAGATGTGGCATTTAGGGACATGGTATAGTGGTGGACTTGGCAGTGATGGCTTAATAGTTGAACCTGATGATTTTAGAGGTCTTTCCGACCTTACTAATTCTATGATTCTATGATTCTATAGGCATATTAAACCCAAAACACAGTGCTGAGACAGCAGTATCTTAGCTGTGTCTCAATATAAAGTTGAGATGCTATGACATCCTAAACTTACAAATTTAATTTCTTTGCATCGCATAAGTGGACATCGAACAGAATTTAATCTTTATTGCTTTGAATTAACGTTTTATCTCATATGAGAGAGAATTTCTTATGTCCTTAAATTTATAGTATAGAATGGGATTTTACAAGTACACTCACATCCTGAAATGTATTACAGTATTCTACTGAGATATATATTTGTATATATATATATTAGACATACAAATAGATGCTGCAGTAGTGATATTTGTTATTATATCTTGTCTGATTTTGATATACTTCATAAGGTCTGCTTTTAGATTTACCCTATTGGATGGCTTTGCACTTTTTATTCTGTGCATGATCTTAACAGTTAAGCACTTATAAAAATATTTGCTGCTTTTCTTCACAGCATTGCCTTTTTCCCTATAAAATTATACCTCTTGACCCTTAGAGTGGTCAAGTCTTAATCCCAAGCCAATAACATCTACTCTGTATTTAAGATTGTCAGTGCTTTTAAGTCCAATACCTACTAGTCCTGCAGGGCTAGAGGCAATAACTTGTAAAGGCAAAAATCCTCAGCTTTGCAATTGGACTCGCAGACTTTGCTTCTAACCCTGCAGGGCTGTCAGCTATCAAACTTTGAAGTCATGACATTTTAAAGAAAATGTACAGAGGTGTTATTTTATAGGAACAGAAAACCATTTTTAACTTACATCAGAAAATTTTTATTGCTCTTTCTTGCCCTATGCTTTCTATGAGTAAGATATCTAGTTTTACAAGTGGGTGCATATGAAAATAGTACTAGTAAATGCTTTAAAGAGTAACTCGTTCTAAAGGTTATAGGAAAGAAACTCATGCAGATATGTTAGCACTTCTGGAAAAATGGAGGAATGAAGCACTCATTGAAGGTCAGAAATACAGAAACAATGACCTCAGCTGTAACTTTTCTTGTGTTTTAATGTCTAATATATTTTTATCTTTCAGGCCATCTAACATAAAAACTAATAAAAATGATTGCAGCATTAGTTGAATTAAACCATCCTTCATTTTCAATTTGATCTTAATTAATACCAATATGTAGTACAATGCAAACTGGAATTTCCAGCAGATTCCTATAAAATAATTATAAGAACACTAATACTGGTACTCCTTGATGAGATTTTAAAAAAGCCCACTTCAGAAAAATATTAATTCAATCACTTTAAAATTACAAATATTTGAAAGCTCCATTGTTCTATGTTTCATGAATTTGCAATTTTTAACTTAAATATGTTTTTAAAAAATAGATTTTAAACAGAATTAATTCTACTTCCACTGAATTTACTTTCTTCAAAGTTTGGGTTGCTTTTAATTTTTTTCTGTTTTACTGCAACTGGAACTCTGGAAGAACTTTTTGTGAGTAAAATTCAGATTTTTAGTGTAGGAAATGGAATTCAAAAATGCCATACTCTATTGCTTCTCTAAGACCATGAATCAGCATAATATTTAAATATGTCTATAACTTCATATATCAGTGATTTCAACAGATTTGCTCATATAGTCAAAGTTATTAATATGCTCAACTGTCTTGTGAATCACAACTATTTCCATCTCAGAATCACAAAATATCAATGAAGTAGAATTCAAAAGTAAGGATCAGTGGTCACATATTCTATATGGCAAAATACTATGCTGCTGTACTTGATAATAATATAGATCATATAATTCCTGAATTTTAATCCTGATGACCTTTAAAAAATTGTAATATTATCTTTATAGTATCACTACAATTTCTATTAATATTATAAATTATTTTTCATTATTAAAACCCAAGTGCAGAAAATACTGTAAACAGATTTATGTTAATTTAATAGCTTTTTGCAACAATTTGCAGAATTAGCAATCAATTCCAACTTGATTGCAAATAATAATTATCACAGAAACATTCTTCTCTATCAAAACATATTTTAAAGGCTCCACTGTACATGTAATGCAATTCCTTTCCCTTATAAGCCCCTCCTCTCCAATTTCTAAAAGAAAAATGACTGATAATACATTCCAACCTTGTCATTTCTATCATCTAGAACTATTTGTCTTGATGTTTCTCAGATGCTTCAGTTCCTAAGAGAAGTCACTTGAAGTCCAGAGTACCTATACAAGATTATTAGCATGACTTGTTCTGAACATCCAAGAAATGACCTCCCCCCCCTTATTTACTTGTTGAGAATATCAGGAGGCAATTAAATATTTGCTAGTAGTTGCAAAAAATGTTTTTTCTCTAAGCAAAGTTCATACTAACATTGTCCCAATTAATTGTCAGTCATTACTGTTCAATGTCACTAGGAAAGGTATATTTATTGGGAGAAATGCTTGTACAAGTCCTGACAGAAGACAGTAGATTGCAAGAGAGATCGTGCTGCTCTACTTTCTACCTGGATTCTGTAGTTCTTCATTCTACTCATGTAAAGTTTCACTGCCCATGTGAAACTGTTTGATTGGAGAGATTTCCATGGAAGTACCTATTAGAAAACTGAATGCTTACAATCTGAGAGAAAATATTATTGATGCAGCTATCCTTGTGCTACTCATAGTGTAAAAGTGAGAATTGTGGAATGAAAGGGAGGACTTATTGACAGGGGATACAAGGATGGCAATGCAGCTCAAGAAAGACCATGGCCTGGAGCAGATATGAGGAAAAGAAACACTTGAGATGGGTGTCAGGAAGAAGCAAAGATTATTGCATAATGCCTCTGTGCATATTCTGTCCAAGAAATTCTTTTATGTCTGTACATAGCAGATGGCACTTTAATTAAAAGTTCTGTAAACCTTCCTAAAACATCTTTGTGAGTTCTGTGTTCAGCATGTTTATGTACCTCCCCCAGCAAATTAACAGGCTTTCAAATATCTTATCCTCATTTAACAGTGATGTATGTGAACCTCTGCTCCACGATGAAGGACAAATCCAGCACTACCTGCATGATGTTAATATAAGTTCTGCTCAAGCCTGTAGTAAATGTGGTGCATACAAAGGGTAACGGTAAAACTGAGGAATGGGAGAAGAACATCAGGGAGTATGATCTTGGATATGAGGAATAAATATTTAAGAGTTTTTGACAAATAAGGTTAATACCAATTTATGTTTGTAATAGCATTAGAAGTTAATTAGAAAAAATAGCAAAATTATGTAAATAGTATTTTATCTCAAATCATGGGAAACAGGTGTGTTTGTAAGTACAATATTTTCCTCAAAACACATGATTTCTAATTTAAATGTAAAGTGATGTAGTCTTTTAACAAACTTTGTAAAAATTATTTTAGAGATAAATGTAAAGACTAAAAAAGCTGCAACATTAGATTTCACGAATGCTTCAAAAAATAGTCTGCCATTAAATCTTGTGTTTTTATTTTAAAATTAAATTGTTTACATAGTATTTTTTTCCTTTGAATTGACAAAGGAAACCTTGATATACAAGACACATCACTGTTCATATAACTCAGACTGAGCATTCACACAGTTGTCTATGCAATGTTATACCTGTAGATAGTCTCATCTTTACATATTTTGTTCCATGAAGAATCTGGTTCTAATGCTACCATGTATATCATGAAATGGTGTTTTTGAAAGCTGAAATGCAAGCAACAATTGCAACCTTATTGTGTGCTAATTCTGTGGATTGTTTCACAAAGTTTATAGAAGAATTTATCTGAGTTTGTGCTGCTGTAGTCAGCCCACAAATCTGCTTCTTTGTCTGTACTTGTGTTTAGACATTTCCTGTGAAATTGCTGCCAGAACCTGCAAAGGTTACACTAAGATTCTGTGAAGGTCTTTCTGGATATGTTGTGTCTGTGTCCATGAGGCAACATATCAAACACAGCCACAAATGCATGTACTGTAAGCACTGCTTTCCATGACAATTAAGTCATCATATTAAAGAAGGGAAGAGGCCTCCAGCTATCTTGTGACTCCTACATTTTTTGTTTTACCAGCTTTGGGTCCTTTTATAAATGCACACCATGCTTTACATGCAGAGAACTAGAATAATTGTTATAGCTGTTCATTTTTAGTTTTGGGTAAATGAAAGGAGGTTGTTTCATAAAAGAAAAGACAGTATATAAAATTACCAAAGCTTTCTTTTGGAAAAGCAAATTCTTCACTAACTCCCAAGGGAATTGTGTGAAAAGCTGATGCAAACAGAATGTGTATATTTTTATGACTAGCTATCAAGTTACAGCCACATACAGTATTTAATTTTGTTTCACTATCAACCACAATTGCTCCTCTTTCCAGTTAATCTTTCACATCTGCAGCTCCTCTTTGGAATCTCATTAGATTAATAGGTCACTAAAACATTGTTTGATCATATTTCTCAACCACTTTTTTCAGCTTATGAGTCAACCCTGCAACATATGAAAGCCACATAATTTTTGCACTCACTTCCTCTTTCCTATTTTAAAAATTTAGTACTAAGAAAAGATCTATTTCTTCCCACCTTGTCTTCTGTGTCACAAGGTAATAGATATTTTAATTGGAGACTAATATGAAAAACATCAAAACTACACAGATTTCAAACTCATCTGACTGAAAGATGTGCAAAATCCAACATCCAACAAATAGGATGGTTGGAGGATATGCAGAAGAAATTAATTCTTAACCAACAGCAGCCTGAACTGGGTTACTGGAATCTTATGATGCCAAAATGGGCCCAGGTCAATACCCGGCATTTGGTTATATATTGTAGACAAACTTTGTGATCTGATGTTTAGATTTACTATCTTCTACTCTGCTTAGTGTCCTAAGAAATGTGAGACATGAAATATGCCCCTTCCTTTGCAAGTCTAATGAAAATAGAAAAAATAGAAATGTACATGTGTCTAGAGCGTATTTTGACAGTTTAATCGTCTACTGAAACCAGGCATCAGGGCAATGTCCAATTTAACACACAATGTTTGATGAAAAGGCAAACCAATTGGAAAGAGCACAGAAGAGAGCAACAAACAAGATCAAAGATTCTGAAAAAACAACCTATGAGAAAAGCTGTAACAACTGGCATATTCAATTGAGGAAAAAAAAAACCAAACCTGAGGGGAAACATGATAACAGTTTCTCACGTATAACAGTTTGCTAGGAAGAGAAAGTACTGTCCTGTTCTTTTCTGCCAGAGACTTGGAAAAAAGTGCTGAGTTTAGACTGAGGTAGGAGCTACTAGGGAAAACTTCCCAGCTGTAGATACAGTGAAGCCTTGATCATACTGCCTTGGGGAGCTGCAGAATCTCCATCATCTCAAGTTTTTAAGAGCAGCCTACCCAACAGTCTACTGGGAATGGGTCAGAGGCTAGGATAAGCGATCTCTTGAGTAACCTCCTTCACTATGTGCTACGAGCCAGTGATTTCTTCTAAAGGGAGTTGCACTCCTGAAAGTGCTGAAGGGCCTTCCACTACCAATGACTGTAACAGGACTGTGCTGTATCTGGTACATTTGAGCACAAAATTGGGAACTGAACAAGGTAAAAGGTTGGCAGTTCATCTGTATGGCTTAGAAAGTTGTACGATGTCTTTTTTTTTTTTTTAAATTGTTGTATGCTTGCTTCAGGATTTGCACAGATGTGACCTATTAGATTTCAGAACTGAGCTGAACTGTTTTACAAATGCAAATGTAAGATCCAAAACCAGCTGAAGTAAGCAGAAGAGTTTCAGCTGGCACTGATGGCTTCAGAGCAGGTCTGCAGTGTGTGTGTTCAAGGTCATATATGGGCTTCTGTGTATGTGTGTGCTGGGGAGAGGAGGAAGGAGACATTTGTACAGCCACTTACCCTGACTTTGAAGTGTTGGCTTTGTGTAATTGACTCAGGGGTGTATTTAAACTGCCTAATTTAGGAATTGATATTACTGTGGCATTCAGGCTCAGAACAGAAAAAATGAAACAGCCTAATCTCTGGGGTGGACAGGCTCCCCGTTTGCCAGTTAAGAGACTTAATCTCTACATTTATATAAAACACTTATTATAATCTGAATACATACTTTACAATCAAATTGAACATGGTTTTAAGCATTGGGCTTATCTTAAGTGTCTGAACAGTGCTTCAACAGGAACATAATAGGGAACATAAACCAGAGTATCATGACTCACAAAAAAGGGAAGTAAAGTTTAAACATTTAAAAGGTCATATTCATTTTTAGATGATGCAGAAACTATTTTATATGTTCATAACAATCAATTGGAAGCAGTTGAATTTTCTTAGTAATCTGTGAAGTTAATTAGTTGACACACTGAGAAATCCAAGCTATAAAGCATACCATAGTCAAATCAATGATAATAAGAAATATTATTTCAGTGTTTTATTGTTCTATACAGAAACACAAAAATATTGCATAAAATTGATTTTCTGTGAAAAAGTTCCCTTGTTAAGCATTGTATTCATCATATTGAAAAACAATGAGATTTGTAAAAGGGACTCATAGATTGGTCAAACAGTATTAGCGAAGTTCCTTCCACCACAGAATTAACCTCAGTTGGTGAAACTGAATCATGAAGTGGGACAGTGATCAAATGCCTAATTTTCTTACACAGTGATCTCCTGTGAGGTACAATAGTTTCTGTGAAGTTATTTAGATTTGAAAAGCCATATCCCCTCCAAGAAGGTGGATAAGGCCCTATATTGCACATTTTATAATTCTGAAAAAACCCATTATTTTTTAAATTATTGATCTCTGCGTACAACTCCTGTTGAATTAAATAGAAACTTTGTGGACCAAAGAAGATATAAGCTAATACTGTAGCATATTACGTGTAAAGAATTAAAAAAACAAAGCCAAAATGACTGGCAATTAGAAAGGACACTTTTTATAAAAGTTGCATTTTCTCATCAAGTGTGATAGCCCTGATTTTGCCAACAGGCTTTGATTATTCTGATGAGTTTAAAACTGTCTTGTTCCATAAACCTTCTCTGTGACCTCTTTCTTCCCCACACTTCCCAGAAGCTTGGCTTCCTGTGCTCAGGGTCACTTCTGATCTGCCAGAACTGCGTACCTTTTTGACTGCTGGGAAAACACCTATGCCATATGAATAAACGTGTGAAAAGCTAGGACCTCCATGCACACAAACTTCACCCGTTTTCTCAGGGGTTGCACTGAAGCCCAGGCCCCTCCCCTTGGTCCATGTCTGTGCCATGCTGTTGTTACGATGTCCTTGGCCTTGTACTGTGCCAGTCCTGACCTCGCCTCGCTGACTTGACTTCCCAGTTTGATTTCAGACCTCCCACATCACTACAGGCTGTCTGGTGATCAGTGGGCTATGGCTGAAGCTGCACCTTTCATCTGAGGTTTTGCTGTCAGCCTCACCTTCCCTTGTGGAGCTACCCACTCCTGATGCTCTCTGAGGTCAAGGTGCTGTACCATAATCCAAGTACATGTAGACAAGGGGACACATAAACTGACTGCGGCCCTGAATGAAATTTTTTTCTCATTTTTGTTTTAATCCATTGAGGGCAATCAAATTTTCAGCACCTTTCTGAAGAGGCTGGGATCCTTATTAACCAGCTTTAGGAAAACCTGTATTATCTAGTACAATGAACAGACATTACGCAAATTAATACAATACATTGAACGGGGAAGGACCTTGAAATGTCTTTTCCTATGGTATTGCAAGAATAGCTTACAAATGTCCATTAATTAATTACACTAATCATAGCTTTTCTTTTTCCTATACAACAGGAAACATTTAAGTTCTCTTTGATTCTTTCATACTTTCTTTGAAATCTTGGGCAGGCAGCCGGGCAGGGTGCTGCCACTCAAGGCTTATAAAATATTCTGACAGATTTGCATACTAGCAGCACAATGATCACTTCCCAATGCATCTTATTACGTAAGCTGAACCCAGTGTAATTTAAAAATTTTTGCTTGTACCACTAAGATTTCTTTTTCTTCATTTAAGAAGAATTTTCTCTATCACTCATATTTTACACATCTATCCTGAACTCTGGTTTAAGGCGGGTCCATAAACACAGGACTCTCTCGTGATCCTACGTACAATGAATCCCACATATAGATTCAGCATTAACAGAAAAGAACTGCTTTCTTAATGGAGGTGAGATGATCATCAGGAAATTTATCTTTTCTCCCTACTAAAACATAGTGGGATGCAGTGTAAATACTAGGCATCTCTGGGTTAGATGAGATGAGAGAATGATTGGAGAGTGCTTAGCACCCTCAGTTTGCTGTGGCAGATCTAAAGCTCTTTGCCTGAGCCTTGGATGATCCAGCACTACTGGATAGGTACTGTGTATTAATGTTGTGCTGATCTGCTTGGCACAGGATGAATATCAGACACAGAAGGTCATAAAGTTTTGGCCTGAGTGAGGGATGTGCCCCTTAATATTTGCACTGGCATTAGCACAAGGGGAAAAAAAGTTTTAAAACATCTGTGTGTATTATGAAGGGGAGAGAATTTCTCAGATTTGTGGTCTGTGAGGGGACTCAGCTACCAGTGTCTCACCTGCCAGGACGCTGAGCCCTGCAGCACCAGGCTGCAAGTAGAGCCCTAGGCCAGTTCCAGGCTGAAATGAATTATAGACAGAACACAAGAATTATGGAACCAGTAAGTAAAATAGATAATTATTTTCTGTAGAAACACAGGTATGCCCCATACTTGCAATGTGAAACAATCTTGGACTGTGGCCTGCTTTCAGGGCTATGTCAAAATTGTTGATGCAGAAGATACCCAGAATGCAAACATGATGCAAATGTGCCCAGAACCCAAATTTTTCCCTATTTGGTTCTCTTTGAAAGCAATTTGGCTACAAAAGCAGGGTTTTTGTAATTTCATCCCTCTACCCCTATGAAAGCTACCTTTTTTTTTTTTTTTTTTCAGAATGATTCAACTTCAACAACAGTAAAAGAGGTTGTGGTTGAAACCTTTTTCTTTGAAAGGGAAGAGTTGACATAAATCTGCAGGCATTCAGAAGGAAAGTGAGGGTAGAATTATAGCTTCAAAAGCAAATACTCTTGAAGGCCGTCATAGATTTCATCATATAAAAGACTATCATAAAAATCCATAATATAATAGATGTGTGCCTCATTGATCCTCCTCAATGAAAGCAACCAGACAATTGTCCATAAACATGTAACGTCACCTACAACTGTAAATCATTGTACATCATTGAGATGTCTTGATTCTCCATGTCTATTTCTACTGATGTACCCAATACTGAAGAGAAAAATATTTCAGGTACCCTTCTTTAACATTTCATTCTGTTCAATGTAGTTGTCTCTCTGTCCACTGCATTGTCTATTATGAATCATATTTTGAGGACACTAGTTTTCCCCCTTCTCTGTTGATTTGGGTTTGGTTTTGGTTTTTGTTTTGTTTTCTCTTGTTGTTTTCATTTTTGGTGTTGGGGTTTGTTTTTTTTTGTTAGACAAATTAATTTCAAGTTCCCTAATTTTTGTCTAAGTTCTCATGTATGAGGGACTTTTTTGGGTTTTGCTCAATTGGAACAAAGGTGGTGAAGAATATTTCAAGTCTGCTTTGAAGTTCCTCCTAACAGATAAAGAATGAAAAACGGTGTGCTGACTAACTGTGGCAAGGGTTTTCCTCTCCTTTCTCTGTAAGTTTACTGCAACATTTGATGTTACAAACCA
Organism: Pardalotus punctatus; assembly: GCA_013400915.1. Lineage (NCBI taxonomy): Eukaryota > Metazoa > Chordata > Aves > Passeriformes > Pardalotidae > Pardalotus > Pardalotus punctatus. The sequence continues at coordinate 130,667 of VZTX01024678.1, forward strand.
TGAAATTTTGCTTTCTACTCCTGAAACATGTCTGGGAATTACTTGCATTACATTTGAATGCTTCTAATAGATTGAACACCCTACAGACAACTTTTAATCATTCATGTGGAGTCAGACTCGAAGCATCCCCAGGGCTCAATAATCAGCCCTTTGTTATCTATTATCAATGTGTAACCACTGGATATTTATCAGTCATTATACTAATTACAGCATGGGAAAATGCTTTCACTTTTGGGCATACACTTACATGGATTGATTGATTTCTCTGCTACTGTTGTAAAAACTTGAAGGTAACCTGGGAGTGCTTTCTAGCATCTGTGACAAATTGCTTAGATTCTCTTAGTAACAAAGTAACATGCTCACAGACATTCCTATTTTTTTGACTAGGATTTGGTGCTTTTTCTCTTCAAAATAGCAGGTGATCATGTTCTCATTACTTTTCATGTTTTTCCTGCTTCTTGTACTCAAGCTGATGGTTAAACTAAACAGTGCTTCAAACCCAAGGAAATACTCACTGACAGGTCTCCTAAAACACAGTTATCAATTTGATAGGATTAGATCAGAAATCATGTGGCCAGCAGGACTAGGGAGTGATTGTTGCCCTATACTCAGTACTGGTGAGGTCACACCTCGAGTGCTGTGTCCATTTCTGGGCCCCTCACTACAGGAATGACATAGAGGGGCTGGAGTGAGTCCAGAGAATGGGAACGGAGCTGGTGAAGGGTCTGGAGCATGAGTTATGCCAGGAGCAACCAAAGGAGCTGAGGGTGTTTATCCTGGAGAAAAGGAGGCTCTAGGGGGGCCTTATTGCTCTCTACAACTCCCTGAAAGAAGGGTGTAGCATGGTGGGAGTCAGTCTCTTTCCCCAAGTATCAAGTGACAGGGCAAGGGGAAATGGACTCAAGTTGCATTAGAGGAGGTTTAGACAGGACATTAGGAAAAATTACTTCACAGAAAGGATTTTCAGGCATTGGAATGAGCTGCCAAGGGAAGTGGTTAAGTCTGTATCCCTAGAGGTATTTAAAAGATGCGTAGATGTGGCACTTAGGGACATAGTTTAGTGTTGTACATGGCAGTGTTACATTAATGATTGGATGCAATGATCTTAGAGGTCTTTTGCAAACTAAATTCTGTGATTCTATGTGCTCTGTTAATATCCTAACCTTGCTTCAGGAAAACTTATTCAGACTCGTGTTGGTCACTGTAAAAACTTGTATAGGACCCTGAAATGAATTTTAACTTTAATTTCTCTTATAATTAGATAATTTATTTGATAATCTGGGTCTTTTTTGCTAATTCTCTTGAATTTGTAGTTGTTCTGTTTGCCTTTGGATGGGCACTTGCTCTTTTAGAACCAGTTTGGTTTCAGACCACAATACATTACCAAACTTTCATCATTACAGTCACCAGCAGTTCCTTGAAAATCAAAGCAGAATTTTTTCTAGTTAGCCTCCTACCTATAGCTGTCTTTGACATAAGTAGATACTCAATTCTTTGTAAGAGGTGCTTTGAAGTGTTATTTCTTGTTTCTACTTAATTCTATCCAAATGAGATTGTCTTACCTCCTGTGGCTTGATCAGTTCCACAAAAATTTCTCTGCAGGTGTTACACGGGTTTCTCTTCTCAAGGCCCTGATTTTTAATCTGTACCTGCTTCTCTTCAATAATCTGATCTGTCAATTTGGGCCTAAATTTCATTTATATGCTGATGACAAACAGATTGATGTTATAAAATTAGCCCTTAATATTCCTTCTGTCACATCTGTGCTGCCTGCTTGCCAAGCTGATGACAAGGTTTGGACATTTAGAAATTTTGTACAATTTAATGCCTCAGAAATATACAGTATTTAGGGGGAATGGGCACCATTTTAAATCCTCATTCTTTTCTAAAGCTGTCATTGTGGGCTAACTGTAAATAACGCTGCAACAGTGAGGACTGAGAATCCAGATCTCACAGCACTAAAATCATATGTGCATTCTTATACATCACAAAGTGGTGGCAAGTGTATAGCAGTAGAGTTCCAAATCAATATGGTACACACCCAATAACAATAGTCAGAATAGCAACTGGCAATTTTGAACTGGAGAAATGGAATTTAAATTCTAGAACTATTTTGGCACAATTTTCAGAGCATCTTTTAATTTTATGTAATTATAGATAAAGACTTTTGGAGCATGTGTTTTTAAACTTATTTGGAGAGTTTCAATGTTCTTAAAATGATTTTGACACAACAATTAGATTAATATGAATAGATGGCATCAAACTCAGATGTAATCACACTGCACATACAATGAAGAGTGTCTCTCCAAAAGATAGTTTCTGGTAGAGTTCTTTGAAGAGGCTGAAGTAAAATTTGAAGCCAGGGTGATGTTTTCTGGTTTTGTGTTTTATCTGAATATGAAGCACAAGTCAGAACTTTTGTTGGTTGAGTTTGGCTTCCTCAAAAAACAGTCACGTAGTTTAACAAAATGCAGGGCCTACTTTTTCAAGTAGTTCATATTTTAAAATATTGAACCAGCCAAAATCTGAGAAATTTTAGTCTAAATCTGAAAATCAATGTTTCTGTCAATAGGGTCTGGAATTCAAGGCAGACTGAAAGTTTGCATAAAATTTACACTGTCTTCATTTCCAGCTTTCTCTTTCTTTACATGTGAAATAAATTTCTAAAAAAAACCCCAAACAAGTCCATGAAAGTAATCTCTTATCTCTAGATGAAAGGAGGTCAGCTGATTATAGGTTCTCATCTCACATGTCAAAACTAGAAAGTGTGTTCAGATGGTCTGATATGAATAAATGCAACATGTATTTTTCATGTAACAAGTTTTTGTCATTCTCACATAAGGTTTATTGAACATGTAAGATTCCCCCTAGGGATTTCTAGACAAGAAGTTTTTAGGTATATTAAGTGATTTCCTCTTTGTCAGCATGACAGAGGAATTCTTTTCCTTACTTTCTCTGAAGCGCAGGTATTTAAGACATAAAATTCCTGAATATTAACCAAAATGAGCCCAAAACTCTCTAGTTATGATGTAATTTATTTTCTTTATAAATTTGTATAGAAAAAATAATTTCTCCAATATTCCAAAATGAAAACTTGTTAATATTTCTTAGGAGGAAATATTTTTATTGTGAGTAGTTGTTTCTCCTGTTGCTCATCTGATTAATTTTGTTCCTTTTCTTAACACTTCTCTTTGTAACTGGGAATAGGGTAAAATGGCTGGAAAACATAAGGAAAAAGTAATTCCTGAAATAACTATACTGCTTGCATGTAATTTCTCACATCCCATTGCTCACTGCATTGATTTTCTCTGTGTTATAAGCAGGGTTTCCTGTTCAGACAGAGCTGATGGTGGCAGGGAGCCAACTTGCAACTGGGCTGGGGACTCCCACTGGCAGGTCAGTGGAGTAGTAGAGTTTAAAACAACACATCCCCACACTGCCCTTCTTTTCCTGGTGATAAGAATGGCAACTGGTTCAGGATCTCATCAGGAAGATTCTCTAAGTCAAATCCACAGCTATCACATGATCCTTAATTGTAAGACTTTGGGTTAAAGCAAGCAGAAAAGGTGAGTAATGTGGTTATTGACTAAAGTTGGACTCTGTAGAAAAGAGAAGAACTAAGAAAGTTGGGAACTAATTAATTCTATCTGCTTACAGATGTGGCACAAAAAGAGAGCCATCTCCAGAATAAACTGTGAGCATTTTGGAGGTGCCTTGGGTGTGAAAAAATGTCACAGGGTACTGAGTACTTGCAAAAGTATTGCTCCCATGTTGTCAACCCAGACCATAAACTTTCCATGAAAACTGCAAAAAAATTCATATGCATGGATATGCTTGGCATTTATTCATAACAGGAGTCTGTACCGTTTTCAGCCTTGCAACAAATATCTTTACATCAATTTTTGTCATCCACAGTCTTAAGTTAGCCCCAGGCAGTTTAGAGCCACACGGAGTTTAGGCTTGAAAGGGAGGGCAGACATCTGAGAAGGGGGCTTTACTCTGTTCTCTAGGATGAAAATATTTCACTACGTTTGGATCACTTATTCAGACTAAAAGTCTGAACTTCTGGTGTTTATGTTAGCATATTCTTTTAAAGGTAATGGAAAGTATACATCAATGTAAAAGAAGCTTTAACAGAAGAATGAAGAATCACTGTTCCAACAACTCCTTGATAAGACAAGACATAGAAATACATTTTTTTGCAGGGTCAAATAAAATTCAATACCAGCATACCTGCATATCTCCTCAGTTTTGATTGTATTTGCTTAGCTGTTAAACCTAATGCCTTTTTTTAGTCATTGGTAACATACTGAGCCAGTTTTGCTGGTGTGCTTTGCTTTGCTCATTTGTACTTCTTCAGTTATGCACAGCAGGCATGAACTGAGTTTATTCAGCTGATTAAGGTGATTGGCATCAGAGGAGCACTGTGAGGCAGAATGTACCAGTAAGTGTGGCCCTTCTTTAAAAAATCAATGTCAAATGTTGAGCTTCCTTCTACCTCTTTAACAGGCTAAGGCGGAATACATCATTCTTCATTTTAAATATAAAGAAGGTCACATATTTGTTTGCATTTTTCTGTGACTAAGGTAATAGTTTGTAGTTGAATGAAATTTTGTGCAATTTGACATATTTATGGGGGAAATTGTGTGTGTATAGAGCAAACTCAAATGCCTACATATCAATTCAACAAAGTGTGCATACAGATTTCATTCCCGTTCCCTCACATTTCTGAACATTCATACAGTTTTGTATGGAATTATACAGGTGCTATGCATAAAATTTGTCTTTGCACAGGATGCTGCTCCACTCTCTGCTTTGCAAATGTCCAGAAAATTCTGGGTCAATGGTTTTATGGGCTGATCATCCAGCAGATTCTATCTGAATAGCAGAGAAACTGTTTTCTCTGACTTTATATTTGTTTTATGCATAAACACTGGCACACTATGTCTTAGTCTTTCATAACTCAGGACAGGTTGTCAATGGACAGCAAAAATCATGCACATACATGACCAAATCTTGTATTGTAAAGCCTTGAAAGAAAAGCCTCAAAACACATTCCTGCTGCTGCGCAAGAATAAAGAAAGAACTCGGGAAACAGCTGACTCTCCAAATGTTGATCAGCTCCTGCCTCTGGCTTTCCCAGCCTCCCACAGGAGATCATCAGATGGTTCTGTCAATGATAACTGACAGTTTTTTTGTGGGCCATATATAGAAAAACTTAATAACCTGCAAGTAGTCCAAGGTCTACATACATTGTGGTAGAAAATGAAGACAGTGTCCCTTTCAAAAAGATACTAAAGGATTCAGCTTTTTCCAACAATACTTTGACATTCACAATAATTAAATAGAAAGTTTTTAAACTCTGAAAAATTCAAGAGCATCAGAAATGGAACATATGATATGACTTTATGCAGCTGATTCAGATTAGGTTTTTTTTAAATTAAGGATTTAAAATAAACCTAATTGAAATTCTAGTCATGTATCTGTAATTTAATTCAGAATTATTTCAACAGTTTTATAAGGTCTTCCCTTTGAAAAGTTTAGGGTTTGGATCTAGAGTACACAGCAATTTAAAGTTATTGCAGTGCTTCACAAATTGGAATTCTAATTTGGAAGAATGAAGGTCTCCTAAAAATATGAAGCACACCAATAATTTTAAATTATTTTCTCATTTGCAAGCCCAGAATCCCTATCATTTAAAAGAAAGACATGTATTACAAAAAGTGAACTGCCACAGTAATTTCAAATCAGTGAATATGGTGTAGAGTCATCTGAGGCACTGAAGTGCTACACTTTTACTTTTATGGAAGACTTTCAATCTTAAAAAAATAAGCAATTCTAAGAGTTTCTTCTCTGCAAAGCCAAAGACAGAGTGAAGGTGTTTGATAAGCAACATCTGTAATACAAAGAAGTGTGTAAACATTTCAGATGCTCACAAAAACCACCTGCGTATCTGTGAATACAGGTGATATCTTAGATTTTCCTTATTTACAGGTTTGCTCATTTATCATTATTTGTATTATATATAAAATCAGTAGATCAGCCTATAGTGATTTTTTTTCTTTAAGAAAGTGTGTCTGTGTTTAATTTTTCCTCACATTTATACTTACATCTGTATAAACAAAACCACTTCTTATTTCCCTGTTGTGAGAGAAACAGAGCATAGTGGTCCTGGCCCTCACTGATAATACAAGGCACAAGAAACAAGTTTATACACATTTGTGCAACACTAAGACAAAGATGTGATCACAGATCACAGAAAGTTCATAGTGGAAGCAAAAAGATAAGATGGTTCCATTACTATAGTCTAAGATCTGATTTAGCTTCCATGGCAAAGCAACAATTCTGTTCTTCTCTGATCCTTCCCAATGTCTGTTGGAATTAATTCTGGGTTAGCTTTGTTTGGAAAACTTAGTCTTTCAGTCAGCAATATAATATATCCTATTTTGTATGTTTTTATATTACCATGGTAAACTATATAATTCCTCATTAAAAATTTTTTAACCTCCACTAGATATTTTTCTCTCTGTGTAGAACTGTCACTATTTCCCTAGTTTTTGAAACCATATCTATTTAACTTCATAATATCTAACCTCTTCTTACGCAAACCCAATGATCATCCTCCCTTTTCCCTGACTAGCTTTTACAACATAGATTCCTTGATGATTTTTAAACTTCCATTTCAGTCCTCACTCTGCTCTGAATATTTCTTTTACAGGTTCTTTATGATCTATCATGTGATTCTGATTATAGCTTTCTGAGGTATTTTTTTCCTTCCACCGTGTGTGATCTCAAGATTATTGATCCTTCTTGCGTATCTCAAAAAGAGGGTCAATATCTACAGCTTTTTCATCTCTTTTGAGCCTCAGCTAACTGTTCTTTAGGCAGTTTCTTTGGAGTTCCTATTTTCTTTGCCCTATCAATTATGAAAGTTTTGAAAGCTCACCTCTTTTGTGCCATATCTGCATATGAGTAGCTCTAAATATCACATTCATTCAGGTCACACTGACTTTGCAACTTTTTCAACTAAGTTTCATTTCCCTTCACAGATTGTGAAAGAAATATTTGAAAAAATTAACAGGGACAAAGCAGGTAAAGTGGGCCACAGAACAAAATTGACCAAAAGAAACTGATCACTGAGTGTATTTCGTTTGTAGCTAATTAAATAAGTTACTGTTGAAATGAATGAACACATTACCAAAGTCTCTAAAAATGAAGGAAAATTACAGAGTTGTACAACTGTGTATCTGAAAATGATTTTGCAAGTGAGGTCAACATTATTTTTATGTCAGAGGTGGTAAAGCTTTTTGTACAGAAAAGACAAGTCATTTTCACAGGGTCATTCAATATTGCTGGGAATATAAATTGTGTTCCCAGCCAGTTGAACTCTTTGCTTGGCAACTCTGCTACCAGTGCAATCTATCCATATCACCTGCAAAAGTACAAGCTTCAGAGGAAGCAGAGACAGGAATATCACACAGTGAACAAGTCTTCACTGCATTCAACAGTGAATTCCCGAGATGCTCAAGAACAGCCAAGGGAAAGAGCAAAACAGGAATGGTAATGCTGACTTCAGTTTTCATGTTGCTGGAGAAAACAGATTCAGGAAAGGACTGGAGTATATTAATGAAGGACTTGATAGGCACATATGAACTTTGCCCTTTTGAGAAACTCTCCAGTTCACTAACAAAGTTACATAAAAAAAAAACCCATTAGATTTTCCTTATGTGTATGTTATAATATATTTTCGAAATGGCAAAGGCTTCAGGATTAAGCCAAAGTCTATAACTGTATTCTGGTTTTTTTCCTTTTCCTAATTCCAGTTTCTACCTACAATGGCTAACTCTGAACTTACTTTTCTCTCCCTCTGACATTCATTTGATTAACACTTCTTTTCCAGGCCTGTCCTTTCTACATATCTCATCTCTGAGTAGGTGGTGAAACTTTCACTTCTACCCCACCAATCTGGAAATGTCTCTTCATTTACTTTGAGTCACTTTCATTTCAAAGTTATGTCTCCTGTCTATGGCCCTTTGTATGACCTACACTAAGAAGTATATACTTGGAACATCTCTTGCATATATTACCAAAGAAACTCTTGGTGCTTGAGAAAGAAAAAGAGTCCTGCTTCCAAAATCTTACAGTATAAGAGAGAAAAAAAATGTTACCCCTGGTTCAATTTCTTAAGGTAATTAAATTGATACAGTTTTGACTTTGCTTACAACATGTTAGTTTAGGTGTCTAGCTGGCAGTCTGTTTTTCCACAGAAGTTCACACGTTTGAATATTTTCTTTTCCTGAATACTTCCCAGTTAATTACAATATAAGACACTTCTCCCACAGAGACAGGTTCTCAGCCTTGCCTCTAGCACACATTACAGCGTATCTTGTCAGCGTTATGCTTGGTGTTTTCCATGCTGTGCCTGGAGTCAGTCCAGCCTATTGTCTTTCTCTGAATCTGCTTTCAGCCTCACCCACCGGCTCTGTTCCTTTCTCCTGTCTGTCTGCCACTGTGAGTTGTGCTTTTATTTCTACTGACCTAAATACTGATGACTCACCTTTTTTCCCCTGAGTTGTTTCTCCTTAGTTTCCACACAAAAACACACTTTCTTTATAGCATGTGTTATTTCTGTGTGCTTAAGATGGTTCTTTTTAAGAAGCCCAAAACACATATTACAAATCTTGTACTAATACAATAGAATAATGATAATACAATAGAAGTAGTAAAAAATGTAGGTATGGTTTTGTCAAAGAGTATAATTTCAGTTAATTTTAAAAGTACAGAGAGTTTGACTATGAAGATAAAGCATAGGCCTGACCTTTCTGAAGACCGTGATAGTAACATTTGTATTCAAGAACCAGATCTTTGACCACCAGTTTATCCCTACAAGGAATTAGGTACTCCTACCTTCACAAGCTCCATTTCTGTTGGCTTTTGAGTGACATTTGTACAATTTCACTTTGTTGGAGATGCCAATTACTACTTCTTTTGTGTTTCTACTCATTTGTCTAGTATTTCCAGGTGACCTAAACACAATTCTGAGGGAATAAACTATGAATAATTTATTTTTCCTCATTTTTAGTGCAGATATACAATATGGATTCTCAAGAATTCTTTTGACCTAAACTTCTGAAGTGCAAACACAAATCCTCCCTATCTCTAAGTTGTTTTAAATTGAACTTACAAATGTATTGTAATACAAGACAAGTGAAGATCTAAACAAGATTCAACTGCATTTAGTAGCAACTTTTCCATTTGTGACTGTAAATACCCATTTACACAAGTTGGTGTAATGAATTCATGTGCTGAAATATAAACAGTTCAGTACTCGTAAAAATTCATTACTTTTAAAAAATACATTTCTTTGTTAATATATATATATATATTTATTTTTTTTTTCATAAAGACTCCAGCTAGCTTTTGTTTAAAGATGACTTCATTTTAAGTATCCAGTTTAGCTAGAGAAGTACACAGGAGATCCTGTTGAGCCATGGCCTAATCAAGGAGAGTTCTATTTACATAATTCATTTTTATGTGTATTTTACCACCACTTTGCTATTCAAGGGAATAATTTTCTTATAATCAAAAAAAATCATTAAAAAAAATGTCCAAGAATTTCTTGTCAACTGAGGGAAGGTGTTATTCTTCCAGACATTTTATGTCAGAGAAGTAGGTAGTGAATCTCTTTGATCATTCTTTGGAGCACTCCAGATAACTGTGAACAGGTTGAATCAGGTGTCAGACAGATCAATAGCTTAGAGGTGATGGAGTCATTGGACGAGCTCAGCGCTAGCAGAAGAAAATAAATGATCACAGGAAATGTTTATAGGGAAATAGAAGTGATTTCAAAGTAACACATAAAGGAAAACTGAAAATGCTGCTAAGGATAGATTCTGTACCACTGCTATATACAGTCTCTCTCCAACCTAGATTGGAGTGATTTATATAAACAGGGTCGTAACTGAGGAACAGAAACAGATGATCAAAATCAAAATATAGTAAACTGAGAGCCTTTGGAAAAAAATTAAAAGTTCACATGCTGTTCATCACCTTTCTCATATGTCCCACCATCTTGGTATTAACTATATTGAGGCTTCCTGGATCATATCCAGCTAAAGTATACTTTTCCAATAGTGAGCTGACCAAAGTTATACCTAATAAAGTAAAAGTCTAAGAACACTAAATGCTATGCAAACACTCAATTAGCTTCAAGTTAACTTTTCTCATGTGGCCACTGATATACTATCTGCACAGTTTTGTGAAACAATCAGAGAGATAGGTTGTGATTAATGATACTTGGAGATAAGAACTTAGATTAATATGATTTTTTTTTTTCTCTCTTTTTATGTTGTAGTGCCTGTGAAAATATCCTGAAACTATTTGCAAATGCAGGTTGAATTCGCTGAGAAGATGCATCTGGAAAAAGTATTGCAGAGAAAATTCACCAAAATTGTAGTCAGAGATGTAGTTCTCTTTTTTCCTATCCCCTGGATTAAAAAACTCTCATAGGATACAGAAGGCCTTGGGTGCATTCCTCTGTATTTCTGGAGAAATCTGAATGCCCTACTTCTCAATGGAGTACCTTTCTCTTCTGAAGAATTTTGGAGCAAAACCTCTTAGTGCCTCAGGCTGAAGCAAAAGACATCAGGAGTCGATGAGCCAGAGAACAGGCATGTTTCACGAGAACTTTTACCTAGAAGTTAGGAGGGAGGTAATTTCCCATGTTAAAGGAGAGAGGTTTATAATCTATTCTCCTGTGACTCTTTAATCATAGGTATGAAACAGAGCTGTACCAATACTGACACTGAGATCATCTTCCCACTTTCATTAATTCAGTTCAGTAAGAGTTGTTTATAGTTTCCAACACAGCTTTTTTCCCTTTCCATTTACATAACTAGCTCTCTTCCCTTTCTCCCCCCTCAAGATGTATTCATGGTCCCATTCAATTTGCAATTGTGTAATTGTGATGTAGAGCTTTTGGGAAGCAGATTGCTGGGTTTTATGAGATCACCCATAAAGCGTGGTTATCTTAAATTCAAAGGTGCTTGTTACTTCCCAGCAGCATGTTTTCCTTCATGGTACTCCATTTGCAGCCTTTTTTTTTTTTTTTTCCTTTTTAACCATGGTGAGATTTGTGAGCTTTTTTTCTCCACTAGAAAGATAGTGTAAAACAGAGTGAAACAGTGTAACAAAATAATCAGGGTCTGATATCTTCACATTGTAGTTCAATACATCTAAGTGAAACGGCACTGATACAGGATAATTTTGTGACACATCTATGTAACATTATGATGCATTTCTTAGAAAGCTGTAATTTGGTATCATTTCACTGTGACTGGCTGCAATATCATCCACTGACAAAGTGGCTTTTCAAGCTTTGTGAATGCGCAGGATACACACTCAGTACAGCAGAATGCAACTTTCTGACAGTAATGTACACTCTACAGAGAAAACAAAGGTCTCCATCACACAAAAGCAAAAAGAGCAAGCTATTACACTTTTTCTCCACAGGGAAATAGCACAATTTAAAGATACCCATATTTAAAGATGCAAACTTGTACTGCTAAATTCACGCAAGCTGTATTTTGGCCTTCTGTGATCTGTTGTTTTGCAACAGGAAGACAGCTATTTATGAGCATAACCTCTCTTTAATTATAGACACTGCCACAGCACTTTATCCAAATTTTCTTGCATTCAGACTTTTTTCTTCTGTGCTCAGAATACATTTACTGTAGCTTTCTTACCTTTGAGACCACACTCAATGTACTAGTTATAACCACACTGTGACCCAAATGAAACAGATAATGGATGGAAATGGAAGTATACACTTGATTTCTCTGATGTCCCTATGCATGGCTATGTAAGAACTAGTTAACAGAAATTATGAGTCTGAAACAATTTTTCTGCTCCTATGCAGCTGGAAGATCTTTGTCATCTCCTGCTACAGGAGCTACTGATTACTGACTTAGAAACCTGCATGGGATTTGAGGGAGAGCACAACAATATGAGTCTTGTAAGAAGCATTCTGCCTGCTCCTTGTACTTCAAGTAACAAGGAAATGCTTTTTTTCTGAACTACAGTATAAACAGTTATGCAGCAACAAATGGTTATATTTGTTAGGTCCTCATTTTTTGCAATCATCTAGTTATCAAAAAGGCTTTACATAAATGTTGTATTAATTTGTAAATTAATACTTTGACAAATTTTTACTAGGAGATGTATTTTTAAGAGTGACAGAATTCAGCATGAGTTGTCTTGATTTTAGGTTAGCCTTCAATAACTTTGGGACAATTTAAACCAGCATCAGCCAAGTTTAACATGATTTCAAGGGAATTCATATTGTCCAGCAAAAAACCATTTACAGCTGAAGAAACTCCAATGATGTGTGGATTTAATGTAACTGTGGTGATAAATTTAACAGAGTGGAATATAGTCTCCTACTTGCCCACATCATTATGCACAAGAGTTACTTTCCCCCTATAGGAACCACACTCATGTAAGCAGAGGAGCTAGTCAGGCATTTCTTAGGCTACTTCATACCATGCTGTCCATTGTGGTGGTAATTCCAAGATGTGTCACTTCCTGAGATGCAGGACCGGATAACAGGAGTGTAGTCACTATTACAGGTTTTGAGAAAATAAAATTTAGAGCCACTTATTCTCGAGGTCATTTGATACCTTTGAAAACCAGAGTGGTTTCCATGCATCCCTGAGCATAAGGCCAACAGCTTTGCCTGGGTCTGACATTTGGAAATAAGTGTACTGCAGTGGTCTGGAGCCAAACACAGTATCTACATTCAAAAAGCTGAAGTTGCTCTTCAGCACTTCAAAAATGCAAATATTCTCTACTCAGGGCAAACCACATGAGATTCACTCCACCTGCTTTGCACAGATCTGACTGTACAATGCAGCTGGGCTTACAGATGTTCTCCATTGCTGAGACAATGCAGCACAGTCAGAGCATACCAGTGAACAGAACTCTGAAGCTACAATTAGGATAAATAGTCCATTCAGGTTAAGAAAGCATCTTTTATACTTGATAGTTATTCTCTTGATAGAAGAATGGACAATAATGGGGCACAACACTTACCTCACTCATTTTTTAAGTCTGGAAAACTACAGAGGACCCCTAACAACAAAACCTGCTTCACTGTCTATCACTGGGAATGTGACAGACATTTGCTACACAGCTTGTACAGACAGGGCCAAGTGGTTAAAATATTGCAGACTAGCTTCCCTCCCTCCAAATTAAATCTACCATTGCTCTCAAAAATTAAATGATCAAAGGATCAGCCTTTTACCAATACTTTCATGTCATTAGGATCAAGTAGGAGTCACTATTACCATAGTTGAAAACTCCCAGTAGAGTCTGTTTATTTGTTTATTATTAAGACGAAGTAATTTTGAAACGAAAGAAAAAAGATAAAATAGTGTAGACAGGAATCACTCTGAAATGAATCTTATACAACACTTGTAAGAACATGACACTACACAGTGGAGCAGAAAAGGTCTAATTTAGCTTCAGCATGTGTTCTGATGTGGAAGAGAGCACAGAAACAAGTCAAGCCTACAGTGATATACCTCTGGATATCTTTTGAGGTGTCAGGGACTTGGGGACTTCCTGAAGGCTCTTTTTGAACCCACTGTACTTAATAGCATTTATAGACCTGACTTCAGTGAACATGCCTAGGAGGTTTTGGAATTCATTTAGATTTTTTTGGCTTCCAGAACATCCAGCACATTCAGCTCCAAAATTTAATTACATACTAAGTGAAAAAGAGCTTTGTTTGTTTTAAACTTCTTACCTGATAGTTTCATTAAGTGCCTACTCATCTTCCATTATTGTTATGTTTTCTGTCTTTGCAGTATTTCTAATTATTCACAGGGCTCCACAGCCACTGCCACCATCTCACTTGGTTAATTGACAGCATAACCTTAATGCCATATTCTTTCTATTCAGGCATTAAAGTTCATTTTATAGAGATCCTATAATATATTTTGTCACAAACTTTACCCACCCTATGTTATATTTTAAGGTAATAGTAAACTCTGCTACTACATTACCTGACTAATTATCTTTCTCTTATCAAATTTCTGACATATTTATTATGCAGAAAATTGCAATTCAATTGTTGCATCTTACTGTTCAGGCTCCCAACATATAAAGAGAATTACCAGTACTGCTGATGTTTTGCTACCTGTTTGAGTTAATCTTTTCCATTGGAATTACTTTTTTTGAGTAGTTCTTCTGTGCTATTCTTTTTTCCTAGGACAGCTTTACCTTCATTTTTCAGGTATGTGTCATTATTAAATATATGCTGTTCTATACCTAACAAGTTTTCATACATTTTAACCTTCCCTATAATGTTTGAATTTGAAGTGCAAGCAGCCTAACCTATTCAGATTTAGGGGAAAGTCCATGTCTTCAGGTTGGTTTTAACTTAAATATCTTTCCATTTTCTGTATCTTCATAGAGCAAATGTGGATGATTCCCTACAAGTAATATGGTTTCCTACACCTTGTGAAGGAAACTGTGAATGTTTCAAATGTTTTTACAAAGGAAACCTCACCTTTTTACATTTGGTTAGCATTTTACATTTGGGTCTTATCTTTTACTCCTTTTTATGTCCAAGACCCTACACATCACACTCACTAGAGTGAAGATGATGTCTAAATGCTTTGGATGCTCCAGAATATTTTCATTTAGCACAGAAATCAGGCATCAATTAAAACTCAAACCTGTCTGTGTGCATTATACCAACTGCTATTTACCTAAAAAAGTTCCACTTTTCTTATCAGTGAAAGCTACAAATCCATTCTGAAGGTGTTTGTGTGTTCTCCATCTCTTTAAAAATATTTTCAAAACAGCAGTCAGAAGTAAATGAATACAAAAATGTCGTCAAACAGTTTTAGGAGAAAGGCATTACATTTATGTGCAACAGCACCAAAAATGCTTTATGACAAAATATTTTTTTTTCATGTTTCCTTGTTGGTTTCAATAGGGTTGGAAGACTATTTCTTGAAACAGAGAGAGCAAATAATTCTGTGATTTTCTTTCATGGATTTAAAATAAACGAAGTGTTTTTTTCCTATCCATATGTAAGATTTTACTTTTTTATCATCAATAACTCTAATTCTTTCAATCATATTGAGATACTCAAAAAGTCCAGAGGTCTGTTGGAGGCTTCATTATTACACCCCATTATTTGATAGCTGGAAGTGTTAAGCACGTAGAACAAGAAAGAAAAGCAATTTTGCAAAATTTTACAACATCCTCCTAGGAGAACACTCCTAAGATTGTTGTAAGGAAGAGGCGATATATGCATTAAATGTATGCTGAGTTTATTAATGAAAGGACTGATTCAGATCCAATGAATTCTGAGTACCGACCACAGAGGCTCTAAGTGAACTGCAGTGATGGCTTCCCATGAACCTCAACCACTTACAGTCAGCAAGAGAGCTGCTAAGCACAGTGTGACTGACTTTGAAGGAGCAAGTGCATATTAGGAAGAAATCAATATTCCTAGGGCTTGTCCACAACAAAAAGATATTCAGATATTTTTCTTCTTTTTCCCTTGTATTTTTGGTTACAATAACTCAATTTCAATACTTTTCACCAGTGGGCTTCCCTCAGTCATATAAATATTTCAAGGGAAATGTTTACTTTTGAAAAGAGCATTGGGCTTTTTTATCTGGAAATTAAAACCAGAGTATTTTTCTTTATTTAAAATTTACATGGAACCATATCTGTTTGTTATCTTAAAGCGATACATTGTCTTGTGAAAAGATGGCAATAATCTCTTGCCCTCATATGTTAAACGATTCCTGGCTATTGCCACTTGCAACTATACTTCAATAATTACAAGAGTAACAGGAAAGATGAATATGAACTATAATGTTAAATAAAAAAACCCACAGAAATAATATATGCTCTTCAATTATTCCTTTTGACCAATGTGTACCTAGAAGTTAAAATAAGGCTAATATAACCAAATTTTAGAGATGTATCATGGACAAGAATGAGATGGCATATGTGGCCATTTAGCTTCCTCTCTCATTTTCGTAACTCACAACTGTATTTTAAGAATCCAAATGTTCACTAGATAGAGCATGTGATTCAAAAAAAGTGGTGAAGAGTCAAGTCTTGTTAAGCACCAGACCATAAATGATACTTAGGAGTGTCAGATGAGAAAACATGGTTGTTTTCAGAGTTCATGAAAGTTGTTTTCCTCTTAGATAGTAGCATTAAACTGACTGAATAAGATGGATAGAAACATCTCTACACTCACAGGCCAGCAATGTCCCAATTTTTCTTTTGCCTTTAGTGTTTTTTCTTTAATAAAGTGGAACTTACTGTTCTTTATTATGTGGATTTTATAAAGCACTTTTATAAAGCACCAGTTTTTTATAGATATGAAGTAGATACAATTATGGAACTTAGTGACAGCACAATATCAATTACCCCATCTTATGCAAAGCTAATAAAGCTATCCAAGAAGTGCTGTCATTTAATTTGTCTGGCAGAGCAAACAAGCAGTATGTACCTGGTGACCCCGGCTGCAGTGTGTTAGGCTGAAGGACAGAAGGCAAACTTTTGTGGTGGTGATTTTTTTCAGTAAATGTGCCATTATTATTATTAAAGGCCACAAGGTTTGTGTTAACCTGACAGTGTGAGGACTCAGGACAGGTCTCCCTATACTGACCTCTTTCAGTTGTGAAAGCAGTTTTATAGCAGTCTAAAAGTGCATTCACTTGTCTTTAACTTACGGTAAAGGCAAGTAGTTATTTTGCATGTGAACTGAACTTTCTGACTGCAGAATAAAATGCACGCTGGGAGAGTGGGGACACAGATTAATACCAGAGCTCCCACACAAGAAACACAAACTGCAGTTAATGCCACCACAAAACACAGTCACAACAAATCATAGTCAATCAGTGGTCACTACATGCTTGTGGCTTTGTAAATCAAGTAAAGCCAGCAGTGGAGCTAACAGAGGACTGATTGATTGGGGGACAAAGAAAAGAAAGGGCATGTGAGCAGACTGTGCTAAAACACATACAAAAATAAAACTAAGCATACATAACACCAAGGAAGCAGCAGCTTCCACGCTGAACATTGCACTTTTCCTGTTGATGCCCCAGAATGCTGATATGTCATTGTAACCCTTCCCCTGTTCTGCCTGAGGAATGTAGACAGCATCAGTTTAGGACACAGGAATATTCCACAGGGAGTCTAATACTGGAGAAAAGGTGCAGAGAGTAGGATTTTTTGGTATAACAATTTTATCTGTATTACTAATGAAGTCTTTTTTATGCATTAATTTGGTTTGTGATTGCTGGTAGCATTGCAGCTGAATTAATGATAGATTTTTGTATTTTGATAAGCCTGTTAAAATTTCAATTAGATTAACCTTAGTTCTACATGTTTGCTCTCTTTTGCCTGCAACAAGATTTTGAGTGTACAATAGCTACCAAAATGGGAACAGGAGAAGTTTCATAAGTTTCTCCTGGTATTATCCACACAGTAAAGTTCAGATTATTAGTAGTACTTGCAGGGGACAGGGACTACTCGAAGTAGCTGTTTGAAGGTAATGCATACTTCTGAGTCAGTCACACAGTATAACTGTAGAAAATGCAGATGAGAGTAGGCTCATCATTTTGATGGATGGACCTTGTTTCATTTTTATTTTTTTTGCAGCTATGCTATGTTTCTTTCTGAGAATGGGGCAGGACAGCTGGCAGCAATGTAACTGCTTGCTTTGTCCTAGCCATCAAAGTAGCAAGAGAATCTCTGAAGAGAAGGATGATCACTTATTGTCCAGCAGCATTTGGGCATACACAGCTATATCTTCTAAAGGTGTGACAGAAAGTGTGAAAGCTCAGATAACAGGCAGCCTGGAACAAGACTGGATATTTAAGAAATCTTGACAAGACCAAAGCAGACACAGACTCTGAGGCGACATTTTAGAAAGAACTTTTCTAGGGACCCAGCAGGAACTACAGTTTGCTGTAATGGCACATTTGCCATTTAAAAAAAAAAATTGATTTTTCATTTTTTATTTCTTGCATTACTTAATATCACACATGTTATTCCTCTTTTACTTTACTCCACATGCTGATGGGAGATATTTAAATTTATTTAAGCACAAGATTGGTACTGGATTCATAGCTGCTCTCCCTGCATCTGCCTTTTTTGAGTTTGCTTATTTTCTAAGAACAATAAAAGTGTCCCTACAATAATAAAATGCCCTAGCCAATGTCCATTGAAGGGATGCTTTCATCCCTGGAAAATATATAAAATGTGGTAAGTTTGTCCTAAGTATGTTCAATCATCTTTTAATTTGAAGACTCTTCAGTGAACCAGCTGAACTCTGTTCTGTTTTAGTCACTGCTTGCACATTGTTCTTCTTAGCTTCCTTATTTACCCTTTCCTGTGCATGCATCTTGTTTAACAATATATCTTCCAGCCTAGTTGCATCATCTGAATTGAAACTTGTTTTCATGTACATTTGGAGAAACTATTGTTACTGTCCTGTAAAATCACTGGTACATACCAATGGTAATCCACCCTGGAATTTTCTGAATTTACCATCTTTTTTACAAATACTAATATCTTCCAACAAAATAGTGTTTCAGTTTCTCACCTCAAGGGAAACAGGCTTTCATATTTCTAAGACAAATAGCATTTTTCAGTTTTACCACATCTGTAATTTCTCAAATTCCTCTTAATCTTTTTTCTTTAATTATGTGCACACTCCTTCAAATTTAATATCATCTTCAGATTTCATTAGTGTGCTCTTTTCTTTTTCTTTCAGACTACTAATGTAGACATTAAAAAATATAACTCTTGCCAACTCTTGCTAACAAATGCCAACTCTTACACTCCTCTTCCTAATACGCTACTGTTTAATATTTCTGGGTTCTGTACTCATTTAGGTAGTTTATAGCCTGCATGGTTATGATCTTATTGAAGGCAGTACTGAATCAAAATTTAAAACTCAAAATTCTGAAGATGCCATATCAAATGCCTCACTAGAATCCAAACGTATACGATCTACTTCATCACCATTGCCCCTTAATTTTGTAATTGCATCAAAATAAGAAATGATGTTTGACTGATGATTTCCAAATTCTCACTGCCTACTGTTCAGGGCTCTCATATCCTAGCTATTAATGATGGAATATTTATTTCATTGATTTACAAGGCACTCAGATAATATTTATGGAATCACAGTTGTCAGTATCAATCTTTTCAGGAAATACACACTGCATTTATTTTTCTTAATGTATTCAGTACATTTTCCTTCACCTGTAAGCTTTTAGAAATGAGCAGTTGTAGGCTTACTGAAATCAGTAATTCCTTTGATCTAAAAGAAACCATGTCCTTGCTTGTGTGTGGAGTATATCTTTAACATCTTCATGAACAGAGCTTTTAGAGGGCCTTCTTTCATAGATATGCAGGATGCAAGGTCAGCTGGTATATACTGAACATTAATCCATGGACATTTGGTCCTGTTTACAAATATATCAACACTCTTTTGAGAATAAACATGCTCTTTGTCACCCTTAATTGCCACATAATCACTAAAATTTGATGGCTCTTCCAGAACCAGCACATAACCAAGCATTGGACCAGGCTGCTGAGAAAGGCTGTGGAGTTTCCAGACTTGTGGCTATCCAGAACTCAACTTCATGGGCCTGAGCAACCTGCTAGAACTGGACCCATTTGATCAGGGGATTGAACCACATGACCTACTGAGATCTCTTTCAACTAACAGGATTCTGTGATTTTATGAATTTAGTTTCTTGAATGCTTAATTTTGAGTCTCAAATGTTAATGAACATCCACTAGTCATCTGTTCTCATGTCAGTGTTACTTGTGCATTCAGTGCTGTTCCTTTTCTGGTATTTAGTCCACATTGTAAAAAAAAATATTATACATATATATTTCAGCATTGGATTATATATATTTTCTGTCATAAAAGGTTTTTTAAAAGATGCTTTTGTTTCTGTTAAGACATTCTTAATTTTTCTATTTTCTACTGTCTTTTTCCCCTCAATATTTTTTCTCTTAAAAACACTCTACTAATCACTTTCAGTTACTGATATTTGACCTCCTATCTAGGCTAAAAAGAATACAACATAAACATGAGTATACATCATTCAAATGTGGTAAACTGGAACTTGACGGTATTTTAAAGTCCCATGTAATTTTGTGAATCATTATGCCCTTAAAGATCTAGTGTGTGTATAAATAAGATTTGAATATGTCAATTGTTTCTAAAACATATACTTAAGTATATTATACATTTTGAGACCATGACTTTGAATCAATTGCTGGCTCAGATGCTTTTTCAGGGTGAGAAAAGTCCCAAATTTGTGCCATATTTCATCAGTTCTCAAATTGATTTCTATCTAATGATTAAGTATGATTTGATCCACACATCAAAATAATGAACTAGAAGAAAATCCTTTAGATACTGAGCCTTGCCCTGCCAAAGTGAAAGACTGCTGGTCCTTTTTCCCAAGCTGACTCTAACTGTAGATGTGTAAGGCATCCAAACTCTCCTATTCAACAGAAACAAAGTAAGACTTCTTTACACTGCAGCTTTTGTAATTAAATTTCATGATCTTAGTAAGTTCTACTGTCTTATGCTGTTGTTTCTAGCCAGACTGTACCACCAGACAGTGCAAAATTGTTCCAAATCTTTTCACTGGAAGTGACATTGGACCAGCTCTCTATTTAATACCTTGACCTCTTCCTTAATACCTATTATTTCTGCCTATTTACAGATCTCAAAATCTAGACTAGATTGTAATTAGATAACCAATTTCTCCCATTTGAGAAGCTATCTCTGCCCTTTTTAATTTGTAATCAGCTGATATATGTATGCTATTTTGTCAACACCGTCACCTCACAGCTGATTCACTATAATCTGCATGCTGATATCTCCTTACACTTCTTAACTGAAAACATACTCTGTTAATATAGCTCTGCATTCTTTTTCTTCTTTGTGGACGAATAGAACTAAACAGTTGAAAACTGTTGGGCTTGAGCTTTGTGTATTGCAAGCATGTGCAGTTGATTTGAGACACTTGCACAAATTTAAATCAGAGAAGAATTTAGCACTGTTAGCTCCATACCATGTACTCTGAAAGAAAGTCAGGCTTTCTGAAGCATACATCAAATTATCTTTGAAGTTTGATACCCTATTCTTCATCCCAACAATAGCTACTTCCATCTTTCTGTATTTATTACACTTCCAAATATATCTGCAGTTGTTTATTTCACTTTGTAACACATTTAATAGATGTTTAAAGTTTGAAAGTAACTTTGAAATTTATTTTAGAAAAATATTCATTGCTAATTCTTTATTGCTGACTTCTAATTTGTGCCTGTAAGCATCTTTGTGACGTGATTTTGGGCAACTTGTAGTGAGCAAAAATCATTGAGATCAGATGTAGAATAGCTTAAAATACTTTTCTAGCCAGCCAGGTAATTATATAGTTCAGGTAGAGATTTGCAGACTGTTTAAAACTCAGCTACACAACCATGGATAAAATAATATATTAGAACAGCCCCTTTTACTTATGTAGAAAATCTCTTTGTTTAACATTCAGCCATGCACTTGTCACCAAACCTGTTTTGGTTGGATGTACAAATTAAAAGCTAGTCCTAAGAGTTACCAAAAATGTTTGCTAAAATACTTATAGAATAAAATGTGCTTTGGTTACATTCATTAGTGGTCAAATGTTACTTGTAACAAAATTACATGTCCATTACAATTACATGAGGATTCACTTGATTCATAGGAATATCACTGGAAATACAGTTATAAAAGGAGAAAGCATTAAAGGTAATGTAGTGGCACATAATCCCTATCACATGCCTTAAGAACTATGACAGCAGAACTATTGCTGAATATTTTCCCCAATGTAATAATTAATTAACTGAATTCTATGGAGTCCTATCTATTTTTTGAATTTTCATATGCCTTTTACTTAACAAGAACATCAATACTTATTATACTATAATCTGTGGAAAATTTAAATCAGTAGAAATTTATTTTAAAATTAAACGAAAATAACCACTTTATAAGAATATTTATTGGACCATCTATTAGGCACAAAAAGTCACTGAACTTGCAGACTGAGTGAAGTTGACATGCTAGAAACAGACCTGAAAATCTGCATTATTCTACAGAATTCTTTCACTTCTTTTTCACTGCTGTACATTTTACTACAGATGTAACTAACAGAAGTGCTTCTCAATATATGAATTTTCAGTACCTCTATGTGGAAAAAAATATGCTCCTTCAAAAGCATAAGAAGATTTAAAAGAATAAAGAAGAGTTATACCCAAAGATGGATCAGGGTATTTATTAGAAAACAAATCTAATTTTTTTCCAGGTATACTTTCTATTACTCAACAATCCCCTTCTTAATTTATAAATAAACATAATTTCATTAAATTGGGGCAAAACTACCAATGGTAATAGTTTAGTAGGACTTCCGTGGTGAAAATTTCTGAAAAATATATATTGTGAGGTACATTTCAAAGGCAATATTTTACACAAAAGGATAATACTTCAAAGAAATTTATGTATGCAAATACAAAAAAAAAAAATAGAGAAAGCAAATTACTAAATGAATGTGCAAATAACAAAGTTTGGCTTAAAAGCAATGGATCATTTTTTAATGAGGCAAAAACCAAGCTCAGAACTATGAACTGACACTAGCACATAACAATTAAAAATACTCCCAACACTTAATCTCTGCTCTGCAGCTTTCAAAATACCTGAAGTGTCCAAGACATGCATTCTTACAGTGACGTAAGCTGTATTCAGTACTCTGCAAGAAAATTCAGAAACCTTAAGACCCTAGCAGTTAACAACGAAGTATTGAGACAGATTCTGGATGTTAAATTTCTGAGAAAAATCCAGGCACTCAGTGGTGAAGGCTGCAGGACACAAAACTGCCACATCCCACCTGGCCAAAGGACACGAGTTCTTGAATCAGCACCTGTGCTTGGTTGTGGAGGTGAATCTCTCACAGCCTGGTGCCTGAGCACCTTGATGATCTGGACATGGAATCTATTGCTTGCACCACAGATGGTTTCTGGGATTGATGTGGTTTTCACAATGAGGAGCAGAGTTAGCAGGTGTACAAACAGTGTGTGCATGGCCATGTCTGGCTTTGGGTATGGGACTCAGGCTGGAAATATGCTTGAGAAACACTCCTGGAAATGGCTGGGAACTGCCTGCTGAAACATACTGTGCACCAAAAATGGTTTAGTAAATCCTGAGCAGGAGAACCTTAAATAAATAAATAAATATTAAGCTTAAATAAACCTTACTACTTGTCAGTTTCCTTGGCTACAGAACAAAAACTAAGCAGGGCAATACCATTAGAATAGCTTGTGATCCTCAGAACCTTTAGTTTCAACAGAGGCCATGCTGTTAAAAAAAACTTGTAAATAGACACCAGCTCCCTTGCCTCTCCCCCCCAATTTCTTCCTGAGCTCTGTGAATTTGAGCTTGAATTTGAATTTTAGCTGAAACTAACTGCAGCATATATGAAAGGTAGAACATTCCCTGGTATATGCCCCTATCAGGAAATCAAACCCAATTAGATGACTTGACAACAAAGAAATAAACAGGTCATTTAAAATGTATGTATGTTGATTACTAGGATTGTAATTTGTTTTGTATTCTTTGTTTAAAAGTTATTTCAGTTTCTCTTAAATATGCTTATTAATAATAAATGATTAAGCACAGAATGAGAAGTTAAAAAAAGATCTTAATTTTTCACTTAGCTACACAGAACGAAAAAATTTGGAAGTGACCAAGGGGAACTCAGACATAAGTTCAGAAGAAGGGTGAGGGACAGGGAGGGAAGGGGATCAGGGATAGGATAGGGCAGGGGCAAAACCCTTAAGCTTTAATCTTGCCAGTTAACACCACTACATTTTAATTTAGGCAATAAGGTGGTGTGGAAAGGAAAAAATGCTGAGTTCACTCAGGCCAAACTCATTCAAATGACTAAACTGGAGGACTGAAAAGGAGAATTTATTTTCTTTCTGCCACCTTCTTCCTGCAAGGCTCCCACTCCCCATTTCTGATTTCTGAGACAACAGTCCCTTTAGTCTTCATACCCTGTTGACTTGTTTCTTCTTAATCCTTCTGCGAAGGACTGGTAGTCCTGCTTCTTTTTCCTTCTTTTATTTACTCTTCTCTTTTAAACCCACCTTTTTCTTGTTCAATAGTCGGTCTTCTCTTTTCTATTCTCCATTTCTCTTTCTTGCCTCCCTTCTGATACTGCTTTTCCTCTTTTCTCCTCTTCTGGATTGCACTAAGCATATAATCTTTCAGTGTTTGCTAGTGCATTTAGTGATCTCACCTGTTACTTGTTTGTTGTAATCTTCTTCACTTGTGCCAGTGAACACACCAGAAAACCACACCTCTCAGTGCATAATGTTTACCCAAATGCCTCAGGAAGGGAGAATGTCTGAGTGATTGCAACAAAAGATGTGTAAAAGAGAGGGGGAGTGGAGAAAGAGGAAAGAAACGTGTGCAGAGCTGCAATTACTAGAAGTCTTTCTACTGATGTGGTTCGATGATAAATATCTGAATCAGAGAGCCTTCACAGTCACAGGTGTGTAAAGCCACCTACGCAAAGTAACTCACATTTTTTATGTTCTTTACAAATGCTCTCAAGCTGCACCGTGGTTTGAACAACACTTACATTTACCTTTTGAAAAATGGTGGGAAGAAGAAGTATTGCTGCCACATTTACATTTTTATAGTATGGCTTGCTCTGAAACTGTTAGAAGAGATTGCCTGGCTTAAAGCCTGGCTCAATGATTCCTGGAGGATATTTTTTTCTGCAGTATCCAACTACCATATGGAGTGCCAAGAAGCATAAAAGAGATTTCAGAAGCAATTCCGTGATTACAGTTACTATACATTAAAGGCACAGAAGAACTATTGTAAATTATCTGTATGGTTCTTGCATAATAAAATCCTTTGCTCACATCACAGGTGACAGGCTTCCATTACAGACCATTTTGTTTAAATGCATGGCAATCTTTTTAAACAAATGACTTCTAGCTTCAGAACTCCCATGGTTCTGACAGTATCTCATTCCAGCACTACCATTAAATGTCTCCTGAGTGACCTTGAGCAAATTATTCTCCACCCCACTGACCTGGTTCTCTCCCCTCCTGTGGTCTGCCTGTCTTAGGTATTCAGATAGTGACAATCTCTAGAGTAGAGAGGTAATTTTACCACTTTTTAAATTCTTAATGCAATGAAGCCTATACTAGTCTGTAGGAACTTCTGCAATAAATATTTAATAATAATAATTAATCATATTAATAAGATGAATTTTGGAACACATGAGTGGCAAGAAGGAGTAAGAGTCAATTATTTCAAAGATTTGGACCTGACGACGAGTTGCAATGAGCAATGGTTGAGGACCACACAAGTAGCACCACCTGTGAAGGCTTTGACTGAAATGAGTCAGCGCAGGGAAGACAGAGGGAGGATAAGAATCCTGTTTTCCATAGCAACCTTCAACTCTCAGATATGAAGCTATTCTCTCTGATGAAATTGTGGGACATTTTCTATGATCAATTCTTTGTCCACTCTAAGCACTTCTGGTCACAGCCACTACCCAGCTCCTGGGCAGCACTTACTGCTCTGCTCGGCAATCAGCAGACTATATCCTCCTAAGAGCCTCTTGGCGTTTTCTTGTTTTCTATTTGTCACCTTTTGGACCCCTTCATTAATTTGACTTCTAGCTCTGTAAGTTCATTAAGCCTATAGGGATTTCAGACTTTTTTCCAGGAAAGCTCCAGTAGAAATACACTCTCCAGTTCCTGGAAGAAGTGAAGTGATGTTCTAAACTTCTTGATTAATTTGCAGAGGGTGTATACATACTAAGAGGAGCAGGTGTCTTACAGCAAACAAGAAGTGCAAGATTATATAATTTAAAATTGCACCAAGCACAAGATGACTGAATTAAGATTACACAGCTTCAATTCCGCAATTTTCCAACTGTCTAGAACTTAAGTGGTCAAATGAATACTAGTTCTTTTCTTTTCTTACTAGTTTTCTTTTCTTCTTTTCTTTTTNAGATGTTCCTATTGGTTTCATGTCATGTGTCATCAATTCCTGATTGGATAATTATATTGTACCAGCCCCGAAGTTGTAACCCCTTAAAAGCAACAACCAGAGAGCAGCAAAGGGTCTCTGTGTTCAGCTTCCCTTCAAGATAAAATCTCCCTGCTCCTCCGGGGGCAGAGTAATAAATCTTGGAATGCAGCTGGCAGGAGCCCACTCTTTCCTCCTTATCTTCGTCTCTGTGTAAAAACTGCCTGATGCTAACGGCCCTCGGATCAGACAGGGAAACTGAGGCACGGAACCTCAGGTACCTAAAACACCGTCGCTGGTCCGTGTGGGCACCGAACCCCACGACAGCAGATCGGGCCAAAGCCAGGCAGGGCAGGACGGCAGCAGTAAGAGAGCGCTACACTTTCCCTGAGCCACAAGCAGCAGGCCGGTCAAAAACAACTTCTCAACCTCTCTTTTTGAAATTCCCTTATATTTTACTGATAATTCTTTACAGTTTAGGAATTTTTGGGATTTTTTGTCCGCATCAGGTTCTGAGAGGAGTGCATACCAGTAGTCAGAGCCTTTTCACTTTACAGTGTCTTTTCAGTGCACTTGTTTTTCATCTCTCCTCACTTCTGTTGCAGTCTCCTTTCCTTAAACACCTTTTACTCCCTCCCCCTCTACTGTTTCAAATCTGCCCACTTGGTTTCTTTTGCCAGCATCTCTCTCTCTCCTACTCATCATGCCAATATTCCTTCTTTACACACCCCCAAGTCTTCCTCTTCACTCTCAGGCTTTGAAGCTAGGCTGTTTTTTTCTCTTGTGTATCAAGACACAGGAGTTTTCCTCTGTTGATTTCCTATAGCCAAGATCCACAACAATATTTTGGTGCTTTCAGAAATAATTTTAAGAACACTTCTAATACTTTGGACAGAGTTGATCTTCAATAACTTTAGCAATCAATAAAGCAATAAAGCTCTACATAATATATTCTGTTACTTTTCAGAAATTCTTATCTTGGCTTCATACAGTATAATGTTTTCACTGAGGTGCCTACACATATGTGTTTGACACTACATATCCTATGCCATAGCATGTGAGACCTAAATCTTTTCAATGAACTAAGTTTAGATACCAGGAAAAAGAAAACCAAAACACCTGTAAATTCTACACAAAGAAATGACTGATAATTTAGCTTAAATTTAACCCCTTTTTTTAGGCAGAGACCAATACCTGACATACACATAGTAATTGGTACAGTCATACTTAGAAAAAGTTGTGAACAAATGCAAACTTGGTATTATATCAGGAACTAGAAGATAATTTTTAAAGCAATCCATTTTAAAATTCTGGGGCTACCTGTGCCCCATAATGCACAGACGTACACTGTAAGTGATCATTCCTTCCCATATTGTGTTACGTTCTGTACTTATCAGTGCAACTTTTCCCTTCTGCCCCTTCACAGGGAGAAGCGAGAGAGAATTGAGAACTTCTAGGGAGCTGGAAGCTGAATCAGAGGTAGCAGTGTTAAACATGCCTTTCTCTTGAGTCCCTTCCAGCTACTGAAGTTTGTTGAGATAAGAATTCCCATCTCTGAAGGACTGGCTTCTCTCCTTGCTGGAAAGAAACCATATCTGAGGAAAAGATGCAGTAAGAACCAGGGCCCTGAGGGCACTGCCAGGACATGATGCCCCTGTCCTGCTACAGTCGTGGGGCTCTCCCACCTGCCCACAGCCCAGAACCCCACATCATTTCCCCTGGGCCATCAGCCCCTGCCTCAGTGACACCACAGCAGGGCTGGTGATCAGCCCCTCCCAGCCCTGCCCTGCCTGGCCTTGGGCTACCCCTGGGCTCACATCCTGGCCCGGTCTCAGTCCATCCTTGTCCCCATGGAGGTGCCCGATGCCCAGAGCTGTGGATGCCTCAGTGCCCCCCGGCTGCCCTGCCTCTGGCTGGAGCAGTGGGGTTTGCCCTGGCTGCCAG
This sequence comes from Pardalotus punctatus, assembly GCA_013400915.1. Lineage (NCBI taxonomy): Eukaryota > Metazoa > Chordata > Aves > Passeriformes > Pardalotidae > Pardalotus > Pardalotus punctatus. The sequence goes on from VZTX01024678.1 coordinate 158,763, forward strand.
GCCCTTCCCTGACAGACCCCTGGGGACCCTTCGCCACTCCCAGACCAAGACCCTAGGGAGCTGCTGGCTCCTGCTGCACCCTGGCACCATGAGTGGAAACCCTGCCTGTACCCTTCACCTTGCTAATGAAAGGCTGAAATGCTAGGGAGCTGCAGGGCTGATCTTTAATTCTGTTGGAAACAAATCGGAGTTTCTCAGAACGGCAAGCAAAGCAAGGGAAAAAGACAAAAACTGCCTCGTGCATTTCATATGCTGACGAATGGTTTAGGTGAAGCAGAAATAATGAGTTTACTAGGCTTCGATGATGAAAGGGAAATATTAGAAACTCATAAGTGCAAGAACTCATTGGAAAGTTTTCTACAGATAATTATCATGATGTCCTTGGACACGATGCTTATTTTTCTGTGGCTGACATAAATAGAAAATAATAAATAATAAGGAGAAGGTCAATGCAATACATCATTTATGTTGGTTTTAATATCTGGATTCCAGGAAAAAAATAGAAGGTAGTTCAAAAGCAGCCTGAATATATGTGCATTTTATGGATCTTAGTCAAAAGGGTAAAATACACCCACATATTCACACATAACACAAACACACTTTTTTCAAAGTCCAGACTGACTTTTAAAGTACTTTTATTTAATATGGATGCAAATGGTTTGGGTATTTTTTGTGATTTCTCTGGTATTCTTAAATTAATTTAGCTGTTTTTTCTTCTAGATACACAACAGCATCTTCTAAATGGTACAGAGTATTTATTGCTTTCTGGTCAGGGAGGGTAGTCATGATCCTAGGGACTCTCAGGAGGGAAGCTGGCAATCAGCTGATGAACACACTGAATTATTTCCTGAAACATGACACCTGAAAAAAATGCTAGCTATCAAGACTTCAGGCTTAATACAAGAAATACAAATAATCTAAGCTGACTCTTGTCTGAATCACTGCAAAGAGTATGTATCTACTTCTTGTGGCAAGAAAGATGTATTTTGTATTTTTATGTCTACAGAGCCTCACACATTTATTGTGGCAGAGCGAGAGAAAAGAGAAACTGAGAGAAAAGAATATCTATTTTTTCGGCTTTCTGGTTCTGTTGTCTCAGTGCTAAGTGGTGTAAGTAACTGCATTTATAGACACAGCAGGTCTGGAATCTATAGTGAGCATTTATCAGAGAATAAAGACCAAATTAGAATTGCAGCTTGAAATATAATTTCCAAACAAGATTACAATTGCAGTCTTCAACATCCCCATGAGAGGAAGTGAAGAGGCAGATACTGTTCTCATTACTCTTGTGACCAGTGACAGGACTTGAGGAAGCGGCATGAAGCTGAGTCATGGGAAGTTTAGGATGGATATCAGGAAAAGGTTTATTACCCAAAGTGTGGTTGGGCACTGGAAGAGGCTCCCTAGGGAAGTGGTCACAGCACCAGCCTGACAAAGTTCATTAAGTATCTGGACAATGCTGTCAAGCACGTGGTGGGATTCTTCAGGTGTCCTGTGCAGGGCCAGGAGTGGGACTTGGTGATCCTTGTGGGTCCTTCCCAACTCAGCATGTGATATGGTTCTATTCTACGATTTTGTGAGAATTACCAGAATATTGTCTGCCTTGCAACTATGAAATAGCAGTCCATGCCAGTCGATGTAAGTCATAACTTATGAATATAGTATGACTGCCAGTATGGTCCAACTGTTTAAGGATAATCCAAGCCAGTTAAAGTGCCTCAAAGTGCTGTCTGCTATCACAGGCAGGTTATTGTTCATTTACCCAGAGCCACAGACAAGTGAGATATTTGCTCCTGTCTCTCAGCACAGGCTGTTTTTCCTATGAGTGGCCAATATCACACTTTCAAGCTCCTAAATGCAGTGGAAAGACACCCATAATAAAGTAACAGTGACAAGAACACTAGAAATGCCACCTCCCCTTTGGAAAAATTAGGAGTGGAGAACAGAGTTTTAAACCTCACCAGGACTGATCATTACTGACCTTTCTGAGCTAATGAATAAGGGTAAAGAATTAAATCTATTGTAACTCAGATAACTTTCACCTGACAACTGAAGCTCGAGGAGAGGTAGACAAACAGGCCACAGGTCTGTGAACTGAAGAAGTATATTGTAAGGCCTCATCTCAACACACTGTAGTTAATAACACTCCTGGTTTCAGAAAAGAAACAAAACAACAACAGAAAAAAAAAAACCAAACAAAAAAAATCCCAACTTCGGGACTTTTTCCTTCTACTCCCACTCCTATTCCCCACCTCCCACTCCTGACATATTATAAGAAAAATCTCAGACACATGATGGAACAGTTGATTTTTTTTCTATGACCCACTCTATCAGAAATAAAAGAAGAACCACTGATAAAGCATCACAGTGTATAGGCAGCAGAATAAGCCTGAGTGTCTTTACCACAGTTGAGAGAGACACTATAAAGAGCTTGTATAATTGTCCTTGTCATATTGTAGATGCTCTACAAAATTCTGCACCAAGGATTTGTTTTCTTGGATTTTGTGGGAGGCAAATACTAAACAAGGAGAAGTGGCCAGGAAGTGAATTTCACTTCCATGAAAAATGTAGAATATAAATGTATCCTATCAAGTAGACAAAGTCAAGCCATCTTGCTTTCTGTCATTTCCTCACAACAAACTATACAATAGAAAAAGAACATAAAAATCTCTATTGTAGACACCTATGCAGAAATATTAAATAATTCACTAGATTCCTCCAGAAGACCAGCAAATGATGGCAAAAGAGCAATACCTTTGCCTTTTTTCAGTGTGATCAGAAACAAAAATGTAATACACTAAATCTGGATATAGCTGTGTTTATTTTTAAATAGGAAATGAGGAACAATAATAAGAATTATTTTAGTAGCTCTCAAATATCTTGAGCATAGCTTATTACTTTGCTTATGTTAAAAGGTATCTATACCATTAGTGTTTCTCTAAATGAAATTTAAATCGTCATTGAGCATGAAAAAAAACGAGAAAGATAAAATGTCTTGGTTGATCCACATACTTTACAATTAATGGCCATTTTCTTGCAGTTTATGTAACAGTGCATCTCTAAATCATGGAAATTACATAGGAAAAAATAGATCTACTTAATTTAATTATTTTAAAATTTTGCATATATGCTGAACATTTAATAGAACCTCAGTTCAAGAGAAAGAAATGCTAGGACGTGACACAAAACTGCCATCATTTTCAGGAGGAGCTGCCACTGATGACCTCTGAAGAAATGAGTCAATGATTGCTTAATGAAACAATGCTTTTCTACTCAGGCCAAGCCTTTGATTTACTGGCTTGTTTCTCTTCCAAAAACATAAGTTTGCTGTATAGGCAGAACCTCTTCAAGACAGAGATCATCCTACTTGTGGAAACGCTGGATGTGTGTTTATACAGGTCCTACAACAAATCTCAATCCCTTCAGTTCCACCTAGAGGCACGAGCGCACAACAGCAGCAGGAATCACCCAGCACGGAAGGACGGATTTGCGCAGGGGCGGGGGAGAAAACGAAACATATAAACTACAAAAATACAAATGTTATGGATTCGTGTCTTGTTGTCTCATTTTAAGACCCAGCTGAAGTTTTCCCTGTGTTAAAAATATTTTTAAGTCTGTTTCTGGGTAGATCCTCTTGTGGCTGAAACATCGGAGCTGACCTGCTCTGCTCTCATTGCCCGGTCACTCAGTCATGGAAGGGACCCAGCTAGCTCGGGATGGGGACACATCCAAGAACATCCAGGTACATACTTGAGCAGAGAGGAAAGCAGTATGATCACGATTCCCATTTCCCTAGGTCCGTTTGGTCAACCTGAAAGGTCTGCTTGTCACAGGAAGCAAAGATGAGTATGTGAAAAGGTGTGCTAAAATATACCTTCAAATTGATTAGGTTCAGGGTGCCTTTTCTTCTATATCTACAGAGAACTCTGGATTCCCTGATTAAGCTACTGGAAAGGGAAATGTTAAAAGGATAAAGCATTTCTGTGACTAAGTTTTTACACCTGTGCAAAACACTAATTTTATTTTATGACTCCTAGTTTTCATGTATTAATATCCAGACATACCATGACCACTAAAATACTCTTTGAATGTTATCTTAATGATATACAATTAAGTTATGAACTGCCAAATGTACTCAGAAATGAATACTCAAAACCCACAGTGTTGAAGTTCACACATATTTGATTACATCTCAGACACTCAGCACAGAGTTTACAGGTCACACTCCCATCTGATATAGTCTGGTGTTAGGTGACACATTTCAAGCTACACTTTATTATAGCAGATGAGAATGTTCCTCCATATCTATTAAAACTTATTAAGCTAAGCATTATTATTGAAGACTAGTCAATAAGTATGCAAAAAATCAATTTCTGCATAAACCCATGTCGCTTATATTTGTAGCATTTCCTACCTCTTTTATTAGATATTAGTCTTCTGTAGAGCTACTTCCTGTGGAAAGCAGAAGGACAAGAGGTATTTAAATACTCTTAAGATGACTCTTCGCATTTCAGTAGAAGTGCAGAAGTAAAACAGCTGTTCCACAAGCTTCTCATGCAAGTTTTCTCTCTCCCAGAGAAAATGTTTCATTTAAATCTGCTCAGATGAATAATCTTTTGGATCAGGTAAAAAAATTTTATATCTTCAATTTCAACTGGAGAAACTTTGAGAATTAACTAGTCTCTCAATTTACGTTTTTTTGGTTTTGTTTTTTTTTTTAAAGTCAATTTATGATCACTAAATGCAAGGTTATTTCATGTAGGTAGCTGTTTTGCAATCACTGTGTTTATTGGTTGCAAAAATCAGCTTTTGAAATGACAACATATAGTGTTTAGTTCTTGAAAATAAAAATTTCTATCAGCTCTGGAGTGTTGAAATAATGAGGTCCCACCAATTGTACAGTACAATTCTCAGTCATATTTATCTCCGTACTAACTCAAAAATAGCCTCATTGAAGGTCAAATCTGACATTTGTATTTAAGCATATCTAATTCTATTTCATTAGAAGATGCTTTACCAGCTTTTTCCAAATCAATTTTGACTCAAATAGATTATCACTTAATTCTCTGTCCTCCTCCACATCATTAACCTGCAATATTGAATCCATGTGCCCTACTTTTGTCACTCATGCTCAAGAACATGAATTCAGATTGAAAGTGCTGTGAAGAAAGGGTTACTAGATTTTCTCTGCCCTGACTATGCATTGTGAAAGAAAAGTCTAAATAACACTAATTGGTTCAATCTAGCAAAACAAAGACTGAGAGATATTTGAGAACAGCAGTTATATCCACCAGGAAAATAATGATGGAAAAGAGGGGTTTAACCTGGACAACATCATTGACACCTGGACAAGTCACAGCCTAACAGGTTTTGTGATAGAGCTTTTATAACCAAAACTTATGATGTGATTGCCTGCCAAAGCTGGCTGCAATGATCCAGGAAGCCCTGTCCAATCCTGCTAGACAGACAGTAAGAAAACACCATGCTAGTGTTGCAATTAAGACTCTAAGTGGTACTTTGAATTTCCACTTTCTCCTGCATTATTTTGGAAGGACAAGTGTAGTACATGTTAATTCTCTTCTGGGTTTCATTTCTTCAAATATGAAAAAATATTAATTAATGAACCATGTACAAAGGAAACTTGTTAGAAACTTGCTCTGGTAAAACAAATGTTAAGTGGTTCAAAGATGTATCTGTATTTCTGAAGAACAGTTAACTGAAAGCAAACTGTATTATGCTGTTGTATATGACCTTGAAATCCAAATCAGAGTGTCTTGAAGTTTCACCTTATCATGGGTAAGGTGAAAAATTTTTATATCCACTGCAAACATTTTCTGTAATAAATTAAGTTTTAAGTGCAGTGAAATTTCTTACATTTGAAATTAAATTTAGGAATTGTACAAATGTACAATAAAAAATTTAAAAATTAATGTACAATTTAAAAATTATTTATCATAGGGAAAGTCCATTATTAAAAGAGATTCAAAATATCTGGATTCAGAATGATTCAGAACTCATTTCACTGGCACCCTTGCAACAGATATATATATGTTATAACTTAATGTTAGGACTGTGTTCTGACACCTGAAGGTGCGTGACATGCATATTTGCATAAAAGTGTGTGAAGAAAATGAAAAGTGAAAGCTGAATATTTGCCCAATGAAAAAATGTCTTTGGCTTCACTTTGGAATAGATGTATATTTAATTACAAGATATTGTATGTACTTGTAAAATTCAAAGGGTGAGTGAAAAGAAAGTGGTACATGGAAGCATAACACTGCCTGAGCAATTCTGTAGCAGGCAGTGCCAGAGGCAGTGTTGTAAGTACCAGCATATCCAACATGGGAGATAGCCACAGTACTGGATGTTTTCACAAGAGCTAGGAGAGACAAATTTTGAATTATTGCCTTTGGGTCATGAATTTTAAGTCAGGTACTGCATGTGCATTTGTACACATGGAGAGATTTTGGGTGAAGGAGGCAGTATGAAGGTTTGCTTTCAATTGAAAGTGTTACAGCATATGATACAAGCAGAAAAATCTTGATTCTGCCTTTACTTGCCTGCTACATACAGAAAAGATGCCTGTGTGCTTGGAAATTGGTGTAAATGCACTTAGGAAGTAATAGAGAAGGGATGGACTACATGGAGATAATATTTCACCTTCCCAGCATGCACATGCAATGCACAGGTTTTCTATAATTTTATCGAAAGTCACCCAAGTCACACCTTATTGATGTTCAAAGGAATATTTCTTAAGTCAAGTGTTTTTAGTACTCTTGTAAACAGACTTAGAACTAAATTCAGTAAGAAAAAAAAAGAGGGGAAGAGAACTTTAGACTAATCTAAATTATTTTTATTTTTCTGCCGACTATTTTTACTTTGGTAGTAAAAGTCCAGATAATAGTCTATCAAGCATGGAGAGCTGAAACTTTTTCGGAGTAGCTCACAATAAAGGCTTCCATCCATTTCTTTACTGTCCTGTTATGTAATAGATATGCCCACATCTCATCTCTAAATCTGAGAGTTTGGCATTTGGGGAGTGTGGTTGGCCGGGAATTGAATAGAATATTAGGAGAAAAATGGTGCTATGGATACAGAGCTATCTGATTTAATACTTCCTGCATTTATAAATGACAATGCACTGGATAACTTAGATATGCCATCATTTATACAAATATTTATTTAACTCTACCCTTCTGAGTTGGGAATTATGCACTTTCTGTCTTAACGTTATAGGTCTACTCAAGACCTTGTAAATTATAGTGACATTCCTGCAGTTGGTTCTCTTCCTGCAATTCTCTCTCTCAATAGCAAACTCCAAGCCCACCAGCATGATGAAGTATTTTGCCTGGTCTTTTTCAATTTTTATACTCAGTTTGCACATGGCATGATAATAGGAAAGGAAAAAACATTTCAGTATGAGTGACAACCTCAAAAAGTCCTAGTAGGAGAATATATTCAGCTATTGGAATCACTCAGAACTGTAAGAAACTTTTAGCCAAATGCTTTCATTGTGGTGTCTTTTACCCACCATAACAAAAGTACTGTTCCTTGCAAAAAGGAACAGTGTATTTTTTTTTAGGTATTTACATATTTTAGAGGCACTGACATTTTAATTAAATATATTGTTCATCAACATGAAAACCTGATAGATGAATAATATGCTTTTCTCAGATAATAAAATGGATACAGCTTACCGTAGCTTCAGGAATATTTAAGAAGTGAAATAAATCTTTAACTCCTTTTTAATGACGGGAAGTATAGAATATTTGTTCTGAGCATCAGGGTACAGATGTTTAGCACTGTCTGGCTGACATTAACACATGCTTAAACTAGGTCAGAAACACAGTTAAAATATTTGAATTCTCAAAGCATTATAAAAGAAAGACAAAAGATGTGTTCATGTTCTGTGAGTGAATATAAGGAAGATGTAAGCTAAAAAATTGCTACAGAAAAGTGAAGAAAATTACAAATATGAGCTTTCTGCAGAAAAAGAAAATTACAGGTAGCTACTTGAATCACAGTCTTTTCTTGGACTTTTTCATGATCCTTTCTTGAATGTTAGAGCAAAGAGATAAGTACTGGTATTTTCATAATCTATTAGAAAATATGGTAACAAAACCATTCTATATTCCTAATTAATGAACCAGATTTAGTCTACTCATACAATATAGGGGAAAGAAGTGGCCTATGACAATGCTCATTATATATATGTCTAGCTCTATTTCTTTTATAGGTTATGACTCTCAGTCAAACTGTGAAATTCAATTATAAAAATTGTTGGAGTATTGCAGGCAAAAATATACATCTAGAGAAATGAGCAGATCTGTGTATTTTATAGCAGAGAGATAACATAATTTTCTTGAAATTATACAGGAAGATTTAAGAAATGCAATGTGAATTGAAATATCAGGAAAAAATACTGCTTAAAGGAACTTCTGCTGATCAGAAAAAGCAGAAGTATATTTAGTACTAGCAATGGGCTTTAACAGATTGCTTCTTACAGAACTGCTGACTCAAGAAGTATTCTATGTTTTCTTGCCTGGAAGTCCCTCTCTATAAAATCTCATCTGTCCAATTCCACCTGAGGGTTACTTTAGAGGTTTTTTGAATGTCCACAGTATGAACATAAAAATAAACTGCAATATTAGAGTAACTTTTTTTACCTCCAAATTTCCCTCTGAAGTCACTGTTGATACTCTGGAAAATATTTGCTCAACATTTCCACTGATTTTATGTGGAAGACAGACAAATCTTTTGGCATAATAAATTTCTAACTTCTGTGTCTGAATTCATATCAACTTTACAGAAACTGCTTCCATTTCTGCTACTCTGGACCAAAGACTAAATGAAGGCTGGCAATTTCACTGTCCACATGCAGCATCTTCAGTCAGATTCTTCCTTTAGTGAGTCTCACTCCTTCATTTAAACACTGACCAGGCCACTGACTTTCTGACTGGGAGACCTCCCTCCACTAAAAAAGAAAAAATCCCAAATGGAGAGATGCCAAATGTCCAGTGTAAGTATAAATTGTGTGCACATATATGCAGATAATAAATTATTTGACCAGTACTTAGCAAGGAAAAAGTTGCTATTCTTTCAGTGTCAAATATTGAATGAAATTAATTTCTTAAAATGCGTACTTAAATAATCTTAATCACATATCATAATCTTAATCTTATATGTGATAAGCCTGTATAGTTAAGAAATTACTATGGCCCAAAAAGTTGTTTTTGTTTTTATTTTAGTCTGTGAAAGATGATTCCTTTGCCATAATATAGCAGTGATTTGTCTCTGACAATAATGGTTCCTGAAATAATTTTAGTTTACAGAATCAGAGAAAACTGTCCTGCCTGTGCTGAGTTGTTTCTACCACAACTAGGCAGATACCAGTATCCAAACCAGCGGCTGAAGGAAGTGTAGTATATCAACTCCACACTGCAGAACACTGCAGTGACTACATGTAGAAACAGTTTATCAATATTATCTTTCCCTTTGCAACTACATGTCTTTGGAGATAACTGGCATCTGCAGTGGTACTTGAAATATTGTGATCAATGTTACAGAGCACTGGATGGGAAAATCAAGGAAACTAGAAATAGCAAAATGTGGGATGCTTTGGTAAGTGTTATTTTGCAGTTCAGCACAAGTCCAAACACTGAAATGTTGCCATTAGTCACATATACTTGTTGCTGTTTTCATGCACACAAGAAAGGCTTAAAGCTGAGAAAACCATCTTCCAAATTAAACAACAACACTATAATCGTCTTGGTTTTAGTATTTTCCCTTCTCAATGCGAGGGCTTTCCTCCTTACTTTCAAAACCACACAGAATAGGAAAACAACACAATATATAAACCAAAAAATTTACTCTGGAAGTTTGCATCTCTCTTGGGGGAGGATCTGGAAGATTTGATGATATGTGATGGAGGACTTAAAATATATTTTTTAAATACTTCTAGCCTAATTTTTAATAAAGCATATAAAAATTTTTAGTCCCATGTTGAAGACAGCTTCAGTTGTGCAAGGTTACAGATGATGCTGAACATTGTTCCCCTGTAGATTTCAGATAAGGACATGTGTTTAACCAGTCTTAATCTAATACTTTGTTGAGATGTGAGTCTCAAGAGAAATAGTGAAATGGGAAAGTCACATATTAGAATTATTTCTTAGTGAACTAAAACATCAGAATCGTTTTGAGTTTCATCTGATTTTTAAAAGGTACCAAATGACTAGGCAGGAAAATGCCTGATTTGGATCAGATTTGGACTGATTCTAGCCCAGAGAAACTGTTGCTGGGGGACAGGCATTAAAAAAACCATGTGTTCAAATAACATGGTAACCATGGCATTGAAAATAAAATTCACAAACCTGAGAATTAGGTATTTAAGTTTCTTTGAATAGTGAATAGGGAGAGTTAGGTGCTTGAGGACAGTATTTATAGCAGTTTTGAATAAAACACAGATAAATGGATCAATAGAAAACTGTGAAGTGAAATGTTAAGAATTCCACTTTTAGTTAATGCCTTCAGGGATCGACACCTGAAACCACTTTCCATTCACAAATAATAGTGCCATACAGATAACTGGCTGATTCCGTTTTAAATGAAACTGCCAGAAAGACAGAAGCAGTGTTGTCTCAAACACCTTTTACCTCAAAGGGGGGACACCTGGATATTAGGTCCTCATCAGACAGAAAGAGTTCACAAGCATCTCTGGGACTGGAAATTCTAGATTGAAGATCACTCTTTTTACAACTTGTTGCACTGTGCTGCAGTCTGCATATATATAATATAAATATATAATTCATAGGGCCAGAAAATGACAAATAGGGAGACTGATCCTAAACAAATGATGATGTCTCTTCCCTGGAAAGTTGGGGGGACTTATATAAGTTCAGGGACTTCTTATATATTTGGCACTACAAGACACCTGACAGTTCACATGGACTCAGAAGTTGTATGGTCAACATCTACATCTGAATTCTTACTGTTTGACCACTGTTGAAGTTAAACAAGCACATCTGGGCTTCAGAATTCTCATTTGTAAAGTGGCAATTTTTTTATTTTTTAAAATGGCACTGACAAAGGCTAGCATACCAGTATCATCTTAGCAGCAGCAGTAATTCTTTTACCAACACAGACCTCTTATAACTGGGGAGAGTGAATTAAAGAAAATGTGCAGCTTCAGTACATGAGGAATTATCACATGGTGCACAGCTTTGGTGCATCTTTACCAATTCTGGCAGCTCACTCCAAGAGGAACAATTAATTACTGATCAGCACAAAGGACACCCCTTTCAGTTCTCTGACTGAGAGGTCAGAGAACAAAGTTATTTGTCTGTTGTTTGTTTTTAGTCATAAACCCATCCAAAGTTAAATGGAAGTCACTGAAAGAAAATATGACACTTCATAATGCCATTCTGATGCAGACTTCAGAAAAGTGCTCTATTTCTTTTGCCCTTAAACCCTTTAAGTGTGGTAAATTCTCCCCTGTATGTATTGATGAATTTAAGTTTTGATCAAGGGCTTCTAGATGTCTCATCTGGAGTTTTATTGAGGAAGGAAGTATACAACTAAAACACCAAACGAAGACTTTGATGGTAAGACTACTAGAAATACTTTTTTCCTGTAAAAGCAGATCTCAGTTATAATAAAATCCAAAATTAACCTATCTCTTTTTAACCTGGGTCTACTCATGTCTGCTTAAACTACCAAGCCTTTGGATGGCATCATTGCTCTCTGTCCTTACCTGAGAAATGCTTTTTAAGACAGGAGTAGACTTGGTATTAAATGTATCTATTTTTTCCTTTTAAAATTTAGCTGCAGTTGTACTGTGGCCTTTAACAACCTACTGAATTTTTCTTTCAGCAGATAAATGGTAAAGAAACTTTCAGTTCAACAAAGCAGGAATTTAAATTTAGGTAAACAAACAGTGCCAATAACTTGACAGAGAAGTTCATTTAATGTGCAGATATCAAACTAAACTTACATAGATTAAAGATAATGAACCAACTTACATAACTAATTGGAAGGCATGCTATATAGCATTTTGCTATATTATGGTTTTGGTTTACATTTTTCCGCTAAAAATTGACAGTAGAAGCTAATCTGCTCTTCTTATAGTTGATGGAAAAAATTACAAGTGCCATTGATATAGTATTTTTAAAAAATTTTAACACTTTCACCCAGTTGGAGAGCAAGTTGAAAACACAAGGTACATAAGTTGCAGTATTAAAAAATTACTTTATATGTAACTATCCCAAAAGATTGAGGAAAAAAGTACAGAGACTAAAATAAAAATAACTTTAGACAGATATTTCTAAGTTAACTGATTGTATGCACAAGAGCAAAATAAGTAAATATTGAATTATTTGTTAACCAGAACTTTCTTTTCTCTGGAAAGAAATATGATCCTTATGTTGCTCATTGCCTTTTTACCACTCAAGTAACTGCTTGGGAGTTTCCACACATTTCACTGATTACATTATTTTAAAGGGCAAAATATCCCTCAGACTAAAATTTCATTATTTTTACACATCCTTCTGGAAAGAATGCATAAAATGTAATAAAAATGTGATTTAATGATGATCAGAATTTATGTCCTGTACAGCATACTGAAGAAGAGACTAAAATATGAGGTTTAAGTGAGAACTGAGAGCAAGCAAAACCCAAACTTGATAGCATGTGGAATTACTCAGTGCATGCTACAGAAAACCCGTTTTAGAATATTTATAAGACACAATTTATGAAAGGCTTTTAATAATGTTTCTGACAATGTTTTATTGTTAATTAGTTTTATTGCTATGTAGTTTTGTTTGCTGACAGAGGTAACCCCTGATGTTTACACTTAAATGGGTTCCCGTTGTAGGTGTGAGTGCTAACTGTCTTGTTAAATTAATTTCAATTCACATGACAAAATAATGGTGCCATATCAGTGGGGAAGGGAAAGGCAAGTGTAATGTAAGCCATTCACTTCTACCTTTTATGTTTTCGAGTACATCACACACTTCAATTAAGAAAGGTTAACAAGGTTATTTCTCGGCTTTTAGCCTTTATGAACTTATTTGAGAGGCAATCAAAACCATTGAGATATGATTGGTATTAAAAAATCATGGGAAGTCTGTGTTCTTTATTTGTGTCACTATGCAGAATCAGACTAGATTTTCTGCTTCTCAAATGTCAGACCTTCTCATTATTAAAAAAATATAGCAGAAGAACCATATAGCCAGAAGTGTTAGCCTGATTGATTCTTTGCCTGTGCAAAGTCATTAATGGTACATTGTGACAGGAATTAAAATCTGAAAAAATCTGAAAAACTACTTAAAAACCACACAAAATGTTGTGTTGTAGTGAAAAAATGAAAAAAAAAAAAGATAAAACAAAGTGTTGTCACATATATGAAAACTTGGGATTGTTTTCATTTTAGTAATACACAATATAGGATCTACACTGCTTTAAAACACATACTGGAAAGTCTGTTCAGTACTAATTATGACATTCAAAAAGTTATGCAAGATTATGGTAAATATCAGACCATTTAATTTAACAGCTGTTGTAATGAGAATGGATTGACTGGGTACCACTTAACCAACTTCATTGCAATCTCTGCTTGTTAACTGTGATAACATGATGGAAGGCTGATAATATATTAAAGTTCTTTCACTTCATAAATGAAATTTGTAAAGAAGGCAGAAAATGCCTCAAAAAGTGCTTTTGGGAACATAATCAACCTTGTAGGATCAGAGATATACTTTTTTTTTTTAGTATTTTTCCGAAGTGTGGAGATAAGGTAAAACATTATTTTGCTACCTCCCAATTCTCACTACAAACTATGTTCTAGAAATTAAATATTATGTTTCAGAGCATGTCTTGCTCCCAATGAGGACTCATGTGTCATTTTACTTTATTCAAAAGTGTCTGTCGAATTGGTTTTATATTTCCAATATCAACTTTATTGAATGCTCTGCCTGTCCTCTGACAAGATACGGCTATTTTGTATGTTGCCTTTGGAGGACGTTTCCTTTATAAAGTTACTGGTTGTCACTATGTCCTTAAAAATGAACTTACAAAGTTGGAAAATGTCTGTCTCTAAGAACTACAGACATAACTTGTTAATTTACTTCCGAATCTCTTCTATATCCAGTTTTGTGAGTTCAATGTCAATAGTTTATATTCAATATTTTAAATTATGCTTATTATTTTTACACAGCTTTATGATATCATTATTTGTAGTCTGATGGTCAGGGCTATGTCCTGGAAAGAAAAAGCTGTGAGAACCCCTAGTTCTCCACAAAGACTTCAACCTTGGGTTATTTTACAAAAGGTCATCCTTATCTCTTTATTAGCTATGTATTTACCCCAAGGACATAATTTGAAAACCCATATGCTGAGGCAGAAATTGATATATAGGGCAGAATTCAATCTGGTATTGAAACTTCTAAATTTAGGTGCCCATAGGTATGCAAAATACTTAAGTTTCCGTTAGGCAAAGGACATATTGTCAGTACAGTCTATAGACCCTAGAGGACAGTTTACCTGTATATGGTACCCAATGACAGTGGCACTTGCAGACATACACATCTGCGTGTTTTCATTTTCTCAATTCTGCAGTTAATTCTGCTGTTAGGAATTGATTTAATTTCCTACATACAGTACTAATAGAGAAGCTGTCTGGTGTCTGTGCCTTCCCCTGCTTTGAAAGGCATACATTCTTCTATTTTCTGTACATATACCCCGAAATTGTTCTACATGCCTGTATAGAGGTATCTAAATTGAGCCTTTAATATGAACCCTTAAACCTGGGACCTATTCAAAGCCATTAAACTATCCGATATGTAAAATTCCTCCTCCTAAACAAAACTAAAGAAAAAAGAAACTCAGAAGAGAAATTATTAAAAACATGAGCTTTAAAGTTAACTGCTGATGACCTATACCTCAAAGTCAAATACAAATAATATCAAAAACTTATTTACATCCCCAGAACATTGACCTAGGTTTTCCTTGGTTTTGTGATATATATTTTCTCAGAAACAATTTGATTAATGAAAGTAAATTGAAAATGTAAAGGTCTAGTCAAATGAAAATGAACATCAGTTGTATAGGTTATAAAATGACATTTGGATAACAGTTTGAGCCTGGCAGTAGCAAGACAGGTTGTAACAGAAGAGTATGTCTAAAATAGAATGCCCAGTATCTATAGAAACTCCATACACAGCAGAATATGTTAACAAATACCTTCTCACCTCACTCCCAGTTCTCCTTGGTTCTTCCCCACAATTGTCTGAACAAGCAACTTCTGTTTTCCAGAGATTAAGATGGTTTTCGTCTGGGATTTCTTCTTGTATCATAATTCTTAGATAACTGTTCACCTATACACCAGTCCTTCATGGTTCCGTAAAATGACACACAAGAGATGTTTCTATTTTTGCAGGAAGGTGAGAATGAAGCCAGGGTCATGTGGATCCTTTTACAAGTGCTAGACATTTTCTAGACTAAAGAAAAATGGGTAATTCTAGTGGCTAGGTCACAGGGTTGTGGACGTAAGAGCACCTTGTTCTCTAATTTTGGCTGAAACACTGACTCACTATGATATTTAGACATCCATATATTTCCTTGACAGTGATGAATTTTTTTCTCTCTACTAGAAAAACCACAGAGGAAAGGAATCTTGTGTCTAATCAGTTTTCTTGTGTAAATCAATTACAAAAATATGAGAACAGGTCTGCTTCAGATGAAAAAACAAAAATAAAACGTATTCTAGCAGTCAACTGTACAGGCAGAGAAGTAAGGAAAGATAGATTGATGATAGGTAGATAGATAGATAGATAGATAGATAGATAGATAGATAGATAGATAGATAAAACCTGGCGGTTTGCAAATTTAGCATAGCTTTTCTCTCACATTTGCAATGAAGAAGAGACAATATACAAGGGGTGTTTGTTATCTAAGATCAGTATATGTTCTGCAATATAAATTACATTGAGACCATGTAGAGCCTGACATAAATTTACATTGCAGTATACAGAATGTGCTTTGCTGTGTAGTACAATAAAGAGATGGATGCTTCATATTTTCAATTGTACTTCTTGAGATAGTCGTGGTAAATAGTTTTACATGCTTTATTCCTCAAAGATTTTAATCTCTGTGTGTACATGAAATGACGAAGTATTTGTGTAAGCACATGCACAACTTGTGTACCTGAAACATCGGATGTTTGACTGTCCACTTACAAGAAAAAGGGGGAGGGATGGGAAGAATGGGCTGAAGAAGTGATGCGCACAGAAGGAGATACTAATTTTCTCCTGTACATGCTACAACTTTTAGAAAATAAACTGCTTAAAAAGAGATTAGACTACTTCCTGCTGACTCTTGCGATCTTTTAAGAATTTCTGTACTAGCGGCAGGGCATTTTATTGGCTAAATGAAATCAGAAGTTTATAAAATGAAATAATTCCTGTTTTGTTTTAAATATTTTGGTTTGTGTTATTATCTCATCTTTTATATATTTCCATTCTAAGTAATTTTAATATATTAAAATCATAGCTTGTTTTTCTGAATAACCCCTAAAACTGAACAGGTATCAAAGAAGTACACACTGACATTTAAAAAAGACATTTAATAGCTCTATATTTCAGTCAAAATAGCAATTGTGAGGTAGTACAAACCTAAAAGACTTAGTTTTTAGTCTGGTCAAAATAATGTACTCTTTACAGGCTAAGCATACAAATATATCAGATTCATTATAAGGAGTGATCTTATTTTTCTAGTTCTCTGTTGGTCTATACATCAGTATATGCAATCCCTTGATTATTGCCATTCATGTTGATGGAATTACTCCTGGATTTGTGTCAATACCCGTGATGTGATTCTGGTTCTATTGTCCAAATCTATCATGTTTTTTAAGCTCGGGCCTTCTATGGACCTATTGGTAATCTTGACATCAGGATCATATCGATGTTGTCACAAACTGACAGTAACATGATGGCATTTTAATGCATGTTTTTGATATATGCAAAGATATTTTGCTTTGCTTCCATAGTTATGGGTAGATAGAACAGAAAAGACAACCACTAGAAATTGCATCATTAGGATAACATGTAGCATCAATAATCATAACTATAGGCTGTGAACTTTAGAATCATATTATATACTCCATTACTTTGAATAATAGCATGGATTGCAGAATGTTACCCCAGCACATGCATTTGAATTCATTTGTATATTACATTTAGTTAACTATCTATACAAGAAATTTCTCTTACTCAACATTATCAGAAAAGATGATGATAACATTAAAAAACCATCACAAATTCACCATGCTTTCAGCTAAAAATCTATCTGGGTTATTATTTTCTTTTTTTTTAAATTGCTTTGCTTGGAGCTGTTCATCTAGCATATTACCTTCCATTTAAACTTGCTTAAATCCTGATATCCATTTGTATTATTCTCATTAAGGTCTGGCCATCCTGCACAGTTTAAGCTTAATAAAAGATCTTCTATTCAAATTAAGCGGTAAGCTGTACAAATATTGTCCTTGCAATCTTTAAATAATTTAGAATTTTAAGTGATAATTCCCCAAACATTATTTTTATCCCTGTTTCTGGTCATTTCAGTTTTATGGCAAATTCAATTCATATCAGATATATTTCTTTAATCAAATGTGACATTTTATCAAATGCAACATTGGCCTCGAGTGTTTCTGTTTTAAAGGAATTCAACCAGCCTAGATCATAGGAGAGAATGGTAAGTTGAGTTGCATTCTCACTAAGTACAACAGGCTTGAATTAACTACAGTAAAAATACAGTATATGGTACACCTACTCCATGTATAATCTGTCATAAACTGGAAGACAAATATAAATTGATACATACACACTTATGCTTTCTCTGTGCTGAAACAGAGTGCATGATGAAGCAGTCTCATTTAATGACTTGATGTTCTCTTGATCTGTTTACCTGGTATACACCGAAAAACTGCTTATGCAGGATGAGATTTTAGGTAGCACAGGAAAAAAAATGGAATGGGAGCATGGATAACTAAGGTTATAAAAAGATAGCAAGAAAATGGTACGTTTTATGTTAGGTTTTGAAACATGATGCAAGTGCATAGCTACTATTTTATTAATATTTCAATGTAGTTTTCTGAATATTGTGATGCTTCGAAGCCTGAAAGTCTTAAACCTGTTTTCTTTATCCATTCTGCATGAATTTCTTGTCTAGATTCAAATTCTGAAAACATGACTCATGAAAATAACTCTATATTTTAATGACAATGACTTCTGGAAATCAATCATACAGAAATATATCTTTGTGCGTTTTAAAATTTTCTTTCCAAAGGGTTATTTTTCACCAAATAAACATTTTTAAAAATTTCAGATTGAATACTGACCAGATTTTGTCACTGAGGACATAAACATTGATTGACGTCATAACAGGCACGTGAAGGTCTTTGCTTCCCTCTAGTGACTGGTCTAGGAAGAGATTTAACTGAATCTGCTCATGAATCTCTGGCACAGAGATTCAGCAAAAGGTTAATTATGTGTAAAGACACCTAAGAGGTCAGTGAGATGCTGGTACAGCATTAGAATGTGTATATTTGTGATCACGATGGATAAAATATGGCTGATTTACACTGGACATGTGTTTGACTGGTTTTGATGTAGTTTTATAGTTTGATCAGGCAGATATACAGTTTCAATGCTGACAATTCAAGAACAACTCTTAGAGTTGGCAAATAACCTCTAAGATGCATTTCAAAACACAATTTCAAATATGTATTTAAGGTCATTTTGCCAAAAAACACTTATTGTAGTAAGACAGATCAGACTTCATGATGTTTGATTTTTCAGAGAGAATACTTACTAATTCAGGAGACTTAGATCCACAAGTAAAGGTAAGCAAACCTGTACTCTGCAAGTGCTAGACATTGAATTGTATTATACTCTCCTTATTGTATTAATGAAATAGTTATATTTATACCAGTTGTAGTTCTGGGATTGTTTTTTTGTACTGACTGCAAATAAATTTAAAAGTAACAAAAATTATGATTTACTTACAAGCAATTTTACACACATGACCTGTACCTCTATTTTCAAAGGAATAGGTGTACAGCTCTTCTCACATGGAAAAGCAAATATTCTCCAGATTATTCAACTTCTTTGGTGACACAAGAAGATTTTATTGTTATTTAAGGATGGTATAATGGAAGGACCTTTAGTGCTTCTGCACTACTTCTGTTGGATAAACAGACCTAAATTCTCCAAAACAGACAACAGTCATGAGATCATCAGCATAAATGAGAAAAAAAGAGAAATATCATTATAAAACTATTTAAACTTCAGAGATCTGCTTCATGGCAGGAGAATTATACTGGCTTTGAGAACACCTAGAGAACATTCTCACTTAGGACTGAGGAATTTGGAATTCTAACTCTACCAGGGTTTAATGAGTGACCTTGGACAAATGGCTTTGCTTTCATTATGCTCTAGTTTCCCCTAGCTAAACCAGGGAGGATGGTATGAACCTCTGTGTTAAACTGCTTTAAATTTACAGGTGTAACAACCTTTAAGAGGTACAAGGGATAAATGAGAAAAGTTGCTAAACTTTTGCAGTTGCAATTGGGCTGTTTTGTACTTTTGGAAGCTGTACTCTCAAACACTGTTTTCTCCTATAAGTCAGCCCAAGGCAAGCACCATGCTGGTTTTGCAGCCCTTATCTGTTGCATTTCTTGGTGAGGTTTTATTAGGGAAAAAACAATTGCATTTTATTTGATTTAGTAACACCCATGATTTTTTCTTGAAACATAGATACAAAACCAAATTATGACTGATTTTTTTTCTGTAGTGAAATTCATTCAAACTGCTCAATTATCTTTTGTCCTCATTATACACTAAAAATCTGTCATAAGTCCAATTATAATCTTTAAATTCGATTATGGAGATACAATAATTTGTTGTTTTTAGTTACATTTCAGGATTTTAATTGCCTGATATTACAAGAAACCACTATTTTTAGTTTGTGAAAATCTACATTTACATGATGGCAATAAATAGCAATTGAGTTCTCAACAAATGGAGTTGATTAATCACCCAGTAAAAATTAAAAAGAAAGTGAACGTATTAGCAGGAATTAATTTGATTTCCTTTTTTGTTATAAGTCTCAGCAGGCCATGTAATCTCTGTTCATGGCTGTGTAGGTGTTAGTGAAGAGCACTGTTATAAAAAAAGTACTAAATTATAAATTCCTCCCATATATACTGATTCATTTTGTGTATGACTTAAGCAAAGAAAATTTTGGTATGAAATTTTTTCAACATAAAGAAACTCCATTTATATTGTACAATATTTCAGAATTAATTTTCTGCATTACAGTATAATCTTAGCAGTTAGAGAATTTAAAAAATTTTAAATTTAAGTATTGAATGGCTTGTATGGTTTTCCACTTGATCTGATCTGATTCAAATCAGTCAAAGCCTTTTGGTTTTCTGCAAGGGACTTTGGATCAGGTTTTGCATTCTGTACTGTTTTAATGAAAAAGAACATGATTCTGTAAAGTCTTCCAATTCTTTATGCAGGACTATCAGGAACAAAAGATTGTGTAGTGCGCTACAGGTTCCACTACAGAAAGTTCTTCACAAAAATACGCATTCAAGGAGGCATTTATCTTTTGAGTATGTTCATTAATAAACATAAGCACAGAAACTAACATGGAAAGAGAATGTCCTGCCTTGAAAAAGGCGCCAGCAGTAATGTCTGGCTGTAACACTCTGACCAACAAGTCTAAGCGCATTCAATGGAAGAAGTAAAGCTTTAGCTGGCATGTACTGCCAAACTACACTTACTGTCATTTAATTTCCTCAGTATCTTTATGGAGACAAAAATAATATGACTGTAAAGTGATATAAAGTAAGGAGAGACTACTATTCATATTTCTAGAACGAAATTCTGACTTAGGATATTCTAATTATTTGATGATGAGCTTTACACATTTTGACAAAAGTTATAGAGTCTTGAACCTATTTCCAAAGGTTTGCAAAGCTAGGGAAAAAACCAACAAACAAACAACCTTTAGTGGTCCATTGTTCTAGTTTTAAAAATCAAAGTGGAGAGGAGAGAGCAGTGTTCCCTGTCAATTTTACCACAGGCAATGAAATGCAAAAGTTGTTTTTTGGTATGCATGCAACTTTATATCGTAAAGCTGAGTTGCAGAAGATTACAATTAGCTGGTACAGTCTTCTTTATTTGTATTGAAGAATTCCTTTATGTACTATTTCTCCAGACTTGTATCCAGGGACAATGGGAGAAAAATAATTAAAAGCTGTAGGGGATAATTAAAAAAAAAAAAGGAATTGTAAACCTTTTTTAACCTTTTTTAATGGAGGATGTCACAATATGTCTAGAGTGTAATTGTGAAGTTATATAAATGTATACATTTTGTAATTTTGCATATATGGGTATTCATACTCTCATATAGCTTCAGAGTAGAAAATCTAAGGTACTGACAATGTAAACTTGCATAGCAATAGGGGAAAAGAATAGAGCAGATATACCACTTGTCCTAATCTAAAACTGAATCAGGTCAAAATTCTTGCAATATTAAAAATTTCAGCCAATTGCATTGTACTTCTTCCAACTGTATAGTCAGCAGGCACAAACTATTACGAGCACACATATGGTCAAATAAAATGCTGTCATACTGTTATAACATCCTTCTGCAGCAACTGGCAGAGAAGAGCCTCAGAATACTAAAACCCTTTCCTTACCCAGTGCTGTGAGATGTCATGTTGCACTGCATACAGATGTGGAGCACACCAGCAACAACTGACTCTGTCCTGTGGAGAACACATGCGCCCACATTATGTCCAACACATTTCTAAAACAGCAAACACCAGCTGCATTGTTTTGCTAATCACTCGGTGACTCTGGAAACTCCCATGCGAGATATCACTTCCTTCCAGTGACCCACCTCATCTACCCCACCTTACATGCTCTCATTGCAGTAATGTCAGTTGAGGGTTGCATGTGAGGGTGGTACTTCCCATGTTCAGCACTGTGGCACCTACCTTTACAGCCTCTTACTGTGTTTCGAATTCTGCACCTTGTTTCAAGATTCCAGGGCCTGGGTCCTCTGAGACAAGTGACCAATTTTGTCAGGCCAAATTTTCATAGATGCTAGATATCCATTGTGCTCCTTTTGACTGGGATGGAATTAATTGTCTTCACAGTGGCTTGTAGGGGGTTGTGTTTTGGATTTGTGCTGAATACACGGTTGATAATATAGAGACGTTTTTGTTATTGCTGAGCAGGGCTTACACACAGCCAAGGCCTTTTCTGCTTTTCATGCTGCCATGCTCATGAGGAAGTTGGGGGGGTGCTTGGGATGTTGGGAGGGGACACAGCTGGGACAAGTGACCCAAATTGACCAAAGGGATATTCCATATCACCTGATGTCATGCTCAGTATATAAAGTGGGAGGAAAAAGGGGGAAGGAAGGGTGAGGACATTTGGAGTGATGGCAATTTTCTTCTCAAGTACCTGTTATGTGTGAGGGGGCCCTGCTTTCCTGGAGACAGCTGAACGCCTGCTTCCTATGGGAAGCAGTGAATTAATTCCATTTTGCTTTGCTTGTGTGTGCTGCTTCTGCTTTCTCTATTAAACTGCCTTTATTTCAACCCATGAGTTTTGTAACTTTTACTCTTCTGATTTTCTTTGTGATCATACTGGTGGGGGACTGAGTGAGCGACTACGTGGACCTTGGCTGCTGGCTGGGGTTAAACCACAACATTCAGACAGACTGTCTGTTGTGGCACCTATCACAGATATAAGCATCAGAGATGGCAACAAAATTCAAGAGAACTGTTCAGACTGCCACAGTAAATGGCACTTTTTAAATGGAAATGTATGCATGCTTATAATGATTCTTTGACCCCCTGGGCTTATAGAGCCTTACCCATATCTACATAAAACAAAACAATACTAAGAAAAAACCACTGACAGTGATATGGTTAAGATTTAGGTTTGGCATGGTGACAAACATATAAACATTGGTAAAATCAAATACAGAGGTGCTGGGAATCAGCTCCCCAACCCAGGAATATTTTCCAAAAGAATATGTCAGACTTCCAGCGAGACACCTTGTGAGTAACACACTCCAGACAAGCTGACAGCTCACTGGGCATGGGTTCCTCCCATAAGGCTGAAAAGTGCATTTCAAACTCCTTAAGTTATATCTCCTTAAGTTTATATAAAGAAAAAATTGAAGGGCCAGTTCCTGAGGTCCCCAAGTAAATGCATCCAACCATTGGATCACTTGCTGGTTGAGAATGTTTTTCCTGTCTCCCTATCCTTTCTTGTTTTCCTTTCCAGAAAGGTAGGAGGAACAAAGGAAAAGCTTTCAAGTTTTGTTTCATCTTAAAATCTTTAAAATCACTACTGCAGGGTACGAAAGTCAGCCCTAGTACCTGACCAAATACTTTTCTTTTTGTGGACTGAGACACTTGAACTAACATATCACAAACAGTTCCTGACAGCAGGGATTGTTTGCTCATGCCAGATAATGCAAAGCAGAAAAGACACAACTCTTTCAGAATTTTTTGGTTGGTTGGTTGAAGGAATTGAATTGTTTCTCCTCAGAATGTTAAGTACAAATATTCCAAACATTTTCCTATGCACTAGATGGAGAAGCATTCAGTATCCTAAGACTTTACTGAAGGCAGCATTTAGAATACATTTTCTGGAATGAGTAGGTGAAGTTGTCACTCATTTCTGGGAGGAAAAATCACCACATACCTACAACTGATTCCAGCTTTGTGTAGGGAAGCTGGAAGTATCAAAGGAAGCACCAGAAATCATAAAAAGCCTGCTTTTAATCACGAGAGAGAGATGTGCTCTATATTTTGGGATAATAAACTGAAATAAAATGTTGAATTATTGGATTAATACATTACATATTGTTTTGTTCTTTAGTTCCACTGTCTCAATATCGTACACACATTTGATTAGATGCCTACAGAAAGGGCACAAGGCTGCCAGCTTGATAAAAGGGAAACCTTATAAAACTTAATCAGAGGGAAGAATTACCAAGTCTCATAGAAAGAATGGATTAAAACTGCTTTTACCAAAGTTAGGATGACCAAATTGTCACAGATACCAATGGCAGTAGAACAGATTTGATGATCTGGTGTGATTAAACAGCTCACAGATCCAGAACTTTCTTCAAGGATGGATGTCAGGGAACTGTAATCATTGATCAGCCTCCTGGAAAGCATGTCCAAAATCCAGGTAGACAAAGCTTTCCTTGCTGCTGGAGAAGTATTAAACTGACAAGATCAGTGGAGGGAGTACCATTTACCAAATGTGAACTTCCAATGCAGATAAAGATGTGGGAGAAGTGGCTAAAAAGGTGGAAATACCCATTAGAGGTTGCTGCTGGCTGGATACCAATGATTAAAGCAAACACAGTTTTCATCTGAAAACTACTTAATTTAAAACACCCGACTCATAACAGACTATTGATTAGTAAAGCACCCTCAACTAAAGCAGACTACTTTTGTTGGGTTTGTTCCAAAACACTTGCCAAGTCCTGCCTATGCAAAAATTACCCAGTTTGGAAGGACATGAGTACATCACAGCTCTGTAGGATTAACAATGTGAATTAGGCTATTAATCCATCAAATCCAGTTGCTTGCTGGTGAGGATAACTAATTCCTGAGACTTAGAAAAAGTAGAAAAAAAAAAGAAAACCAAGCCACCAAGAACCCAACATAATCATGGGCACCTAACGAATTGTATAGTCTTCTACACATTTATTTGTTTAGATTTATAAATAATAGAAACTGACTCAGCATTATAGAGTTTTTATGATTTAAAACTCAAAATGTCAGAATACAAATTCTGAAATATTCCTGACTAAATATAAATGCAAATACAAATACAAATACAAATAAAATGGTCCAAGCCAAAAAGAAATTAAATAATAAAAAATACAAAAATAAATTTTGAATAAGCTAAGAGTAGAGATATTCTCTGGAGGGATGAAGGAAAAAGTAGAAGTTTGCTCTTGCTATTGCACACTCTGATAGGAGACAATGTCACATTCTCATAAAATATCACACATACATGGGCAAGACAGTGGTGTCCATGAAGAACTTACTGCTGCATCATATCATATTGCAAATATTTCAGGGCTCATATCACTTTTAAAAATGGACACATCTCCAAGGACACCCCCACTCTTCACATTTTTTAACATATTCAATAGCTACTATTAAATAATATGACTAGAAAAGATATTCTTCAGAAAACAAAAGCATCTGTTTCTTCCTCAAAACCTCAAACTATTTTACATAAGCTTTATGTAAATTTTAGATGTTTCACAAGTTCACTTTTCAATCCAGATTCTGAAGCATATTGAAACCAGTAAGTAGCACTGAACTTCTCCATAAATAATACTAAGAGAAATTCAAACCAAGTGGCAAGCGCAAAATGCATTTGTTTGCAACTACTTCACACATTCATCCCAAACACCTGAGTAAAATCTTTTAATCACATTGTTAAATACACAGCATGGTTCCATTTTTTTGGTGTTTTTTTTTTTTTTTTTTTTAAGTAGTCGAATTCTACACAAATATGCCTTTGATATTCTGGACTGGAACAGTGAAATCAGAGCATGTGCTCTAAATACACAGTGCTTAAAAAAACGCATATAAAAACAATAAACAAAACACTGCACCACTCCTGTATAAGCAAACCATTGTGAAGAGAAAACAAAGAATGTGTTCCAAATCTTTTGCATTCTGTGTGCTCCTAATAATGCATAATATCAAGTCTTTCATGTACTTCATTCCACAGATTTCATGGAAATTGGATACTATGGTGTTACTGGCAAATAATGGTATTATGATTCTTTTGCAGAGGCACAGACAGTGGTGCCACTTGTATCTGGAATGATTTCTAGTATCATGTCCAAAGTTTCTCATTTCTAAACTATAATGTTTCTCAGCCATCAGTGTGCTGATACAAATCCAAGCACAAGGATAAAAACCCAAAATCACAGGCATGCAATTTCTAACACTGTAGATGAGTCTGTATTATAAGACATATATAACATCCCTGGATAAGAAGTACAACATTATCTTTAAAAAAAAAAAAGAATGGCAACCATACAGGGATCCTTCTTGAAATACTTACTCTGCATCAATGCAAAGTATACCTTGACTTTAAAGGGAGATTTACTGTGAAAGATTAATGCAGAAAATTACAACTGCACAAACTTGGGATTCATTTTAAACCACACCATATTTTACTGATTTGCTTTCTTACAGCAATATTTTATTTTATTTTTTCTTTTTTTTTGCTATAGAAGAGACACAGTGAAAAATATAAAAGACTAATAGTAAGATTTCACTGCTTAGTATACAGCTATTATTTTAATAAACTTAAATGAAAACTTGAACCAACTAAAATGAAGATTGCTGTGGAGATCACACTTGAAAATTGTATTTCTCCCTGCAGTAACAGAAATGGGAGTCTTAGTTATTTGTCTCATCATTTACCCGCTTGCTTGTTGCTCAGCAACTACCATGAAGGAACTACAGTTCTTAGACATTCTCATTTTAATCTTGAAAAAGCAGATTAAAATTATTATGTGAATAATCTCTTTCTGCTGAGATATTGTAGTATATCAGTTTCTATATCTGCAAAAAGGAAATCAAGTGACTGGAGAATCCAGTACTTCCACTCTGTCAAAGGTTCACTTTCTCTGCCCTTGTATCAACTGTTTACTGACCAACTACTTAAATATCATTAGGTACTTTGTAATATTTGAGCTATAGCAATAGAAACAAACATCTGTCACTTACATTCTTGAATCATCCCACAGCACACAGTAGGGATTCAATGTGCCCTAAGAAGAAAACAAACAAACCTATTAGTTACTGGTATGCAAAAATATTTGTCATGCTTGACCTAAAAATTTATTTGGGTGTCCTCCCACAAGATCATCCTCATACTCTGATGAATTGATGTCACTGAAATAGCAAAAGCTTAAGGTTAATTCTTATGGGGTATTCAGAAAGCACTTGAATCTCAGAGCAGAGAATTTGTACATTCTCTGCTTACATAAGGTAAGAATAAAGTTGCTTATTTGGTATATCCTAGTGGAGGTAAAATATGAGATAAGAGTTAATCGGTTAAGAGACTTGACTGAACATTTTTAGTGTGTTTAGGAGAAGAACTTTAGACCCCTTAGGAACTTGGATGTCAAAACTAGTGATGACTTAAAAAATTTTAATCATATGTTGGGCAAAACGTCTAGAGGTTGGGATTTCAGATTCACAGGCCCCACACTCAATGCCCAAAGGATTAGTCAATTAGGTCCTAAATCAGCAGATTTTTTTCTCAAAAAAATATTTTTTGTTGTTTGTGGTTGAGCTTT
Organism: Pardalotus punctatus; assembly: GCA_013400915.1. Taxonomy (NCBI): domain Eukaryota; kingdom Metazoa; phylum Chordata; class Aves; order Passeriformes; family Pardalotidae; genus Pardalotus; species Pardalotus punctatus. The sequence goes on from VZTX01024678.1 coordinate 186,195, forward strand.
ACAATACCAGCTCCAATCTCTTCAAAGTCAGTGGAAGATTTCTGATTTAATTTAGAACAGAATGGGAATCTAGAATTTTATTACAAATCACTGAACTATGGAGAATGTTTTGGGAAATTGAAAAATATGTATTATTACTCATGTTTATTTCACTACCTAGGAAATGTTAAGACAAAATTAAAATTCACTCAGATTGACATAGAAGTACTTAAAACTGCTAAACTATATTCCTGTTCACCATAAGCATTAGATATTCCCAGGAGTCAGAACTACATAAACAAATTATATAAAATATAGAATAAATCCATATTTTTAAAAAATCACAAGTGATTTGAAGAAGCAGATGGAATTCACTATTTTTGGACATCAGCGCTAGTGAACAGTAGAGGTGCAGTAGACATAAAGGTACTTTCATATAAACAAAGCACTCCTTAATATTTTATTCTCAAAAGTGTTTTATTTATAGAACAAACATAGTAACCTGTAAAGTAAAAATCTATTAAATATTTAAATTAGTCGATCTACCTCTTTGTCAAAGATAAAAAAGGTCCTTCTGGAGATGCTTGTGAGAGAGGAATTTAGGGAAATTTTGAACCTCTACTTCAGTATTTTGCTGACTGCATTGAATTTTATGAGTATAAATATTTAAAATAAACATATAATCATGGCACTTTATATTTACATAGCACTGTAAAAACATAAATAAAGGAGGGTCCATCCCCTGAAGTATTTATAGCATAAAGAAGAGGAAGGGGAAGAGGACAAAGCAGTGGGTAACTGGCCAGTTGAGATTGAGAGACAAAGTCCTGCATCACTAGCCAAGAGCTTTAAGATACATCGATGGACGAAAAGATAAAAGGATAAAAATTAAGAACAAAAGAATGTCAGCACAGAATTAACTTTTCTTTAAAATGTACTTTTATAAAGAGTATTAATTTGTATCATAAGTCTGGGTGAAGTTCTATTTGAAATCTGATAGATGCATATTAAAAAAGTACTTCTGTAGCTGCATCATCATAAGGTTTTGCATCTCTCAGATCTAAGACCTGTCTTTCCTAGCAGTGGATGTCACACAGTCTCTGTGTGCTATTCCCACAGTGCAAACAGAATGAATACGAAAATACTTTCAGAAGAAACATCCATTATAAAGAAATCTACAAAATTGAGGGAAATAAAAGCCTTTGCAGAAAACTGAAACACAATAAAATTCCTGTCAAATACTTTGCTCTCTTTGAAATGTATTCAAATGAAAAGGAAGCATGTTTGGTCATTGCAGTTGCTAATGAGAGATCAAGCAGAAACATGGAAAGCAGGATAAATATTATTCCTGCTCCTTAAGAAAGTCTTATGTGAGGGTTTGTTCTCCTAGAAGTGGCAGCTTGCAAGGGCACAGCACCCTTTCAGAACTTCTTCCTCTTTTGATACCTGATCAAATGCCCTTCAAGCACTGCAAGGACCACTAAGAGCTTGTTTCTCTATTTGCTTCTTTGCCTTTAATATGTTGCTCCCTTTTTCAAAGCCTTTCTGAGCTACCTCTTGGCAACATTGCACTGCTGTTGTAGAGCTGCCTCCACAGCCATGGCTCTCCGTGAGGGCAGTGCTCTTACCAGCTAATTACTCAGCTGCAGCTGAGGAAGCAGCTACAGTGTTCATTAGTGTTTACAACTGCTGTAGCATTGATTTATACACTACAGTACATTACTTGGATATTTCAGAAATGGGCATATGTGTGTGAGTGTGTATGTAGATGTATCTCTGGCATATAAAACCGAACTTTTGAGATGTGATTGGCAACTTTGACAGCTAGCCAGCACAGTGCCAGCTGCGTTTTGCAGCCCTGGTTTCCAGTCTCATTGAAAGCTTCATGTTTTATGCTACTGCTGGCTCATTATTTTAGTGGCCCTGGAGTAATTCCTGTGCTGTCAGAAGGTGAGAGTTCATATTCTCTCTAGAGCAAAGAGGATTTCGTTTGAATTGTGCATTTTTTAAAAAGATTGCTTTGGTGTCTCTTTAATCAAAGTACTGGAAGAATGCGGCCATATTCATCTTCATGTTCACAGTTTATAAGACCAAGCATCGTGTTCTCTAAATCACAGGTCACAGAATATTCTGAATTGAAAGGGATCCACAAGGATCATCAAGTCCATCTCTTAAGTGAAAGGCTACATGGGGACTGAACCCACAACCTTGGTGTTACTTGTTATTAGCACGATGCTCTAACCAACTGAAAAATGGAGCATTGCAATGCACATTCCACTTCGGTCAGGTCTCTTTTATATTTGTATTTATCTACAAATCCAAACACCATTCAATATATTTCAAACAGTACATGTAATTGTGGTTTGCACTTCCTCCAAAAGACAATTTTATTAAATTTCCAGTTTTATTAAAAAACTCAATAAAATGAAGAAATTCTTTTAAATTTTGAATAAATTGGTGTTTTAAGCCTGATTTTAATTAGCCATATTAACTCTTCTTAAATGATCCATTTGCCCATCTTTTTTTCCATAGTCTCTTATCTACTTAATTGAGTCAGGAGATCAGGAGGTAAAAGAACAAATGTGTGGATATACTCCTATATATTAGTAGGCATGTTCTAGAAAATGCTTAAAACATCATCATTAAATCAATTTGCAAACAAACTGTTCTGAATAAATGAACAGCATTTGCATGAACAAAGGTTTAAAGGGAACAAATATAACACTGAAACATGAAAAAATCAGATGAAAGAGAATGTATTTTATTTTCTGTTTAATAATCTATTTAACTGACATAATGTTTAATCTGTAAGCGATTAATGGATAATGTTCAAATATTAAAGATATATTAACTTGCTGTATGTACATAAAGCTCATTCTATGGTAATATATTATAATTGAATAAACCCTTATTTTCAGGTGAGAAAATTTTAGCAAAGAAGATTAGAATTAGATTCAGTCTAAAGGAATACTCAAATCGACAAAATATTATTTCTATGCATCTACTGCCTTATTTCTTTAAACCAAAGTTCCATTATGAAGACTAAGTCTTGAACACAAATCACCTAATGTTTAAAGATAATAATATTATATAACTGATTTGTATTCACAGATTTTCTAGAGCAATATATTGTCATTGTATCTGCCAATCCAGCTTGTATATTCAGGTGGATTGAGGTCCTACAAAAATACAGTATGTATGTAAGCTTAAGGGCTGAAAAATTTGATCCTAGCACTTGATACTTCTCTGGATTATATTATAGGAGAAAAACTGAACCAAAAAAAAAAAAAAAAAGCTCTGATATGTATTGGCAAGGTTATTATCTTTTTGCTTTGTCAAGACATAAGCTCATACAATATTAATTAATATTCTGTCACTGAAACGTTGCCAAAGCAAGGTGACAATCAGTGTCTCTAATCTGATCCTTTGTAACAATGAAGATTAATTTCTAAGATTTTCAAACTTGGCAAAAACTTGCTCTGTAAATTATTCAAAGGGACTGATTAAAAAAAAAAAATTTAAAAAAATCCCTCTCTAAGAAAATTGTAGAATTTTATCTTCTGGGGATATCAGTTCAACCTTTTATTAGTCTAGTCTTGCCTGTGTCGTGCTTGTTTTATTAGATGGTGTTTGGTTTACAAATATTTTCAATGCTGATAAATGGCTTTTTAGTATTATTTCCTTATATAATTTTTAAATTTTTCTTGCATGTGACCAAATTATTGAGAATTTTTTTCTTACCTGCTACCCCATGTGCCACCTTACTGCTACTTTTGCAAGTAGTGATTTCAATTTCAAAATACAAATGTTATACCCTTCAATTTGTGCAAGTAGCCCCCAATCATTGTTAAAATAATAGATCATAAAATCTAGCATTGAAAATTCTCACCAATTCTTTCTAATGATCTTAATAAGACCAAAACAAATATTCAATTTCAAAGGTGATTGTTTTTTTCCCTGATATATAGGATTAATTTGTGTTTACTTCATCAAATTGTAATGTTTTTATTGAAATATCTGACAGGAACAAAAGTTATGTTGAAGACTGATATTTTCTCCTAATATATATGATGTAACTTAGGTTTGAAAGAAAATAAAACAGCAAACGAAATCTACATGTCCTAAAACATCTTAAAAATAAAAAGAGGCAGAGAACCACAAAACCCCAAATTGACACAATTCTTCGTAAATACACTCTTAATGTTATTGAAAGGTAAGGAGTCATCTCAGTTTGTGCTCCTCTGTTCCTTTATTTCTGCCAAAATTTCACTGAGATGCTCTTTGCATTGGCATTTTTCTGGAAACTGAATGGCAGGTTATAATGACCATTGATGGCAAAATAGCTTCTTCTAACCTTGACTAAAATGTAAATTAAAGATCTAGAATTCAAAAAGTTATCTTCATACTTTTGCCCAGATTCACTAATTCAATTTTGCTACTGACTGAAATATTTGGAACTTCTCTAGCTGAATCGCATCTATATGACCAAGTGAATAACTGTTAACAACTTAAAAATTACAGCTTTAATGATTTTTGCATAACAATACTATTTTCAAAAGCTCGAGTAACTGTCTCTTTTAATTGATGCTTTATGACTTTATTCAAAGCAAACTCTAGCTCATAATAACATAAACAGTGATAGTTTATATGTTGTGCCTTCACACAAATTACCCCCATGCTTGTTATTTAACATTATTTTCCCAATACTGTATATGACAAAAATTTTCCACAAAATACATATTTTATTCTCCCTGTGAGTGTTGGAAGACTGCTGAAAGCACAAAGAAAAAAATCTTAATATTTTTCATATATTTGGAAATAAATCCCATTTTTTTCAGATTTAAAATATTTTTAATGTGAGATTAAAACCTGAAAAATATAGAATTTAAATCATTGAACAAAAATCTCAAACATCTATAAGGACTGTAAAATAAATTGGAACCAGAGCATTTTTGGAGTCTGCTACAACAGATTAAGTAAAAATTGGCTTTTTAAAAGTAATGAAATAAAAGAAGAAAAGGCCCGAAGAACTATGTAGCTCTATGAACAATGCAGGGAGCAAAAGGTTAAGCAGTCAGCACAATACTACATTTTCAATTGTAACCATGAAAGTATTTAATGGAAACTCTTCTGTTTAACAGAAACCCTCAACATTCACAAAACAATAATTAATACTGTTTTGCTTACACACATGCATGAAACAAGTACACATTCCTTTCAAAGACTGTTACACTGTTCCTGGGCTTAAATTTCAGAAGTTAACCTGCATTTTGTTAACTGATATTTAAAACAGCACCACTTCTTTTCTTTCACATGATCTGGCAAATACTCTTGTAAAAGCATATCTACAATCCTTGTACTTACATTAGACAGATGGGCCAGTTCTATCTCCAGGAAAGAATCTGTAGTTTTAGGCTCAGGTCGTATAGTAACAACAATGATTTTTGAATTAACGACTGTAAAATTCCTGTAAAAAATGCAAAAATGGAAAATTTAAGTTTTTATAAGGTTAAATGAGACCTCTAATGTTACATTTAATGATTTGATGGGGTATCCTCAGTGACTTTAGCTGACAAATATTAAGGGAGAAAATAATTTGAAAGTTGTGAAAACACTTATTTCCAACTGTACTCAACACATTGAGGATTGAAAAGCACCCATGGTGCAGATGTGCAATTCCTTAAAGTACAATTTATTAATTAGAAGAATGTATTGATGACAAAATATCCTACGTATGTTTGAGTATATGTCATCTATTTCTTTCCATATAGACCCACTAGATATGTTTTATAAAAGACAGTAATTTTTCATCCAAAATACTGTGTTGAGTTTCTTTTCTGACTGTTAACTGTAAAAATGTGAAGATGGATGAATGCAAGGGGAAACTGTACAGTTCTGTTGATTCTGTGCTCATGAAAAAAAAACCTGTTTCCGATTCTAAAAAAAATGTTGTATTTGGTGTATGAGTGGGCAGCTTCATGAGCTAAATACTTTTTAGAATTTAAACCACAGTTGTGCCCTGACTAAAATGCTACCAAAACAAATGAATTTTTTCTCATATATAAAATCAGATTTGGTCTTATGTTATTGTACCAAGTAACGGAAAATAATAACTTTCTGTCCATTTTTCTAATTCATTATCAATTTCTCTTTCCATGTAAAATGTGGATCACTATGTATCATAGCAACCTTCCTAGGACAGTCCTAGTAATGCCTAGGTTATGCTAATACAGGCATAAAGACATGTTGACACAATGTTCGTGTCTGAGATCCTTGCTTCTTCTGCTGACCCTGTCAGGTTTAGAATGACCATCAGTTATCAGCCTGTTTCTGGTGATCATTATGGTATTTACTTTGTATGTAATGCTGCTTTCCACACCTCACAGAAAGACATATTCAGAGGTAGATGTTAACAAAGAAGAAACTAGGCAGTTCAGATGAAACTATAACAGACAGTATAAATATTCTTTTGCAGTTGTTGTTGTTGTTATTTGGTTATTTTCTCTAGGGAGTTTGCATTTAGGAGAGGATTCCATTTGGCTGGATCATTGAAACAGGAATTGCCATGGCTACAGTAATAGAAACTTAGCTCAGCAGGCACTTCATTCAGCACAAGGAATGAAATCATTCTTCTGGGGCAAGGTATGAGTTCTAGTCCAGTTTTATTCAGCCAGATAATGTAATGAAAATATAATGGATCTGACTTTCTATTTTACTTAATTCCTATTTCTTCCCTTTGGTTACACTTTAAAGTCTCCCACATTATTGACAAAAACATATCTATCAGGCTAACATTTAATGTTTAGCAAACATTCAACACATTCTGTAGAATTACAGTAGCTGAATATCTATAACTCTTCCCAAGCAATGTATAGTTATAAAAAACTAAACCAAAACAAAACCCCCCAAAATCTAACAAAACTCAAAAAAACCCCCAAAAACCTGATTTCTGTAACACATCATAACAAGTGGAACAGGAGCTCACTATCTATTAAGAGATTATGTCAGTTTTGGAAATTCATGCCAACTAATGTAAATACTGCTACTTCTGTACTCTTTTATAGTCAGTCTTTGTGAGAAAGTTTTCCTTGCTGTATCTCATTTTGGTGCAGTTCTGCTGGTTCTAGGGTGAGATCTGAAAGAACAAGTGACTAGTTTGTGATGTCAGTACATCCATTTTACCTCAGTCTCATTAAAACTCTACCAATCCACTTACACTCTCAAGAGCCCCTAGCAGACTGTTGCACAAGAAAATAAATATAACTGCCTATATTGCTGTGAAATGAAAACTGCATCCCTTATGGCTGTCCTGTCTGGGCTGAGAGCCTACTTGCATATTTCATATTTAACTGTTTGGACAGTCTCTGGAAGAATACAATCCGGCAAGTATATTCTAAAGTATATTCTAAACTCACATAGCATATTAACATGCCTCTGAATTAGAGCTCGAAGATTTGTAGCCAAAATAATTTCAAAAACCTCAAAACCACTGGTGCACTGCCATTGCTGTCTCTGTTGAAGATACATTTTCAAAACAACAGCCTAGTTCTAAGAACACTTATCTGAGAATTAAAGTAATCAGCTTTTATAAAATGTCCTCAGACATTTCAGTTTCAGTCCCTCTCATGTTGTGAATGACATAGAATGGAAATGATCTATCTCACACTTCCTGGGAAAGTGCATTATCTTACAGCTTTTTTATGGCGGAGAGCGACTTCACCATTAGCTCTTTCTCCTTCATCAAAAATAATCTAAAATTCAACTTTAATGAGAAATTAAGTTGTACAGGATGATGCTCTGCTGACTGTCCAGAAAGATGCTCATCAAGTTTAAGTTTTGAAATAAATTATTTTAAAAAATCTATTAAATTTCTTGGAAACTATGGCTGGATAAATCCTGGAAGATTCAAGATAGCAAAGTTTGACTGAGTAAAAGCTCAAGAAATGCTTTCAGACCTGCTTTCCTAGAGCTTTTTTCTGATCTGAGCTAATAATGATATTAATAAAAGAGAGTTATTTTATTAAGCTGTTTTCCTACCAGGGTATAAATTTTGAGGGTGTTCCTTTATATAAGTGAAATCATATTGATCCTATGTGATATGAAATTCATGTTTTCTTTTCTTTTTAGAATGAATCCATGTTACTCAAGAAAAATGAATTTATGAATAAGGCATGTTGCTATCTCAAGACAGTATGATCGAAGTTATAGATCCATGTGTAAAAGTTGTATACATCACAGAAAAATGATGGATGCTAAAGCTGTAATGTGATGAAATAAAGCCTGCCTGAGGTACTCCATCCTTAGTCTAATAAAGCTGACCTGAGGAAATGTAAGGGCCTTTTTGGTTGTACAGCACCTGAAGGTCGGGGTTAGGAATGATGTTTCAAATGGGGAAAGAGAATATTTCAGTGAAGAAAACTTTAGCAGGAAATTTGTGGTGGCTGTTGAAGTGATGGGAGTAAAAGCTTGATACAGCAAAATCATTGATTCTATATATTTTCTTATTTCTTAAAGGAAAAGTTTAAAAACTATTTTACATTGTAGCAAAATGCAATGTACTCCTTCAGAGTGCTCAGGAGTGAAATTATATATAATATCTTTTAGATGAATATTATACTGAGAATCAATTTTCTGTGAACCTAACAATAATGTAAGTGTGCCCAGGGGTGCAAGAGCTATGGAAAAAATACTCAGACTAGAGTTCTGAAAATATTCTATATTTCAATATCTGCCATTATAAAATCCATAAGACATTACAAGAACAAAGCAATGCAGCAAAGTATATTAGGAAATAGAATCAGATGAAGTTTATTTACTTGTGCATGGAAAAGAAAAAAAGTATATTTTTATGAGGAAGAATATTTTCTCTTTGTTTCCCTAAACTCTTGTTAAAACACTCATCATAAAATTCTCTGAATATACATGTACCAGTAGTATTAAACACAAGTCCAAAAAGTTCTATATTAATGCAGTTGCAAGTTCCCATCTCACACTGAGTTTACTTACTTTTAATAGACTCTATGCTAGTAAGAAAAAGAAAAATCAAGCACATATGGTAAAATGCAGCTGATTTTGGATTTTGTGAAATGTGTAGACTGTCCTAGATAACGAAATCCTCATTTTACTCACAGAACACCTGCAATGTACCAGATGGGGACTCTGTGGTTAGGTACTTTGGAAGACTTTCCCTAAAGATATACTGAGGGTTTTTTTTTTTGTTTGTTTATATTTTTTAAAGAAGTTCCTTGTGATGATGCAGAAGTTTGCGTACCTTCTAGTGATAAAATTAAGGAATATATTGGAATGCATGTCACCTTCATTATTCTGGAAAATTCAATCCAATATTTTCTTTATTTCTATCCTAACTCCTGTAAAGCCAGGAACTGAAATCACACAGGAACTGGTAAACCTTTCTAGATATCTAACTGCGGTTGGCAGAAATCACCTTCATTATCAGGTTGTCAAGATATAAGTGATGTGGCCTTTGAACTTAACCATGAGACCATTTTGCTTATTTTACATTGGCTTAATTTTTGTTCATCTTCATTTTCACCATTGACATATATTTAACTGTCATTTTACTTAGAAAAGCATCACATAAGATACTTATCCAGAATGTTTTTTTAATTGTGTACTGTGTTGTGCACTTCTAGGCATCATATAAAAAATAGATGATGTTACCTTCCTTCACATCTTACAGGTTTTACTCCACAGACAACAGTAATGCAGTGAAGCACTTCATTATGTTCCAGCACTAATATGGTTATTACAATAATATTTATTTCAGTTAAGCAAGATTAGTACAAAGAGTAATTAATATAAGCATGTGTAAGATCATATTTTTTCATTACAAAATGCAAGCAAACAAGAATAAACTTTTTCCAAATGGAGTGGGATGTATAGAAACCTTCATTCATGTACCCAAACAAGTGTAAAATGATAAAACAGACCATAATAAAGATTGCTTTAAAACTTGCATGTCAGTTCTAATTTTCACAGAGTATAATAACTCAACAAATGCAGCACTAACCACAGTTGCAGCTTTTTTCCAATTTCAAATTACAGAATCATATAATCACCTACGTTGGAAAAGACACCTAAGATCAGCAAGTCCAACCTTGTCAGCAATACCGTAGCATTAAGTGCAACATCCAGTCATTTCTTGAACACCTCCAGGGACAGGGACTCCACCAGCCCCCTGGGCAGCCCATTCCAATATTAAATCACCCTTTCAGTGAAAAAATTCTTCCTGATGTTCAACCTGATCCTCCCCTGGCAGAGCTTGAGGCCTTTTCCTCTTGTCCTGTTGCTGGTTGCCTGGGAGAAGAGGCCGACCCCCACCTTGGCACAGCCTCCTTTCAGTGACTTATAGTGAGAGAAAAGGTCACCCATGAGCCTCCTTTTCTCCAGGCTAAACAATCCCAGCTCCCTCAGCCTCTCTTCACAGGACTTGCGCTTCAAACCCTTCACCAGCTCTGTTGCCCTTCTCTGGACATTCTCTAGCACCTGAATGTCCTTCTTGCAGTGAGGGGCCCAGAACTGGGCCCAGGATTTGAGATTTGGCCTCATCAGGGAGCGAGTCAGAGTACAAGCAGACAATCACTGCCCTGGTCCTGCTGGTCACACTATTCCTGACACAGGCCAGGATGCCATCGGCCTTCTTGGCCACCTGGGCAGAGCTGGCCCATGTTCAGCCTGCTATTGACCAACATTCACAGGTCCTTTCCCACCAGGCAGGTTTCCAGCCACTCTTCCCCCAGCCTCTACTGCTGCATGGGGTTGTTGTGGCCCAAGTGCCGGACCCAGCACTTTACCTTGTTGAACCTCACACAGCTGGCTTTGGCCCATGGGTCCAGTCTGTCCAGATCCCTCTGCAGAATCTTCCTGCCCTCCAGCAGACCAACACTCCCATTCAACTTAGTATTGGCTATGAACTTACTGAGGGTGCACTTGATCCCCTCATGCAGATCATTCAATGAAGACATTAAACAGGGCTGGCCCTACTACTGAGCCCTGAGGAACTCCAAAAGTGACTGTTCGCCAGCCGGGTGTAGTACCATTCACCATCAGTCTCTGGGACTGGCAATCCAAGCTAGTTTATTACCTAGTAAAGAGAGTATCTGTCCAAGCCATGGGCTGCCAGCTTCTCCAGGAAAATGCCATGGGACACAGTATCAAAGGTTTTGCTGAAATTCTATCTGAATGAACATTAAAATATCTGAATGTGTGGAAATCATACTCAATATTATTGAGTATCTTCATCAATGACATCAACAAAGGGATTGAGGGCACCTTCAGCAAGCTTTCAGATGACACCACAATGTGGTTGACATGCTGGAGGCAAGTGACGCCACCCAGAGGGACCTTCACAGGCTGTTGCATTGGGTGCATGCAAAACTCATGAAGTTCAACAAAGCTGAGTGAAAAGTCCTGCATTTGGGTTGAAGCAATCCCTGGTTTCAACACAGTCTAGAAAACAGAGGGATTGAAAGCAGACTGTCAAGAAATACTGGAGGATACTGGTGGAAAAAATACTGAATATGAGCTGTCAAGGTGTGCTTGTAGCCCAGAAAGTCAATTGTATCCTGGGCTGCAGGGTGAGAGAGGTGATTCTGCCCCTCTGCTCTGCTCTGGTGAGACACCGCCGAGTGCTGTGTCCAGCCATGGAATTCCCAGCACAAGAAAGGCTTGAAACTGTTAGAGCAGGTCCAGGGGATGGCCATAAAAATGATCAGAGGGTTAGAATGTCTGTCCTATGGAGAAAGGTTCAGAGGGTTGGTTTTTTTTTACCAGTATCTGTAGTCATAGGGCATAGCACAAAGGTTTTAAACCTAAATAGGACAGATTTAGATTAAACATCCTTAAACAAGGAAGAAAATTTTATAACAAGGGTGTTGTGATGCTGGAACAGGTTGCTCAGAGAAGCTGTGGATGTCCTGTCATTACAAGTGTTCAGGGTCAGGTTGGATGGAGTTCTGAGCAGCCTGGTCTAGTGGAAAGTGTCCCTGCCCATGGTGGGAAGTTAGAATTAGAGGAAAACCCCAAGTATTTTGGGTTTTTAATTTTAATGATACTATAATTCTATGAAAACAGTTTGAAATTGTGACTTTTTAATGTACTATTTTAAGGCCATGAAATCATATTTTGAATATGACTGCCATGGGCAAAGAAATACAGCATGAGACACTTCCTGATGAAGTAAGAGATGTAAGCTGAAAAGTTTTAGTATAGCTTCATGATAAGAAATGTATTTCATTAAGAAAATACAAGGTGCTATATTTCAAAGAAGAGACTAGCAGTACCTGGAAATATGTGTTATATTTTTGTATGACAGATTAATAATTACTTTTATTCCTCATTCACATACATAAGAGAAAGTAAAAGCGTTTGTTTCCTTTTCATAGGCACCTGAGAATTAGATTCAAATAATACTGAACAAATTCAGAGGCAACATAGGATACCTTTGATCTGAATTTCTAAAGACTTCATTTATGAATAGATATACATTGATTATTAGACCATTTTGATTAAGTAAGTCACAAAACCTATCTGTGAACTGAACTGGACAGAGAGGTGGTTAAATGTGCAGTGTAAATCATTAATCAGCTGAAAACAGAACAGACAAGAGCAAAAAATTTGGGAACCAAAAAGCACTCATAATCCATAGTGTTTACACTGCTATAATTTTATGTCCCAGTTCTACCTTTATTCCTGCTACTTGGTATGGTATTGTTTCTAGGGAAAATCTAGGACGAAGTAAGAGCCCTGATAGACTTTTCATATAAGCAAATATACAGAATTCAATGTTCATCTTTTTTTCTGTAAATTAAACCTATTGACCTGTGAAAGCTGAATAGGCATGATCATAGACTGTAGTTTACAATATAAAGGTCAAAAAAGTACATAACCATATTGATGCTTTCCTAGGACTGGAAGATTTTTTCAAGGTCTGTCAAAAAGAACTAACTCTCATAGCCCATTGTCACTTGTTCTTTGAGTATGAGGTAAAAAAAAACTCTTACAAACATCTCTTCCTGACTAATTTCAGAAACTGGTACCACAAATGGGAAGTGCTTAGTGACATTTCAGAAGTGGATAGCTGTCATTTATACCATGCCTTAAGCACAGATAACTCTTGTCAGCACTTTCAGGCTTCCAGGTGTCCTGTCAGGACATCACTGTACAAATTGTGCTTTACCTCAGAGAGATTTCTGTCCCTAACATTGCAGCTACCTAATGCACAGCACAGCAAAAATTTGCTGGGAAGTAATTTTTACTTTTCCTAGAAATTAGCCTTTTTTGTTTTCAGATAGATTTTGGCAAAAAAACTCTTGCTTTTTTATTCTTTGTTTCAAATCCTGAAGTTTTGGCCAAATAGAGTAGGAAAAGGTGATCTAGTGGCTTTTTTATTACTTTCTCTTCTAATTATTGTGAATTCATTAGCACCTATTGTGACATAATCTGCATGTGTTTCTTCTACTGTAAAAGGGCATTAGTAGACCAATGGTGCACAGGATCATATAAAATAAGATAGTATTAATGGACCATGAAATTATCATAACTGGTAATTAGAAAAGAGGAGATAAAATATTTATTTCCAAATTGCCTTTTGTCAAGTATGGGAAGGAAAAAGTGAAAAAAGAAGTCCCCTCCTATATCTTTTTGCATGTGTATGGCCCTCAAAACTGATATACTCCAGTTGTTCAGTGCATACATGTCTTGTTTCTAAAATGGATCCTCTCTGTAGCTCTGCTGTGCCTTCTGAATACAATTTGCACTGAAGAAATACTTGGAAAACTACTATTAGAGATTTCTGTAGAAGTATAGCACACAACTTCTAGTACATCAAGTTATGATGTCATTACAAGATCATTTGTACTAACTGGACAAACAGTAGACTGAAGCACAAGTATAAGTGGCCTAAGCATTAACATACATCACTGCATATACTTCTGTGCAAACATTTTTGTAATTAAGCTTAATATAGATTACATAAAATATATAAATTAAGGCAATTTGATAAAAAAACTATTTCTATCATCCAAGTAACTAAGCATGAAGAAAAGATGAATACATGCATATACATTATAAATATAATGAAAAAAAATATCCAGCAGTACTAATATGCACACAGTCTTGGCTGTCTGCTTTTATCTCAACATATAGCATGGCTATGATCCTGAAATAGTTCAATTCACACATATTTATGAAATTTCTTACCTCAAAGTGGGCAAAATGAGTTCTAAATTTTTGTATAGCACTGCTCCAAGTACAAATACAGTTGACTCATCTAGTTCTGAAAAGAGTAAGGAAAAAGATTTTCAAGCTCTCTTTTCCAAGCTTTCATCAGCATAAAAAACCCTGAATACCATTTATCTTTGTAATATAAGTTTTATTTTAAATAAACCATCACAATTTTGAATTATATCCTGGAAGTCTGTCATAAAAATGTAGCACTGTCAGGAATGTATCAAAAGGTTTATACCACTGAAAATCACATTTTCAAAAAATCCATTGTTGTATACTGACATCCATTGTAGTTCATTTACCTTTATAATTAAGCATTCTCAAAGAACGTCCTTAGAACTTAAGGTCTAGTGAGTAAATTCCCTAATGTCAGAGATCTGCACTGCAATGGTATTTGCAAATTGTACCTGAAGTTAGGCTAATTTGCCTGCTGAGCTTTTTTCAGTAAGAGTTAGGTTGGAATGACTGCTGGAGCACAGCAGTTTCAGGGGGTTCAGCAGAGCTGCACTTCAGCTCACCTCAAACCATAAAGATTAAATTCTGTTCAAAATAATTAAGCAAAGCATCTTTGTCTCTTTCGTGTAGAAAATAATGTCTAGGATTTGTGCAGCACTTTTTGTTCGAAGTGCTGAAATTAAGCCCCATCATTCCCCTCTAGGATAAACTATGGGTACTGTATTCCTTTTGAAGAGGAATAAAGGAACCACTCCTATATCATACACTGATTCTATGACACAGATTCAGATTTTCCTTGCTAAAGCTAATAGAAAATTAACATGCTGTTATGTTTTTTTACCTGTTGACATAGGAGTGAAGATATTTTTTGGAATGACAACCCTGTCTTCTGAGTTGCGTGCCCAATCAACCATTCCTTTTCTTCCTTTCATGGGGAAATTGATGTCAGTTAAAACAGATGCAGCAGGAAGCTTCTGAATGCTAGCCACTAGTAAGAGAAACCATAAAATCAAATAAAATTGGGTTTCATATGTTAAAGCATCATACAGTGACAACAGTACAGCAATAACAAAACTTTTAATGACACATTCCAAGTAAAGCAGGAATTCATAGGCCATTAACTGGCTCAGAAAGCATAATCTTCTGTTTATTATGCAGTTCTATGATGGATTAATTGTGTGGTATTGATCGTAACATTTGTCAGCCAGATTCTGATTAAGTTTCTTAACAGGGATTACTGAATGTACCAGTTTATATCCCGAAATTCACACATAAGGACATTGTTGTGTCTTCAGAGCAAATTCTAAAATGATCAAACGTGACACCGAAAGGAAGAAGATGACGAAAATTGCTTTGGGAAATATAACTGCTAGATACAGGCTAATGAAGCAGTAACAGAACTTTTATCCTCTATACAGGCACAATTTCAAGATACATCCATTGAGGAGATTCACATATTAAAAGATCTCATTGTTTTCACACAAATGAAAGTAATGCAGCATAACACTTAGATTCTTTTTCTTGAAAGAATAATCTCCATTCTGAATTCTTAATTATATTTTTTCTATCTAAAAAACCCCAACCCCCAAGCAACATCAGTGTTATATCTATAATAGATACAGCAAGGCAGAAGAAATAGGTATCAAGTCTAATAATAGTCAGTTTGGAATTTTGTTTACTCATTCTGGTTTTCTCCCTGTTTTCTAACTGAACTATCATCTGGAAATCAGTTTCATCTTTGCTGTGAAATCTAAGTACAACTCCATGGCAACACTGTCAGTGTCTAGTAAGACTCAAACTACTTTAAAGGAATTGACAGGGCTGCAAGCATTTACATACACTCAGAGAGATGACAAATAACACATTTGGCGCACTAGCTCCATTCTTAATGTAAGCCATGTTGATAGCCATTTCCTGTGCAATGCCCTTCCTAATCAATTTATGAAGAAACTAATGTAGTTGGAAGAGTTTGGAAATCAGGACTATACTTTGATCTGCATAATGATTTCACTGCAAGGACTCTTCAAGGGGATCAAACAAAAATACAGTGGGGGACAGCTGTAAAAACAATCAGAACACCAAAATTAGAGAACCATTAGATGCCTTCTCAGAAGATTTTATTTGAAAGAAAACTGTAATTCAAATTCAAGAGAAGAGTAAAATTAAGAATTTAACAATATTAACTCTACAAATGTATTCCTTAATAGCTGACTCTTATTTTCAAATTAGACTGGTTATGTATTACAGAATCACATTAACGAGGTGGTACTTGAGGTTGTTTCAGACTTTCCATTATAAAACTATCATCAGGGCTTTATAATGCTAGTTAAAATCCCCTCCAGGCTGCAATTGGCAAATCCAGTCTCAGTGTTAAGGGGATGCTTAGTCTTGTGAATTTTCAGGTGGTGTGTGAAGGGAACAGAGTTCAGGTGTTTCAGAATTACTGGGGCATAAAATGGATTATGTGCTTTCACATGCAATCAATGGTTATACAGAATATATTAACATTGCAAAAAGGGATTTTTTCCAATAGTTCTTAAAATCTTTTTAAAAAATCATTTTCTTTTCCACATAAATAAAATGAAACTAAGTTATTTAGTTTTCAAAATTAAATACAACTTGTGTAAGACAACACTTGCCTTTTAAAAAAAATTTGCACAGTATTTATCTGTGCATCTACCTATCCATCTGTCTAATTAGATAGTAGAGCCTTAATATTTCATCCACTTTTTGGATGACAGTTCCCTTTATTGAAATAGGAAATCAATGTTATTCAATGGAATTCACTCTGCAAAACAGAAATCCACTTTAGGACTGGATAAATGGTGAGGGTCTAGGATAATACTCTCTGTACTCTGTCTCTCTCTGTATTTTAAGTAGGGTCATTTATCATGGTACCTAAACAATACTCAGAACCAAAAATTCCAAAATACTTGCTAATGTTTAGGTGATAAATAACAAAATCAAAACATAAAACCTAAACATTTGACTTATGGCTTGTATGGATTAAATATAAATACATGTGTTTATTAGGCAGTGTTGGGTTAACAGTTGGACTCAATGATCTCAAAGTTCTTTTCCAACCTAAATGATTCTATGATCCTATATATTTGTTCAGACAAGTTTTTTTTACTTACAGTCAAACAAAAGTCTTTCTTATCAAGCCTGACTTTTATGGCAAGGTAAACCACCCAGTTGATCGAGGGAAGCCAGTTGATGTAATCTTTTTGGATTTCAGTGAAGCTTTTGATACTATCTCTCACAGTATCCTTCTGGACAAAATGCCTAGCACACAGCTGGATAAACACATCATGTGATGGGTGAGCAACTGGCTCACAGGTCAAGCACAAAGGGTTACAGTGAATGGGGTGACATCAGACTGGTGACCTGTCAGTAGTGGGGTTCCACAGGGTTCCATCCTTGGCCCTCTTCAACATCTTCATAAATTACTTGGAGGCAGGACTGGAAGGGATACTGAGCAAATTCACAGATGGTACAAAACAGGGAGGAGTTTTGACTCCCTCAAAGGCATGGAGGCCCTGCAGACACACCTTGACAAATTAGAGGGGTGGACAATCACCAACCATATGAAATCAAACAAGGGAAAGTGCTGGACTCTGCACCTGGGATGGGGCAACCCTGGATGTATGGACAGACTGGGAATGAAATACTGGAAAGCAGTGCCATGGAAAGGGACCTGGGAGTCTTGGGCAATGGAAAGATGAATATGAGTCTGCAGTTTATATTCTGTGTCCTTCCAAATCTGTCTCTTACAGATCCACACAGATTATGAGGTCCTTGTTTTGACACTTTGCCAAATGATTCCATGAGGATGTGCCTAATGTGGCTCTGACGCTTCAAGGTGTAAGATAATTTAATGGAATTTGACTGAAGTCAACTCACTCAGGTCTATCAACACTACCAGAAGGATATAAGAAATAGTTTCCATTTCTTCAGTATCATTGTAAACTGTATTTTATATTTTAATAAAGCTAATATTGTTATTAAATATTAGTCTGCGACTCATTTAAATGAAACATTGGAGCATGATCAGCTGTATTTCCACTGTAAAATGAAGCTCTCTAACTCAGTTTTAATCTGCAGCATAAAATAATTATTGTGAACTGAAAGTCAACAGGCCCTGTAGAGTGGAATGTATACAATTAATGTGCTGGGACATTCATATTTCAGAAACGGAAATGTTTCTTATACATAGATAATAAGATGTCATTCACTTTGTACTTTATTGTATTCTTTTAATGTTAGTTTTGTATTAGAAAACAGTGCTCTAAATACTGGAACCCAAATGATTCAGTCCTGCGATTGCCGCACAAGCACTATGTCTTCTCATGTAAAAAAACCCAAATCTCACAGGGCTTTTTTGTTTTTTTTATTATTTTAAATCACCATACCAAAACATCATGTCCTGAATTTGTGAGATGGAACACTTGGCAAGCAAGGACACTTTTAGGCACTGTAAGTGTAAGTACTTTTGTTTGTTTATACAAACACACGAATTGTATACTACTGGAAATATCGTAAAAAATAGTATTAATAATAATACAAAGCTGAAGTGGGGAAAAAAGATGAAAAACCAGAAAAAAAAACCCCTAAAATAAAAATTACCTAAGCAGAAGCTGAGGAAAACCTTCATGTATCATGTTAAATTAAACTCTTCCAATACAGAAAATTCTCTTCTTTATTTATTTGTATCATGGTGATTCCTGTAAGTCCTATCTGCCATTTTGGGCACCACAATATAAAAAAGACATTAAGCTGTTAGGGAGTGTCCAAAGGAGTGTAACAAGGATGGTGAAGGGTCAGGAGGGGAAGCCATATGAGGAGTGACTGAGATCACTTTGTTCAGCCTAGAGGAGACTGAGGGGAGACCTTATTGTGGTGTTCAACATCCTCAAGAGGGGAGGTGGAAGGGCAGGTACCAATCTCTTTACCCTGGTGACCGCTGACAGGACATGGCCTGCAGTTGCATCAGGGCATCAGGGGAGGTTTAGGCTGGATATCAGAAAAAGGTTTTTCAGTGCTGGAACAGGCTCCCCAGGGAAGTGGTTACAGCACCAAGCCTGACAGAATTCAAGAAGCATTGGAAAAAGCTCTCCAGCACAAGGTATGATTCTTGGGAGTTATCCTGCACAGGGCCAGGATTGGATTCAATGACCCTGATGGGTCCCTTCCAACTCAGTATGTTCAATGATTGTATCATTCTGTGATTTAGAGCAGCTGCTCAATGTGCACAGCTGCAGTGCAAGCTGAAGTTTGAGCTCTGGATGGTGGAAGCCTGAGACAGGAGACTTCTTTGAGTATTTTTTTAATGCATTTTGGTATAAACTACAAGACAGTAGTTCAATTACACATAAGAATACATATTTGATGATTCCATAATAATTATTGATTCAGAAAAATCCATGTAAGTAGTCTAGTCTAATCAATTTGCTGATTGCTTTGAACTCTAATGGATCAATTCTTAACATCCTTTAAAATACATCTCCTTTTCCCTTTATTTCATTTTCATGTTGAAGTTGCAGACAACCTGTTTGATACTGCTCTACTGAAAATTTCAGAATTGGCAACTACTAACTGTTCATACCACAACCAAGTAATATAAAATATAACTGATTAATGCCAAACTGATAGGAACAGAGAGTTTTCCATCACTATAAGAATGATCTGGTTATACACAGTAATATGTGAATGATACCTAAGCAAATTATTTGGAACAGCACAAAAATGATTAATTAATGTGTGAAGAAAATTCAAAGTGGAAGAAAAAAAGCATAGTTCCTTTAGGAACTTTAGCTCTTGTAGGTCATGGCCTAGAAAAGAAAAGTTGAAGTGTATTGCCTTGATCCCTATAACTCTGAGTGAGTTATAAGCTGTGTAGTGTAACTTCTAGTAGCTCTCTGATTGATCTGGGTTGCTAAACAACAAAAAGATAAAGCAACCAAGTAAGAGGCATGAATAATTTTCCCTTTCTCTTTAATATTCACCCATTAGCCTCCTGTGTTCAACAAAAACTGGTAAAAATTCAGAATTAGCCCCTTGAATAATATTAATTAATTTGAACAGAAAATCAGATTCACTGAAAGGCATGACAGAAAAACAACTAGATGTTTGCTCATGGACTAAATGCAACTTCAGCTCTCACAACAGAGATTCAGGTTTTANCAAATGATTCAGTCCTGCGATTGCCGCACAAGCACTATGTCTTCTCATGTAAAAAAACCCAAATCTCACAGGGCTTTTTTGGTTTTTTTATTATTTTAAATCACCATACCAAAACATCATGTCCTGAATTTGTGAGATGGAACACTTGGCAAGCAAGGACACTTTTAGGCACTGTAAGTGTAAGTACTTTTGTTTGTTTATACAAACACACGAATTGTATACTACTGGAAATATCGTAAAAAATAGTATTAATAATAATACAAAGCTGAAGTGGGGAAAAAAGATGAAAAACCAGAAAAAAAAAACCCTAAAATAAAAATTACCTAAGCAGAAGCTGAGGAAAACCTTCATGTATCATGTTAAATTAAACTCTTCCAATACAGAAAATTCTCTTCTTTATTTATTTGTATCATGGTGATTCCTGTAAGTCCTATCTGCCATTTTGGGCACCACAATATAAAAAAGACATTAAGCTGTTAGGGAGTGTCCAAAGGAGTGTAACAAGGATGGTGAAGGGTCAGGAGGGGAAGCCATATGAGGAGTGACTGAGATCACTTTGTTCAGCCTAGAGGAGACTGAGGGGAGACCTTATTGTGGTGTTCAACATCCTCAAGAGGGGAGGTGGAAGGGCAGGTACCAATCTCTTTACCCTGGTGACCGCTGACAGGACATGGCCTGCAGTTGCATCAGGGCATCAGGGGAGGTTTAGGCTGGATATCAGAAAAAGGTTTTTCAGTGCTGGAACAGGCTCCCCAGGGAAGTGGTTACAGCACCAAGCCTGACAGAATTCAAGAAGCATTGGAAAAAGCTCTCCAGCACAAGGTATGATTCTTGGGAGTTATCCTGCACAGGGCCAGGATTGGATTCAATGACCCTGATGGGTCCCTTCCAACTCAGTATGTTCAATGATTGTATCATTCTGTGATTTAGAGCAGCTGCTCAATGTGCACAGCTGCAGTGCAAGCTGAAGTTTGAGCTCTGGATGGTGGAAGCCTGAGACAGGAGACTTCTTTGAGTATTTTTTTAATGCATTTTGGTATAAACTACAAGACAGTAGTTCAATTACACATAAGAATACATATTTGATGATTCCATAATAATTATTGATTCAGAAAAATCCATGTAAGTAGTCTAGTCTAATCAATTTGCTGATTGCTTTGAACTCTAATGGATCAATTCTTAACATCCTTTAAAATACATCTCCTTTTCCCTTTATTTCATTTTCATGTTGAAGTTGCAGACAACCTGTTTGATACTGCTCTACTGAAAATTTCAGAATTGGCAACTACTAACTGTTCATACCACAACCAAGTAATATAAAATATAACTGATTAATGCCAAACTGATAGGAACAGAGAGTTTTCCATCACTATAAGAATGATCTGGTTATACACAGTAATATGTGAATGATACCTAAGCAAATTATTTGGAACAGCACAAAAATGATTAATTAATGTGTGAAGAAAATTCAAAGTGGAAGAAAAAAAGCATAGTTCCTTTAGGAACTTTAGCTCTTGTAGGTCATGGCCTAGAAAAGAAAAGTTGAAGTGTATTGCCTTGATCCCTATAACTCTGAGTGAGTTATAAGCTGTGTAGTGTAACTTCTAGTAGCTCTCTGATTGATCTGGGTTGCTAAACAACAAAAAGATAAAGCAACCAAGTAAGAGGCATGAATAATTTTCCCTTTCTCTTTAATATTCACCCATTAGCCTCCTGTGTTCAACAAAAACTGGTAAAAATTCAGAATTAGCCCCTTGAATAATATTAATTAATTTGAACAGAAAATCAGATTCACTGAAAGGCATGACAGAAAAACAACTGGATGTTTGCTCATGGACTAAATGCAACTTCAGCTCTCACAACAGAGATTCAGGTTTTAGAATTACAATATGCACAGGACACCCACCCCAAGAGTCACACCATGCTCCTGAGAGCTGTCCAAATGCTTGTTGAACTCTGGCAATCTTGGAGTGGTGAATGCTTTCCTTGGTGCTGTGAAGCCTTTTCCAGTACCCAGCCATGCTCTGAGTTGACAAACCTTTTCCTAATATCCAACCTAAACCCCACCAACACAGCTTCAGACCATTTCCTTGGGTCCTGTCACTGGTCACCAGAGAGAAGAGATCAGTGTCTGCCCCTCCTCTTCCCCTCACAGGGCAAGCTGTAGACCTGATCTACAGGTTGCTACAGACATCTCCCCTTAGTTGAAATACCAGTTCTGATTCTGCTTTCTTATAAATGATAATATTCTGGGTGTGTTGTGTTTTACAGCACAGGAACCATGTTGATCTCTAATTTGCAATAACTTAAGATACAGAAATTGATTGCATTTCAGTTACAGACAACAGAGAATGACTGTGTATATTAGCAGTATCATTTGCTATTTTCTTATTCTGACTTTCACATTGATGGTATACTAGGTATTTATTATTCAGCATTTATTAAACTTGAGTTCATCACTTAACACATTTTGATTTTTGAAACAGAGAATGTTATACTGCTCTTATGGGACAGCTCCTGCTAAATTTATTTCTGGGTAAAATAGAACTGCTATTGCCACACATGATTTTAGCAAAGAATATGAAAGGATTTTTGTGCTGAAATTCAGAATACTGAGCACTTCTGCAAAACATCTCTGTTAAGAAGACTCAATTAGAACACTATTTATATATTCTAGAATTATTCTTTTGACCCTAAATGTAAAACCTTTGTTTTTTATAGAATAAATAAGTTTATTTAAGTCAGCCCATGTTGGATACATGGGGAACAAAGTCTTGCCTGGATCATCAACAAAGAGCCAGATGGACATATTGAAGAAGATATTAATAACAGATTTTCTCTATCCACTTAAACCCCATCATTTTAAAGACAATTTGCAACAAACACAAATGGTGAAACCCCTGTTTAAAGGAGAATGATTTTTGATCTCCAGATTTGCTACAGAACACTACATGTGAGCAGGCTTGATTAAAATCCTTCTCTCAGTACAAAGATAAACCCACTTCTTACCACCTACAAGATTATACATAACAGAAGGACTGTGGTGAAGTGGCATCCTCTTACACGAACATGAGAAAAACAACAAGGTAATTTTCCTTCTGTAAATAATACTCATGAAATCTCCTAACAGTGAACCAACATCAAACCATGTCCAGAAAAACGCTCCTAAGAAAATATAATTTAACAGATCTACTACTTCTTATGACTATGCACACAGAAGTGATAAATTCTTAAATTAGAACCTACTGCTCCATGAGCAGACAAGGCAGGCATGTCCCTAGAAGCCTCCTGTGCACTTGCATTCCTGAGGCTCATCAGCCCAAAGCAGCTACTGTCTCACTATTCAAACTTTGGGCAGTAGGACACAGTATCAATATAGGCAAAAGCAGAAGTAGACACTTCATAGATATTTTCACTAATCAAGCATGAACTTTTCATGAATCCTTCCTTTGGTGTCAAGCAAATTGTGCCTTAAATAGGCTCACCGTTAAGAATAATGCTTTGGTTAATCAAGAAGCTACCTTAACAGTGATCTCTCAATATTTCCCTTTTGTTTTCTATAGACAATGCAGTGGGGAAGAGAGTTACACATTGCCATCATATGATCAGTATGATATACAGGACAACTTAGAAAGCAGAATGGTTTCAGGCAATCATCAGGATGCATTTAATAATAACTCAGATCTTTTCTGCTACTTACATAATTTTAAAAAAATCATAGGTGGTGGGCAAATGTTTTCTTTTGGTTGTGTGTACTTTTGTTGTTCAGTGCCGAATTCTGTATTTGAGGAAAAACTCAAGAATATACAAATTTCATAGACTCATAGAATACCACATATGAATATGCAGTCTCACAAGTCATTTCTGATTGCACATTCATTATGATAACAGTTCCAGGTACGGAAATAAAATCTAAAAATTAAAATTAGAAATTCAAACAATAATTAGGCCATTCAAAATAGTTTTGATAGACAGTAAATCTTTCTTTAAAATAATTATGGAAACTATAAAAGGTTTATTCCCTGAGAAAGAGCTAGTGCATGAAAACAGGTATAGCATCATGGAATTTGTATATGTTCCAGGTACTACTTCTGCATGTTCCCCTGGGCAGGGGGAAGTTTAGCATCTTTGTAGTTTTTAATTGTTTTTGCTATTTATTAACTAGCAATGCACACTGTAAGTTTAATATAGCTATTTGAAGCTGGAAAATGTGGAATGTAAAGAACAAAATCAATTTGTTAATCTCTATCATAAGTTTGAAGAAAACCCAGTTGAACTAATGAAAATGTAAACACTTTTTTTATGAGGAGTCAGAAGAAAATGTATTCTCATGATACATGGAATGCTTCCTGAAATATGTGATTATTTAGAAAAATGCCTCAAATATACGGTTGGAGGCTGTACTTAATTAATTAGAAGACAACTCCATCTTCTGGGCATTATTTTGAAGAAGATGAAGATATGAGCAGCCAGATAGTCCCAAAGCCACATCAAAGGTGCTCTGTTTCTGAAGGAGCTTTATTTGCTTCCATTCCTCTTAGTATTACTGTGCATTCATGCTATTAAAATTATGGTCTCAGGCAGCCTCTCCTGCCTTGTCATAAAACACTTCTGAAGGAAGACTCAGCATAAAGCAATACAGAAGATGGGGACTGATGCAGGAGATAGAATGGATTGGCATTTAAGTACATGAGTTTTAATTTACAGAAATAAAGTTGAAAACCATGGGCAATACTGAGGGGGCAAGGTCACCTACAACACCATTTTAGATTGACTGGGCAGCAAAGGTGCAGAGACCAAATATTTTTCAGTCACTTAGGTGACTGGAAAAAGTGTCTGTGCTGATGAATCCAGCTGATAAAAAGAGCAAAGAGAGTGACACTGAAGGCAATGTTAAGGTAGTGAGCTCAGAAGGTGGGAATGATGATGAAGCAGAGAAGGGAGAAAGAAGAAAAGCTGCGACTGAGAGATCATTTACATGTTTATTTATCAAGCTTACTCATGGCTAGATATCCAATAAAAAACACCAAAAAAAAAAGATGATGAGGACTTGACAGAGGACAAGAGATCAGTAAGGAGTCAAACAGATACGAAAACCATTAGCAGGGAATTGATACAAATATCCTATGAACATTACATTGCTTGGGGTGATGTAGAGTAGAGGTAGAATGATTGCTTCCCAGAAGCAGTAAATTGAAGCAAAGAAAAGATGGCTATTGTTTTACCTCTGGGGAAATGATAACTAAACCTATTATACAGAAATCTATAAAGATGTGGTCTAAGTTATGCAGGATATTGAAAGATGATGTAAGAAGTAAATGCACAGGCATGGAGATAGAAAATTTGATGTAGAAAAGCCACACATTGAGGAAACAAAATAAATAATGGGAATCAATATATGTTTTTAATCACAGTTTTTTGTAGCCAACTAGAAACAGATCTCTACTATATTTTATTGTTGAACAGCTTTTTCATAATCATACAGAATGGTATTGTGAAGAACTTTCAGATAACACTATGAGAAAATTAAAACTGAGAGAATTGTAAGTTCTGGCATAGAAATACAGCGATTACTAGTATGAAAGCAGCTAGTGAATCCTCAACAGTAAAGACTGATTAATAGCCGTACCCTGCAAAACAGTGGATATGGAGGAAATGCTTGCAGTTGGCTCCTGTTTTTACAGCAATCCACCAGGAATGTATGTTTCTTCATTTTCCTTTCCAGAAGCAGAAGAAGACAGTGCTTTCTTTACACTTCAGCTCCATTAAGATTGAGAAATTAGGCAGGTAAGATCCTCAAAAAGCTCAAGGCTTTAGGTATGTTTGCTAACCAGACTGGTTCCCTCTTTAAATGCATCTGTAGTTGCTTTCTATTTTAAAAGCTGTCCAAGTCAGAGAAAGACTTACTGGTCTAACATTGCTTGTTAGAATACTGAGCTAATGTTTTGAGCACTTGAAGTAGGACGATCTGCATGCAATTAGGTCTCCCTCTGAACATGGGGTTCTTATCTGAAGGCATTATAAACCATACCTTTCTTACCCTGGATGAGAATGTCCATTAGGATTCAAGGCTATCACCATCAAAACCTACCTAGGAGGAAAGGAAGACCAACCTCCTATTTGAACATTCATTTCATAACAGGCATAATACATAAACCAAGGATTCAGAAGGAAGGCAGGTTTCTTTAATTCATCCCAGATAACTGTGAGATGTCACAAATCATTGTTTTACTAAATTCTTGACTCTGATCATTTAGGAGACACAATTTAGTCATAAGCTTGGCATTTCCTGATCAACTTCAGACTACTTCTCTAGTGGGTATCTACCATTCTGAGTTTTTGTATTCAGCGTGATGCCCAAGCTGTCAGTACCAGTGCATACCCATTACACATACCCCTCCCTCCCCCCCCCACACCCCTCTACAGCTGAAGCTGCACCTACTCAAAATCAGCTGTGAATTTACACAACTTTATAGCTTAGATCAAACTACACTGAAAAGGGCTGTGAGAAGTGGGGGCTCACTGTCCCTTCATGCAGGAGCTGTACTTAAGCTGAGTCTGCTGTGACTGTGCATGGCCATGTGTTTTGGTTTTCTGAATCTTGACCTGAGGATTCCATATCAAGGTTTAATGACCTTGGACCTACCTCATCACTATGGGCTTTCCTGGGGACCACTGGTCCAGGTCCTGACCCTGATGCTTTGATTTGACTTCTTGGCTTGATGTCAGATCTGCCTCATCGTTATGAATTTGTCTGCTGATGTGAAATATTAGGTGGGTCTGGCTACCACCACAAACCTTATCTGCTCTTCTTGTTTGGATGCTGTGGGACCTCACTTTTGCCAGCGAGGCCAGTGTGTATGCCCTGCTCTCTCCTATTTTCTCTCGCAGAGCAGCCTACTCTTGCTTCTCCCAGAACCCAGCAGCTAATAAGCATATGCTGCAACACTAAATACCTTCTAGATAGGTTTGGGCAGAGTCACACAGAAAATATGAAACAGAGCTGTTAGAAACAGAGATCTCTTGTGTCTCAGTTTCACGTTGAGGCCATGATTCTAACCTTCCTCACAGGAGTTCATAACTAGGTCTTTGTATTCTGGAGGCATGACTAATTCATCTTGAATATTCTCCATGGAGGACATAAACTGGATTAAGATTTGCTTAAGGGATTGTAAAAGGTTGTCCTGGGGCACTGTGAAATATAATTGTCAGGATAATGCACACATGCTTTATTTAGATTGTTTACATCAAGCATGGCAGAACAAAACCCAGTACCTCAGTGGGACATGGAGACATTATCCAATATAAGTAGTAAGTAATACTAATTAGACTGAGTTTGATTTACTTGTTCACATTGTTGAATTCTAAATTAACTTTAATAACTTGGGAGAAATATCTCAGTGTTATTATGGTCATTTCAATAAAACAACTGCACAATGAGGAGATGCTTTAAAAAAGATCTAACTAGAAAATTTGGCCTATAAAGAATGACGGAGCTTGGTTATTATGAGCTGTTATAACGCAATCACATGAATCACTATGGCATGTGGACCTTGTGCTCAGCTCTTGTTATCTAATTCTGGTCATCCCATCCCCAGCATTGCCTGCTTCTTCCCTCCCACTCACTCCAAATGAGGGGCTTTCCATGTTTATCAAAATTGTGGGAGGAGGAATCAAAAAAGAGCCAAGCATCTAAGAAAGAAATGGAAACAGTCAACTAGCCAGCTAAGTCAGATGTTATACCATTACTGTTTCCCTTGTCAGAATTCAGGTGCCTTACATGTTCATTTATTTTGAGTGCAGTTGACAGAGGAAGATAGAGATGCCTAAACAGGATTGCTTGTGTTGCCTTCTCAGGGTTTTAAAAACTCATCTGAATTTTGATGCACAGTGAGCTTAAAATGCAAATAGGAACACTGGATTAACCCTTGCTTGATGAGTATATAAAATGCATATTATTATTGAGCTCAATGCCAAAACTAAACATAGAATATGGTCAAAACAATCAACTCAAGATATAATATAGTATTATTCCTGCAGCAGAGAGGCTTCTAATTCTTAAAAAAGTCTATGTGGATTCAAACCAAATTTTCAGATGCCCTTAAAGTACCTTTAGTTTTGCTTTTACATGCAGTAGAGAATTACCACTTTGGACAGCTAACATGTAGAAAGTACCATGGGTAAGAAAACGTCTCAGGTTTTCCTGAGGTATGACAGATACAGTCAAAAGGAGCTGTCATTGTGCCTGGCCCTGTGACGCTTGCATTACTAACACAAGTACCTGATGGGACTCTGCTCTCTCCTTGGCACTACATCCTACCTGCAACCTGTTTTCTCTTACAGTTATTCCAATACAAATTTGGGGTTTATTGCTATTGTACTTTCTTCAATTTCTTTTGCTGTTTGTTGCAGCATGTTTATAAAATATTTATTCAGAATAAGTCCCACAAACTGGAACTATACTGCTTTGATGAACTATCCCTTATTTTCTGGAAATATTGCCTGTAGGTGGAAGCTCTATAAAGTTAAAATGTGATTCTACATTGTGTAATATTCCAGAAAATACAATTATACCTACGAGATAAAGTAGAAAGGAAGAATTTGTGAATGCTATTACATAAAAAATCATGGTGATTTTTTTTAGAAGGAATATTGCGAACATGAAATATGGAAATAAGAAGCAGGGATGGAATGTTTGTTTTCTATTGATCAACAGTTTTTGTGACCCTCCAATACAACAAAATGGCTTCAATTAATTTCCTGTACCTGAAAGTCCAAACACAGAGTGACTTAATGTATATGCCAGAGAAGCTACAAATTTACTAAAAATTTTTGCAAATTCTTAAAAAAAAAAATCTGTTCATTCAGTCTTGCAAAATTATTCAGTGTCAAGTATTCCACACCTGAGTACAGTTCTGCTATTACTGCCATACCTTATTTGGGGTAGCTGTAATTATCTCCACAGCTAGATCTAGAAGATAGCCAGAAAAAAAATATATATATTTTTTGCCTTCCAATAGTATTTGTATTATATCTGTAGTCAAGATGGCATTCCTAGTACAAATCATTCCCTGGAGAACTGGACAATCAAAACATGCAACTATATATGATCCTTTCCCCCCACCATATCCTGATTATAATATTGTTACCCAACAAACAGTATCTTACAGGATCCTGGAAATAAAATTGCTTTCTTTCCTCTTTAGTTATTTTCCTGTCTCAGCTATGTGTAGTTTTTTCAGTGCTATTGCTTTTATAGAATACTTTTTATGTACTAAATGGGTTTTCTGTCTCTAATCCCAAAACATCTAAATGGTGCTTTATTGGAAACCAAACTGACTGCACTCTGGTGGCAAACATTCATAATAAAATTTCTAAACTGAACAAAAAAGGAACAAAGTTAGGGGTCAGTGTAAGGATGCTCAGTTATTTGATAATATTTCAAAACAGGAACTTGTTTCAGAAGCACAGACGTGGTCAGCATAATCTGGACCAATCTCAATATGTACTGTGGCTATTAGTTAAATCTTTATGACTTAAAAATCTGTACTCTACAGTTACATTATGTTTTTTGCAAAACGACATTTGAATTGCAATGAACCATTTTCAAAAGGTGCTCAAAGTCATCATTCAGTAAAGGAGATTTTCCATGCATGTGCTGAGACAACATTCTGGTTACAGTGCTTGGAGAAAGAAATTAATTGGACACAGAATAATTTTTTCCCCCCCAAACTTACACAAACAGTATGAAAGAGGGGTCAGAAGGAGGATCCAGAGAACTACAGGCTGGTAAGATTGACCTCCATGTCAGGCAAGGTCTTGAGTGAGGAAATCCTTTTGAATGCAAACATGGGGCATGTGCAGGACAACAAGGGGATCAGGCTGAGCAAGAATGGGTTTAGGAATTATAGGTCCTGTTTGACTGATCTGTTCACCTTCTATGACAAGGTGAGCTACTTAGTGGATGAGGGAAAGGCTGTGGGTATTGTCTGCCTAGACTTTACTAAAGCCTTTGGCACTGCCGCTCCCAGCATTCTCCTGAGAAGCTGTCAGCCCATGGCTGGGACAGGTGCACTCTTTACTGGGTTAAGAACTGTCTGGGTGGCTGAGCCCAGAGAGTGGTGTTGAATGGAGTCACATCCAGCTGGCAACTGGTAACTAGTGGGGTTCCCCAGGGCTCAGCATTGAACCTGTCCTGTTTAATGTATTGATCCATGATCTGGGTGAGGGGATTGAGTGCATGTTCAGCCAGTTTGCAGATGACACCAAGCTGGGCAGGAGTGCTGGAAGCTGGAGAGTAGGAAGGCTCTGCAGACAGAACAATCTGGACTGATGGGCAGACAAAAATGATATGAAGTTCAATATAAGTGCCAAGTCCTGTATGTGGGTCACAACAATGCCCTGCAGCACTACAGGCTGGGGGCAGAGAGGCTGGGAAGCAGCCCGATGGAAAAAGACCTGGGAGTGCTGGTCAACAGGAGCTGAACATGAGCCAGGGTGTGCTCAGGTGGCCAAGAAGGCCAATGGCATCCTGGCCTGTACCAGCGTAGTGCGGGTAATGGTGTGGTCAGCAGGACCAGGGCAGTGACTGTCCTTCTGTTTGTGGCACTGGTGAGGCCAAACCTTAAGTGTTGTGTTCAGTTCTGGGCCCCTCACTACAAGAAGGACATTGAGGCGGTGGAGCGCATCTGGATAAGGGCAAAGGAGCTGGGAAAGGGTCTGGGGCACAAGTCCTGTGAGGAGTGGCTGAGGGAGCTGGGTTTGTTTATGCTGGAGAAAAGGAGGCTCAGGGGGGACCTTATAATGCTTTTCAACTGCCTGAAAGCAGGTTGTAGCCAGGTGGGCATCATTACCATAGCTTAAATAACAAGTTATAAGACAAGAGGAGATGGCCTCAAGTTATGCCAGGGGATGTTTAGGTCAGATATTAGGAAAAATTTCTTGAATGAAAGGGTTCTGAAACATTGGAACATTCTGCCCAGGGAAGTAGTAGAGTCCCTGCCCCTGGAATTATTTGAAGATGTGTAGATGTGGCACCTGGATACATGGTTTAGTGGTGAACACAGTGGTATTATCTTAATGTTTGGACTTGATGATCTTAGAGGTCTTTTCCAACCTTAATGTTTCTATGGTTCTATGATTCTATAAACATTAAAAACAGAGGTGACGAGAATTTAGCAGAGGCAACAAAAGTAAAATCAGTAAAGTGAAACAGCTCATTTAAGCCCATGATAGGAATAAACAGGTTTTATTATGCAACAGAGGTAGAAAATATTGGGAATTATACACCAGATAGGATAAGAGGGGGATGGAAGCCCTTAAATAAAATCTGCAAGTGTGTTTTAATAAGTAAATCCTTGGGCTT
The DNA here is from genome assembly GCA_013400915.1 of Pardalotus punctatus. Classification (NCBI taxonomy): domain Eukaryota; kingdom Metazoa; phylum Chordata; class Aves; order Passeriformes; family Pardalotidae; genus Pardalotus; species Pardalotus punctatus. Next base: position 217,924 of record VZTX01024678.1, read on the forward strand.
TTAAATAATGATGCACTGTATTTAGGTTATGTTTATGGAATTTTTATATTATGCCTTATTTCACTTTTAGCTCTTTCTGCAACAGATCAATTCACCATGGGTCCACATGAATAAACTGAGAACAAAGAAACCTCACTTGAATAGTAACTTGACTTTGTTTGTCTTACATTCCTGGGAAAACCCCAGCCATCAAGTACAGAATAATTTTCTCCTTTAGTCCAAATTTCAATATATTATAAACTGCATCTGAATGAAAAAAATTCTATCCATTTATATACTTCTTCTAAAAGAAACTATTTCAGAATGAAAGATTAAGATGGCAATATAAATACTAAGTCCAAATGTTCCATACCACCAAGAGGTTCAAATGCTGAAAGGAAACATAGTAGTATTTTGGCAGTTTACCAATTTACATCTTGTCAGACAGTCTGTGATAATTGTCTAACATAGCTGTGAGGTAACATAACCTTATTTAAGATTTTTTTTAAGGGAAGGTTTAGCTATATTTCAGTGAAAAGAAAAATTCTAAAAAAAAAGTGCATGTTGAACAATCTCATTTTATGCCCAACTATAGCTAGGAGAGACTTTAAAACCACTGACACAGCATAGATGAATGTAAACATAGAGAATGCTGAGTGACAGGTAAAAATTTCGATACAGCAGATGGTGGTATCAACAGAAATTATATCCATAGGGCAAAAAGCCATTAAAAATGTGCATGTGGCTCTCTAGACAGAGACTCCCTCAAACCATGCATTAAAAAGCTCATGAGTAAATCTGCTGTTAGACAATTTAAAGAATAGCAAAATCATGAACAGAATAAAATATTCTAATAAATGCCTACAAGAAACAATAATTACCAAATTCCTACACATTTGCTTGCCTCCTTATTTTCCAAGCTTTAAAAAAAAAAATAAAATGCATTTTCTAAGTACATTCAAAGCACCAACACATATAGTCAACAAACTCCATCTAATACCTTGTCCAAGAAAATTAAAAACAGTATATACAAAAATACTTCAAAATCCTCTGAGATTTGCTGTTGAATACTATTTCTAAGTAGAAGTAGTCCCATATTTAAAAGTCTTGTCCTATTGATGTGCAGTCTCTATGACTTAGCTTTATGAGAGTTTTGGGTATCTATAATTTTAACTTCTGAAAATTATTTTTAAGTACAACCAGAAATGTAAAATAGATTATGTGGTATAAAATCATCGGCCATGTCTTCCAGTAGTGGAACTATTCATCCAAGAAACAGGTATAAGTTCAATTTGGCAAAGTTAAATGACATTCATTTTGCAGAAATTAACTTTTCTTTGTGCATTGTTGACTGTGAATGGAGACCATTATTTTTCATTGCCTAGATAGTGATGCAATTTTCAAAGCTAAATGAGCATTAAAAACATTCATTCCGTGTTTCTGCAATGAACAATCTAAGATACCTAATGGCAAAATGAGACATTCCCTTTAATCTTTATGAACATATTCTATCCTCTTGAGGTTAAAATGAGAAAGGAGGGGATAAGCTTGCTATATTTTTGATAAATGTTTCTCTTACAAACAGGAGAAATGTTGCGTGTGCAGATGCAGCAGTCTGCCTGCCTGCCAATCCCTGAAGATCCAATCATCCTGACGACTGTCCTACAGTTTCTTCCCCTTGGGCAGGCCAGTCTCTTCATTCCTCTGCTTTATTGGAGATGAGATTGTGGTGCCAATATAGGGAAGAAATATGTTTCACCAAAGGGCACAATTCATACATATATGAACGGGTTTCCAAGTATTTGCCTTTGATATCAGCTCACATTCTAGTTATGCTCCTCTACAACAGGACCAGAGAGAGGATTTTCTGGACAAGTGACTGTAGCAATATACTGTTTTTCCATATGTGTTCCTGAAATCTATCTTATTTCAAAATACTTGACTACTGAGTAACAGAAGATAGCATGAGACTGTTTTAATAGCAATGTGTTACAAAAACCAGCATATAGCTAACCCTGCTATTAATTAAAGTAACTGGTGACCAAAGTGGAACATCTTATATGTTAGAAAAAAAAAATCACAAAATAATAGGCATTAAATAGCAGCATAAGCATTGAACACAGATTACAGGAAAAATTCAAGCAATGAGACCAAATATCTTTTCTAGAAGACCATTTCCTAAACTATATTAATAGAAGATTTACAGAATAATGCTCCCTATGGCTGATTACATGTCTCCACGATTGTAGAGAGTGTTTGTTTAAACAAAAAAAGAAAAAACAACCACAGCAATATTGAGTTATCTGGCACCACTGTAGGGTGATTTAAGTATTTGTGCATGCACCTAGTGTCATTCAAACACACTGCAGGCCATAGAGTTGTACCACATATTTTGAGTGAGGAAAAGTTCTTTCTCTGTCTCCTTCCCACTGTAATGGAGTCTTAGAGCATGGAAAAAACCAAACCAAAATAGGTATAGTCAGTCGTAGTAGAATGAACCACTCATTTTTATCATAAATCTTATCAAAGATTCTTTATCTCCACATTCAGACAGAGCAGCAAATGGGATCCTAAACCTCACAGCTAAACTCAAGGGAAAGCAAAATGAATAGCATGAAATGGGTGAATTTACAGGTTCAGAAATCACAAAGCACAACATATACTTCAGAACTTTCAGGCCCTGTTTGTGATTTTAGCCCACCCAGCACATGGACCCTTTGGGATGCTTTGAACTGATCTTACTTACACTTAGCTCTGTTGGCATTATACAATCTGATCTTACAGAATGGCAGAGATATATGTATTATCTTTGGTTTATATACCTAAGTCCAACACTCCATATGAAGAAAAGAAATAAATATGACAGAAACACAATTACTCAGAATTATATCTGCATATGTTTACATGGCTTTGAAGCTTGACCTCAACAATATCTTACAGTCTCACCACCAAAATAATTATTTAACATGAAAATACTTTCCTCTGATATTATTAATCTACTAACACCTTCATGAAACCGAGCTGAAAAATGAAATATTTCTATCCAGTGTGTTACCTCAATTGCTGTGTTACCTTCAGGCTACACAGTTTGAAAAATGCATATCTTTACCACTATTTGGAATTAAAATCTACAGTCATCACCAAGGAAATAATACTTTTTCAATATGGCAGGTTGATTTGTCTAATACTCTGGATGGAAGTTCTTCCCCTCTCTTTTCTGTTTCTTCTATTGCTTGGTTGCTTGGTTTTTTAGCTTCTTTAGATTTTTTTGTTTTGTTACTGTTTCTATTGGGTTTTTAATTATTATTTTTAGTTTGGGGGGGGGGGTTGTTGTTTAATTGTTTGTTTGTTTGGGGCTTTTTTTGTTTTTATTGCTTTTTCTTTCCCCACCCTCAAAAGGCCTGAAAATGAAAAAGAACTTTGGCAGCTGGTATGCTGTTTCATTAGTTTGGTATAAACCATGTTAACTCCATATTCACAATGGAGCTTTGGGTAATAGACCTCTTTCTGACACAGTGCAAGTATTGTGCAGAGCTAATAGCAGGCTTTATTACCAATTTAACTAACTTCTAATTTGTAGGGGTTTACTTTATTTAATTTTCCTTCTTTCATTTTCAGTAGTGAACGAGCAACAAAATGCTGTAGAAATCATTAAAAGTGAGGGTTAACTTTGCTATTTGCAGTACTTAGCCACACCATCTCTAGCCGATGTATGACCAAATGATGGCTGGACACTCTTGTGGTAACTCTTCCAGGGACAAAAAATCCCAGAATGAGTCATCAGTTTGTGTTTCTGCATCTTGTTATTGGACCATGGTACTCTTGTTTAAGGGGAAGACTGTATTGTTTGGAATATCTTGACTCTATACTTCACTGAACATGACTGTTGCTACTTGCCGCTACTTTACTATGAAATGAACTCTCTTGGGTATGCATTGACTTCATTACTGCATTAATGTAAAGTTACCACCCCAGACACCTAATTTCTACCCTCTTAAGCCTCATTCCACCTGGAAATTGTTGGAAGTCACCTAAAGGTCCACCTGTCTGAGGCAAAGGAGTGAATAAGATTAGATATTTAATTTCTCAGGTCAACAGTAAAAGGCAAGAGTTAAAAAATGGCCTGTCATACAAGTTGATTCGTTTAGAAAACAAGAGCTTTTAACTACTCATTTGAATAAACAGAATGATTCAGAAAGGAGTTTACAGAGGCAGAAATTTAGGAATGATACAAGAATATGAGATACATAAAGACTGTAAAAAGGAATTTCCACAAAGGGGCCGCAGATATTACTTTCTGTTTCAGTTGGAGGCATTTTTTTTAAATGAGACAAGAGCCTGGATGTCTGCCTGTTTTACAGCTTCCATTTCTTTAGAACATTTTACTCCGCTTAATATAAGGTGGAGAATGGAAACACCTTAGATTATTCCAGTTTCCTATAGCACCCATTTAAAAAATACTGAATAGCCAATTTATTTAGCTTTATCTTTAAGGTTACTTAATATATTGTATACACAAAACAAACTATGGAATTATGGCTATTACTAATAGTAATAGTACAGCTAGGGAATCAAGTTATGTTTTTATCCACATTTCTGAAGATAGTTTGATAAAGATTCACATAGATATTCCCTTGATATCTAGAATTTTTAATCTTAAGTAACAGAAAGCTGTATTTTCTCAGGATCATTGAGTATGCAGGTTTAGAAAAGAGAGAAAAATCTACTCTTTTATGCACTGTTCACAGCAAGTTTTCAGGGAATGTGAATCATTTAATAAGTTTATTTTATATTGAGAAAGAAATATGAGCTCTTGAGCATTTACTTCAGGCATTAAGTCAGATGCTGCAATGAGCTAGACCTTCAAAGCGTGCATGAAGTCTTTCCCCTTTAATCAGTGGAGAAAGCTTGAGTCTTCTGAAAGCCAACATATTGATCTGATCAAGGAATTGCTGAGATTACTGCAAAGGAAATTATATGAATATATATGGAGCAGAAGTATATAAGAACATAAAAAAATACAATTGACCTTTCTCTGTATTTTCCCTATTCTTTTATCTATTTTTTCTCTTCTAAAAGCCTTTAGCCACAGATTATTACATATGGTTTGAGCAAGTAAAGAATATAGAAAGAGGAGAGTGATCCTGGCAGTGTATAAATCTTAGGATTTGAAGGATTTTTTGAGGACTGAAGAAAAAATTGTGATAGGTACACCCATTCACATAAGTAGAGCATCTGCTCAACCAACAGCATACCGGTTTGTGGCAGGAAATACTGATGGCCTACATATGTGTGTGAAACAAAGAGGATGCGAACCAGGAGCCAAAGTCATACATGAAAAGAATATGTGGCAGAAGGCAAAACTTAGAACTTCTCTGATGACCATGTTTGCAATCCAAGAACAAGAGTGTGACCAACTATGAAGCACAGGACAAGGAGAAAAGCATTAATTCTGCGTGCAAGGACAGGTTTCTCACCTGGACTACTTCCCTAATGCTTCTTTGACAATGTTTGGGGAGGTGCCATGAATTAAACAGTGCAGACCGGTCATTTTGTCCTTTTTGATTCATGTTTATAAACCTAGTCATAAAAGCCATATCCTAGCCTGAAATGGAAGATGATGGGCACTGGCTCTTTTGGGCTGCTTTGAGAAGAAATGGGAACAGGCAAAAGTCTATGAAGAAAAATTATTCATTAAAATATAAGAAAAGATTTTAACCTACATATCGATTACTTCGGTGTGTAGTTTATTAGTTATTCAAAAGCGAATTTAAATATTATGTGAATTAAAGAAGACTTGTGCATTTATATCTATTAGGAATGTATTTCTTTGCAAAACCATGCAAGTTTCACTTTATTTTTCCCTTCTGAAAATTTGTTCCTGACAAAACCCACCCATAATTATACTAATCTTTACAGAGGTATTTACACATGAAGTGTGACACACTACAAGAAGTGATTCCTATTCACCTCCTTAAAGTAGCAAGTGCAATTCACCAGTGGCTTAAAGGTGAAATTTTTCTTTGTGAAAACATGGGATACTCTGGAATAACTTGATGGAAACAGGAGAGAAATCTGAATGGCTTTTTGGGCTTTCATTCTACAGAATTTTAATTTTTATTTTTCTGGCAGGTGCAATTTTCTTTATGTTCGGAGAAAATGTTGAAATACTAGCAGCTGAACTTTTATTAACTATAAATACCCACTTGAAATTTCAAAATACTGTGCTTTAGCACAACACAGACTCAGAACAAGGAGTAATTTCATTACAAATTAATTCTGAGTATACGTGCATAAATGTATTAAAATACTTGGTTCCTGAATGAAAATGTAAGACATTTTCTTTATCCTCTGTACAAGGCTATGGCTTTTTATTTTTTTTTTCTTTTCTGTTTTCTTTAACATATTTGAAAAAAGACCCTTTCAAAAGTTTAAATAAATTCAGTCTCTTGGTATATTTTAGGCCAGTATGACATTTGTGATAAATGAGTCAGAGGATCTCAAGTGGTGCACTGAAGACACACATCACTAATTCTGATACAAAAAAGATAAGCAGACTAAGGCAGATGTCATTCAGATAAGTAAACAAACCATATAATATGGGGAAGTTTCTAAAAAGTATAAACAGGATTTACAATTTACAAGATGTGAAAGTCTTACCCTGGGATAAGGTGAATGAACCCACAATAACAGACAGGAATCCAGCTTACTTATTTTCTAGCATTCCCAAAGCTCAGCATGCGTACCATTGCTCATGTCTTACAGCCACAGTACATACATTTTCCAAAAGCTTCCTTGGTCACAAACATTTCTAAGTGTCTCTAGGACTGGAAAATTTTAAGATAAGCTCCATATGCCTGCAGGATCATTTAGTGTTTTTCTAAAATTTCATGGACATGGATATGGAATGGGAAATTGAAGGTGTAACAATAAAGTATGCAAAGATAGGAGACAATGGATATTTTCAAAAACGTTTCTACCATATGGCATTCTAGACTGTCTGTGAAGGCAGAAATCAGGCTTTGTTCTCTGTCAGTGTTTATAAAACTTATGTAAGTAGCTCAGTTTCAAGTTTTAAATGAAATGTTAATTATTATACGGAATCAGATTAGTCATCAGAGTACCAGTGTCACAGCAGCCATTTTTAAGTAGAGAGATAACAGGCTGTTAGTTAGAAGTTGATTTATGCAAGGAAATATGGTTTACACCTCTTCCTTTTTCATATAATATCATAGCTAGCTGCATTTACCATGTACACATACATCTACTTGTTTCTATTTTTTCCTTTGTAGGACCTTGGTCTCATGCTTATTCAGAAATAAATGTGCTACAGTAGAGTTAGGAATCTTTGTTTTTTCCTGTGAGCAAGATTAAACAGAAATGTCAGCCTAGTTTCTCTTTGTATTAGCTTTTCAGTTGTGTACATGTAGTCCCTTTTAACAATCTGTTCTCAAATATCTGTTCTAAAAATTCTAGTTGTCAATCTGATTTTTTATTATTATTCTTTATTTATTTTTTATTATTTTGTTTTGGTTTTTTGATCATGCAGCTCTGAACCTTTCTATGTTCACAGGTTTTATTCACTCAAAAATCCCACTCCTCTTTGCATTAGATGACATGAATCATTGAAACATGACCTAGTCACTAGGCTGCTTTTACAGCCAGGGCCAGAACTTCCACAAGGCAACCCATGCCCTTATTTTAGATGTCTGAGATGGTATGAGTGGCTCTCCTGAGCAGTACTGACCTTTGATTTTAAAAGAAGCTTGGGGTGACTTTGGCAAATTTTGTGATGCTTAAAGTAAGTAAAATGAATCCAAACCATATAATCTCAATTGAAAAGAGTGTTGCAAGTGATAACTACTGAGAAGTTAAAAAAAAAAAAAATCTGTATTTTCTTTAGAATGCTAGTTTTGCACACTGAATTATGTTCTTTTCTCTGAATGGCTTGAACCAGTCCCTCTTACATGCTCTTACAAAACTGTATTTAATCTGCCTGTGGATATCCTCTCCTTTTCATTTTGCAGTACCCCCTGGAGATCTTCAATCTTTCCTGCCTTTGACTAGTCTAAGTAACTTTAAAATATCTGCACATTTTATAAAACTACTCATCATTCAAACATCAGTATTCATAAAATTAACATTAACAAAAAGTGGCTTTTCACATGCTGAAAATTCTGTTTGTTTTTTTTCCTTTCAGTTCTAAAGAACATCCATGACAACACATTGCACTTCAAGATTATTTGGTTTTTCATTAATATAATCTTAGAGCTGTAAGCTTAATTTTGGACAATAGAATGTCTTTTAACCATTTTTTGGCTGCTGCTCTTAAGGAAATTTATTTGACAACACAAGGAAAATTTTCCCTTACAAAAGAATCCAAATCTGCCATAGAAATACATATCTCCTAATACTGCTCCTTATTTCCGGTTCCACATTCTACCTATACCTTTAAAGACAGTTATGTCTGTGGCACTCCAATCTTCCAGTCGAAATCTTCTTTTTAAGTTACAGGTTGAATATTTCTTAATAGCAATTCACCCACCTTTTATTACATATCTTCAAAACTCGTAATGGTTTGCTGTGATGAGATCTCAAATCAGCCAAACTGCTGAGATGGATCTGCTCAGGCCTTTAGTGCTCAAAAAAATTCAAAAGGGTATTAAAAGTCAAGATAAATTATTTAATCTAAAAACAGGAACTCATCTTTTAAAATAGACAAAACTGAAAGCAATTGGTTAACAGAGAATGGTAACATGATTTAAAAGCTTCTTTCCCACTGCATGTTGTATCCTTGCAGGTGGGTCTGTACTTCAAGTGAATTCAAGGACTCTGAGTGGTAGCGAAAGCTTCTGTTTGTTCACACTATCATTTTCCTGTGCCTGCTCAGCTGGTCCGGAGGAGGAGGAGGTGGAGGAAGAAGAAGAAAAAGAGCAGGATGAGGAAGGAGGCTTCTACCTCCTATCAGAGGCTTTTATTTCACCTAATCATTTCTTAAAGGAATATAATACAGAGCACAATGATAAAACAAATACCATCTGTCTCCACCATGCGCGATCAAAGCAAATTGTTACTTTCACATTTGTTCCGTTTTTCACAGTATATTCTCTATCCTTGAGAGGAAAGCTAAGAGGAGATGGGCCTTGCTTTAATGGAAATGCATCTGAATTGACTGAGCTGCCTCAATAACCCAATAAAGTACAGAGATTGGATCCTCTGGATTTGAAACCAGTCTTTGATGTTTTGTTCAGAAGAAATGAAAAATCTGCATTAAAAGCCATCACAATGAAAACTTTAACAGGTGCATGGCAACTGTCCTGGTCTTCTTTCCTATTTTCAAATGTATTATAATGTGGCTTATGACAGCCTGCCATATAGTTAATGTAACTTTCATCACCTCCCATTTGTCATGAATGAGAATGTGAATTGGAGAGTCATTGCAGCATGGCTGTTGTATAGTAACTTTTTAATCCACAGCTACTTGTTTCTGTATCTTGGAAGAAAGAGAAAATAAAATTCCCTTTATGGAAGATCTCAGGGGATTAGCATATCTGTGAAACACAATTAGTTGTTCAAATTTTATATCTACTACTATTCAATTGGAAATGTCATTCAATTAGCAATGAACTTGAAATTAGTAGAAGGAAACCAAGAACTCTGTTCATTACTGTGAAATTTGCAACAAAATTGGATTTTTTTCTCTCTGACAAGAAGCAGCAGTTCATATTTAGTTCATATTTAGTTAAGATTTAGAATAATTTTTCTTAACTTTAAAGGGATTCGAAAATTAAAAGTACAGCAAAATGTATTTAAAGTATGTGATGGTGCTGAGAGAATATTTTATGGTAAATAACTATTGATTAAATAGGACCCCTGTCAGCCTCACATCAGTGCCTGGAAACCTTATAGAATCTCTTCTAAGGCAAATGGAGGACAGGGAGGTGATTAAAAACAGCAATACAGCTTCATCTTGGGCAAGTTCTGCCTAACCAACCTAGCGGTCTTCTGTGATGGAGTGACTGCATCAGTGCACAAGGGAAAAGCTACAGATGTCCTCTGGCCTTCTCTAAAACCTTTGACACAGTCCTAACAACATCCTTCTCTCTAAATTGGAAAGACAAGGATTTGATGGCAGTGCTCTTTGGTGGGTGAGAATTTGGTTGGTCACATCCAGAAGGTAGCAGCTCATAGCTTAGTGTCCTGATGGACACTGATGATAAGTGGTGTCCCTCAGGAGTTCGTTCAGGGACAAATATGGTTTAATATCTTCATCAATGACAAAGGGTTCAAATGCACCCTCAGGATGTCTGTGGATGACACCAAGCTGAGTGGTTCAGTTGACACACGTGAAGGATGGGATGCCATCCAGACGGACCTGGACAAGCTCAAGAACTGGGCCCATGGGAACCTCAAGAGTTTCAGCTAGAGCAAGTGCAAGCTGCTGCTCTTGGATTGGTGCAACTCAGCCTCTGGCATCAACACAGGCTGGGGGCATGAACTGATCAAGAGCAGCCCTGAGGAGAAGGACTTGGGGATACTGGAGGATCAAAAGCTGGACCTGAGCTGGCAAGGTGTGCTTGCAGCCCAGAAAGCTGCTTGTGTCCTGAGCTGCATCAAAAGGACCGTGGCCAGCAGGGCAAGGGAGGTGATCCTGTCCCTCCACTCTGTGCTGGAGACCCCATCTGGAGTGCTGCATCCAGCTCTGGGGTCCCCAGCACAGAAAGGACATGAACCTGTTTGAGTGGGTTCAGATGAGGGTCAGAAAAATGATCAGGGGGCTGGAGCACTGTTGATATGAAGACAGGCTGAGAGAGTTGGGGTTCTTCAGCCTGGAGGAGAGAGGGCTTCAGGTAAACCTTATTGCAGCCTTTCACTATCTGAAGGGGCCTGTAAGAAAGATGAACAAACTTTTTAGTATGGCCTGTTGCGACAGGACAAGGGGTCATAGTTTTAACCTAAAGAGGGTAAATTTAGACTAGATATATGGAGAAGGTATTTTACAATAAGTGTGGTTAAACACTGAAACAGGTTTCCCAGAGAGGTAGTAGAACACACCCCATCCCTGGCAACATTCAGGGTCTGAGTGGATAGGGCAACCTGAGTGAGTTGAAAATGTCTCTTCTAACCCAAACCATTCTCTGATTCTATTCTATGTACCATTGGATTGTTCTGTTTAAAGATGAATACAGGTAAAATTTGGGTCTCATTTATGCACAATATCTGCTTCCTGCATTAAAAGTGTTTGCTGACTTAAAAGAATATTGTTGTAGATAAGACCTCACACATTTATAAACTCTTGTTGGTACAGAATAATTAATGCTAAGACCAGTCAGAAACTACATAGTTTATTCTCCTCAGTTGAGATCAACATAAATGTTCCCTAAATTCCAAGTACATAAGCAGTCAGACAGTTATGCCAATGCCCTGACGACAGCTACACTAAAACTGAATTATTCCAGATACATTCCATCCTTGTTAGTGAAAATAAGAAATTACTCCTTGCTGATAACAGCCTTCTGTCCCCATCTCAACATGTCACCTGAGCTGAAGTATTCTGATCAATGATTTGCACAGCAGTGACCCTGTCCTTTTTTGATGGCTGACCGAGCACAGGAAGGACAAACTCATGCCAATATATCAAGGCACAGAGCTAGGTAGTCAGATTAAACCTATAAATTCATTTTCAGTTTTCATCATTCATTTCTCAGTTTCTTTCTATTCCTTTGATGGTTTTATAGTTAAGAACAGACCTCTTGAGTGCCTAAAAATATCTTATATGTGGGAAGAGGAAGATAATCAAAAGAAAGACTGCTAAGATTCTGCAGTTATCTAAACTAGCCAATGCACAGCACAGTTTCTGATTCAATTGGAAAGTTGTTGCTGTTTCCCTCATGAGGCCATGAATATGTAGAAACACAGATTATTTGAATGCATCTTCTTAAAACATTTTCCTGTTAGGTTTTTTTTTTCCACATTTTTTAGAGGACAAACAGATTAGAATGCACTACAACATGCCAAGCAGCATGGAATGTGCTCTTTGAATAAGCTCATCTTTATATTTTGTCATAAAAATGTCATGGAACAAACATTTCAGAAAAGATACTTTTCTTTATAAATTTGTGCAGGGTCTAGCACAATGAAGGACTGACAACTGGAAGAAGCTTTAAGTGGTATTACAGTGCAAACAGTAGTACCACAAAAATAATAAATCACTGGTTAAAACCCTACTGCAATGTTTTAAACATTTTAAGACTGCCAGAGTTCTTTTTGGTGAGTTCTTTGACATGTCTCCAGTACACAGAGGTTGTGCCTTACAGGCGCTAGAGTTTACAGTCCTGTCACTCTGGAGAATATGAACTGGAGAAGAATAATAAATATTTATTATTGCAGAGCAGCAAGCTAAATATTCAACAGGGACAATCCAACGTTTCCCCTGCTTTATTCTGCCAGCTAATTTCAAATTGACCGTATTTTTTAACTGATTCTAATGACTTGCTGAAGAACTAACATATATATGCAGTAAGCTGCCAACTTAAAAGCTCAAAAAATGTATTGACACCAGAGGTTTTGCCATCAGACAAACACATATTTTGGATTTATTCCTTACATACAACCTCCTAATACTTTCCTGGCACTATAAACATGAGGCTATAGAAAGTTAATTGAATAACAAAGGTACTAAACAAAGACAAAATGTCTAGAGAATAGCTTAGCAAACTAATTTTTAGTTGATTTTTTTAAAAAAAAAGCTGCAATACTGCAGAACATTTATGACTACTAATAAATGTAATTGAGTTGCTAAGCATTTTTATACTTAATGTTTGTTATTATATGACTATGTTACCTGGCAATTCTCCAGTGGCAAAAACAAAGTTTGAAAAATAAATCTGAACAAAATTTTGAAACTGTTACACATAGAAAAGCTAACACAAGAAATTCTAGGTTTTAATTATTTTGGCAATATATATTTTTTAAATTAGTGCTTATCTTTGCTGATTATCACACCATAAGTGTGTGAGAAGTGCAAAGACTTCTCTTTGGGAGAATGGAATATTAAAACACAATGCCAACAAAATAAACATATCCCAAGCTCTTAAGTATAAGAATATTATCTTAATTGATACAATTGTATAAATTAACATTTGAAACACTGTATATCCTGGAAACCCTCTGACATGTACCTACAGTTCATAGTATTCTGGTGAGTATTTTCTTAATTTTGACTCTTAAACTTTGCTTTTAGATCTTGAGATACGATTATGAAGAAATCCAAAATGTAAGGCATTATGCATGTGCTTAACCAGAGAGGAGACAACTAAGCAACAGATAATCTGGAGGAGGAGGAGCAGCCCAATCTGGATTGTGATAGAAGCAGCAACTCTATAGTACATGCTTGCAACTTCTGATTTTCAATAGGCCATAAATTTGATAGAAGAAATTTCTATTTCTTACCTACATTTCCAGTCATTAGGTATGAATTCTGAAAGTCCATCATTCCCATTCCAACAATGTGTATAAAATCTTCAATCACCTGCATTAACTCCACCGAGCCTGGATAGATCTAACAAAGGAAGGTCAGACATGACATTAACCATAATATCACAATGTCTACAGCAGCAAATTCAAATAAAATCTAAATGCCATCAAAATAAAATTGAGATGTAACAGTCTAACTGTTCTTCCCGTGTTTCAATATTGAACACTTTCTGTTACTGTAAAATAACCATTTTGCTATTAAATCCTCATATGAACAGACACTACTTCCCATAAGTTATGTGAAATCAACTTTGCACTGGAACTGTGGAAGACGTTTCTCTAAGTCACCACACTTATCAAAAATGTACTGGCCATTACTTTCATTAATGGTTAAAGCATTTAATATTACAGAATAACTCTAAGTAAATATTTTTCTTTCCTCTGGAAGATATCTTCAGTAACTTCAGAACTACTGATACAAACAGCTGAATGCAAATCTTACCATGGCCTCGCCACCATGATAACCTTTGTTGCATTAATCAACATATAAGTAATTTAAATTTTTACTGGTAGTACTATTTTCATTGCTGCTACGAACTAGTAGAATCATAGAATATCTGAGGTTGGAAGGGGCCAATGGAGATTATCTACTTCAACTCTCTGTGAAAAGCAAGATCAGTTCTAGCAAGTTGCCCAGGAACACATCCTATTTTGAATGCCTCCCAGGAAGATGACCCCAGAGCTTGTCTATGTAACATGTTCTAGCATTCAATCACTCTCACAGCCAGTTTTTCTTATATGCAAATGGAATTTTCTGTATTTTAATTTTTGACCCTTGTTTTTTATTGTGTCACTGGACACCACTGAGACTTGGCTCAGTCTTTTTTACTCTTCCTTTCCTTCAGAAACTTCTAATATTGCCAGGATCCTCACTTTTCCAAGCAAAATAGTGTCAGCTATTTCAGCCTATCCCTGCACATCAAATGCTGTAATCCCCTAAACATTTCCATGGCATTTTTCTAGGCCCATTCCATTATTTTGTGTCTTGTACTGGGGAGCCCAGAACTAGACACAGTAAACTAAAATAAATTGCAGTAGCCTTGGAATTGCTAATGTAGCCTCTCTATTTGGCTTTCAAAATGGTAAGAACTAACACATTTCCAAGAAATGTAATTTATTTGCAAAGCTGTAAGCTACTAACAAAAACATTATTTTTTTATATTTAACAATAATGATTCATCACTAAAACAGCATTAAAGATCATAAGAATTATTAAGAAGACTAAAAGTTCAGTTCATATCACATATACAAAAAAATCCTTTTTGGTTTTTATTGCCTGTTATGAACAAGACAATTTTCAGTAACAGAGTATCTTGCAATAGAAAAATAATGGATGACCTGTTCATGGTGCCTTTTTGTTCATATCAGTGAAATCTCCGAATTTCACTTTATAAGCAATATTCAACCCATTCTTTCCACTACTGGGACTGCAGACTCTAAAAAAATCCTAGCGACTATAAATTCTAGCATGCTGCGCTCCATCCTCATCTTGCTTTATCAATCTAGATCCATAGCTGCTTGGTTCAGGACAGAGAATTTCACAAGGTGCTTTGTTTTCTACATGGATCTTTTTATAAAAGGTAGGGCAGTAATACTGTTTTGAAGAAGAATTTGTTGTGACAAACATGATCCTAACAGGTTGCAAATGCTGCTTCAGGTGAGGGCGACTTAATGTCCATTTTCGTAATGATGAATTACTGAGGTTGTAAGTGTGGTTTTTGCATCAATCTCATTCAAAGCACACACACTCACAGATTACGTACAAAGGAAAAATTTCAGTGAGATTTTTTAAACCCTAATTCCTGCATATAAAATTTCATAGCAATAAACTCTTGAGCAGTCAGTTAAGCAGGTACTCAGCATTTTTATCTGTCTGAAGTACTGGTTAATCAATAGGATGAAGCAGATAATGATGGAGAATATGCAGAATAGCTCCTGTGTTTTGAAACTTGATTATAAACTTAAGCATTGTGGATTGAAATGGCTTCCTGTGTGCAGTGCTTTACATCAGCTCTTAAAAAAAGGCAAGTATTAAAGTGAGTGCTGCTTATCTGAATGCTATATAACCTGTAATTAATGGTTATCAACTCTTGGCATTTAAGCTAGGAAAACAGATGTGCTGAGGCATTGCAGCTGTATACTTGATTGAAAGTTAGCAATTTGCTGACAGTGAGTAAGACTTTCTTTCCAGCAAGGAATCTAGAAAACAGGATAGGAGATCTATGCTAACAGTAGTTGTGGAGCTCAAGAAAACTATGCAAGCTGGCAAAAAGGTTGGTTAGACTGCATCTAGGTTTGCAATGTTTTATTACAGGAAATTCAGCTGAGTGGCCGAACCAGAAACAGGATCACCTTTAGTCACTGGTGCCAGCTCACCCTTCCTAGCTGGTATAAAGAGCTACTTGCTTCCAAAGTTTCTTTGAGATGGCTTATGTAATTGCCCAACAACAGTAATAAGACCAGTGGCATTGGTTTTTTTGGGGGGTTACATCTCAGTAATTTAAGATTTAGTGAATTCCCTAGTTTTGTCACCAGGAACCTGTGGCCCCACTACTCCTATGTTCAGCTCATCTTGGTGACTTTTTGTGTTCATGCCTGCCTACCAGTGCTGTACCTAGGTCTGTGAGACAACGAATTACCAGTCAGAGAGAAGGAGCTTTGGAAAAATAGAAATAACTTCTTCCTTCTCTGTTTTTCATCACTGCTCCTTCTACCAGCAGCAATGAAAAGAGGGAACTGGAGATTCACTCTTCCCTCTTATCTCCACATTCTCAGAATTTCCACTTAGGTGCTGTCATCCCCTAACCTACGGGATCAGATGGCAGACATGGCATGGGTAAGCAGGCAAGGTGGAGGTAGAAGACAAGGTGGTATACAGGAGTGGTATCATGTCTTTTTATTAGTGGGGCTAAAATAATTGCTTAATATTGGTTTCCTTATCTTGGTACTGTTTATGGAAAGCGCCCACATGCACATGATTTTGCTGCTTCCATCCACCACCACTAAAGAAAATTACACACTTCATCTATTTTTGTATCTGGCTCTTATACAGAGGAACAGAAAAACAGTAAAAGAAAAAAATATGATTCCCAGCTGAATTGCATTGGGTCAGCTGCAGCATCATGTGTCTACTGCAAGGTTTGAATTAGTAGTGAAAAGTCCTGATCTTCCCTTTCTTAGTGATATCATAAAAATGAACTTACAGAACTGATGGCAAATAGCTTCAAAGATCTTTAAACACCTTGTGATTTATTAAGAACCACATGAAAAGGGAACAAATTTCAAATATCTGTATAACACAGTCACAATGACTGCACAAGAGTAGACTAAAGACCCATGTAAGCAGTTTTCTTGCCTTTGACAGTGGCAAAAAGCCAATATCTAAGGAAGACTATAAAAGGGCAGGAACATAGTGATACTTGCTTTGAAAGTCATGCCCAGCCTTTAGAAGTTTATTTTTGTCAAAAGACTTTAAGCAAAACCAAGGTTTTTCTTTCATAAATTTACCTATTTACCTTTTTAACTTGTGTCCTTTCAGTGGCAAGAAGTTCTTCAAGCTAGCCTTCTACAGAAAAAATGATCTCCTGTGTTCATTCTGAATCTACCACTGTTCGATGTCCTTCAGTTATTTAACAAGAACCACAAGTATGTAGATTAAACATCACATTCTCCAAACCACTCCTGATTTTAAAAGCTTCTCTTGCAAGTAAGTGCCCTTGATGCTTTTCCATACTGAAATACCTTGCTTTGTTTACTCATTCTTCATATAGAAATGTTTCCCTGGCTTTGTGCACCTCCACAATTTTGCCTCTTTACATAATTATGTTCACTCCCATTGTCACTGTTATTTGTATCTGAATAAATTTGATGGTATTATGGTCATGTTCATGAACATAAATATTAACATTGTCCTGAAATTTCTTGGTATAAGCATGTCAGAAAGTCTCATATCCCAGCAAAAAAAAAAAAAAAAAAAAGAGGTTTATTTGAATTTTGATCTCTTTTATCATACATTAATGATATTTGCTAGACTTACCTATGATATAAAGTGTTATCATCCTAACCAACTTAGTCCAAAATTTGTCAGTCCTGAGGATCACAACTGCTCTTCTAAATACAATCTTTTATAGAAGGTCTACTCTTAGCATTTCTGTAAGTTGTTTGGTGGTGTTGTGTGAGGTCTTTGGGTGAGTTCTGATGTGTTGTGTTTAACAAAAGCAGCATTACAGCTAGGCCTTAGTAGCATTTTTCAGCTTTCGTATGTGCTTCATTACAATGTCCAAAGGAAAGACATCGTGAATAATTTTATGGAATTATAATAAAAATCTGTTTATCAAGAGAAGCAACTCATATTCTAAATATAATTTCAATATAAGGAATTAGCCAGTGGGTCTTGGAATTGCTCCTTTTTAAAAAGGATCATTTTTTTTCCCAAAATATTCTCTCACTTAGGATTTCCTTTCAACTACAGTAGGGTGCATCCTTAACCTGATTTTTGAAATCATATAAACCATTTAGCCATATTAAACTTCGTCAAATCTTACCTGTTGTGCATCTTCCCATTTCTCTTTGTTTTCTTCATCTAAGAGGTTACTAATGATTTGAAAGAAGTTCTGAAAAATCAATTAAATAAAAGACTAAGTAAAGTTATTTCAAAGATATAAACTACCACATCCTTAATCTGACATTAAAAAAGCTTTCCTTTTTCTATCACAGATGCAGTCATGCAGGCTATTTTCCGTCAGTGGAAGAGATGAAGTAGCACAATAATACATTAGACTGATAAGAGGGCACATATTTTATGGTAAATTTTTGATTTTTGGCTGTATAATCAGGTTCCATAGTACCACATCATATGAAACAAGAATTCTTTTAAACTGGCTAAACTTCTAAGTGTGATGGTGTTCTATTAGCAAATTACTCTCATTCCAGAAACTAGACAACTACATATTTTGCAAAAAACCAAAGTACATTTAAGAAAACACCAGTCCTGGGGTCTTCAGTTTCTATTCAAAACGTGAAAATGATCCTTAATAACCATACATAGGGCATTCAATGACATTCCATTGGTAAATACTGTTTCAAATCAGATGCTTCTTACTTTTATATGTCACACTTGCCTCTATCCTTTTAGGAATTCTAACATAAAAGGAATAAGTAATTTCTGTTTCTTTGACCTTAAGCTGTTAATTTCTTTTTCTGATTCTTCTATTCATTTAAGTATAAGGGAAAAACAAGAAAAAAAGCAGGACAGTTAGACACACATAACGTTTTAAAAATCCCCTTTCTCCAAATGTTTGTGGAGAAATTTCCTTTCTAATTTTGTCTGCTCCATCTAGCAATTTGTATTCCCAACTTCTTCATCCTTAAAAGCTAAGAATTTGTGCAGTCTGTTCTCATCTCTGTATCACATTTTGTGCAGAATGTCAATTTTGTCTACAGTCTGCCCATTATAATTTATCTGTTCCTTCATAAAAGATACATGCAGTTTCCAGTAACCTTAGCTGAAGAGTGCAATTAAGTTCCCCACAACCTCTAAAGATCTTTAACTGAAATACCAACCACGTGAACCTGCTGGAACTCAGATTAATGGTCATTACCTCACCTGTGCTTACTTTTTAGCCATTTTGGGGTACAAACAGGACTTAAATAATGTTTAAGTAAGAAGCAACTTTAACTCACTATTAATGAAAGTACAAAGGATTTGACAGTACAGTGATGGAAATTAGAGTAGAAAAAGTTCCCAGGTTAGTGTATGGTGGGTATGCTTCAAAAGACATTAATTTCAAAAATGAGGTATCACAGATGCTTTATGTGTTTCACAACCATATAAGTAAAACATTTTAGAATGCAAAATTGAAGAAAACTTGCGAAAACTGATTTTTTACATAACATATTACCAGTCTAACCTAGTCCCAACACTAAGCACTTGAGAAGAAAGAGGATCTATCTTT
This sequence comes from Pardalotus punctatus, assembly GCA_013400915.1. Taxonomy (NCBI): domain Eukaryota; kingdom Metazoa; phylum Chordata; class Aves; order Passeriformes; family Pardalotidae; genus Pardalotus; species Pardalotus punctatus. Next base: position 237,393 of record VZTX01024678.1, read on the forward strand.
GCCTAATCATTAGGAAGTTAACTATGCTAACTATAAAATTCAAATGGCTAAAAGTTTCTTTAACTTGACCAAATTTACTCTAGAGATGTCTGACAGTTTGCTGAACTTGGACAAAATAATCCTGTAAATTAATGAGGTTACATCTCTCACTTAAGTCAGTAGCAAAATATCCATAAGCTTCAGTAACAAAACAAACTTTATGAAAAGAAACAAAACGGCTCAGTGAGCTCCTGTGAAAATTACAAGTAAGCATTTGGCCAAGATGGGAATTAATGATAGGACATAAAAGAAAAAAGTTCTCATGGTTTGACTGAATTTGCAGTGATACCGAAGAAAACTTTTCAGTCAAGTTGAAGACAAGATGAGTAGGTATAGCTACAAACTGCTTATACACCTAGAATACTTTTAATCTTTTTCAGGCATTCAGTAGCAAAATAAAGCACAATACGAGGAGTTACGTTTGGTGTTTGTTACAAAGGATTTGCCAGTTTAACCAGGCTGGCAAATCACACTTGTGTAAATGCAACTTCAGCCGGCAAAGATGTACATCTTCACAGGTCTCCCAAGTAATAAACTATACTGGCCAAAAGAAGTTTCATGGCACTATAATCACATTTACTGCATTGCAATTTTGGCGAAGACCTCTCCGAGGTAGAGATGGCCTTATGAAGATTTTTGCCTGAGGAAAACACTTTTCTAAACATGGTAGTTCTCCACTCTTCCAGTGCAATATTTTAGAAACACAGTGGACAAAAATTTTAACTTTAATTTATTAGAGCATCGCTAGCAATCGAGCTGCAGCACCATGGAAATCAGTGTGGGATAATTTATCATACTAGGGAGTTGTTTCGAAGGTAGTTTTGCATTACATTGCAGACACTGATTCCCCTGCAGTCTAAGACTTAATTGCAAAAGTATCCATGTCTGTGTAATGAGATCTATCTGAGAGTAGCCTAGATTGTATGAAAAACGCTCAGGAGTTTAAAATATTTCTTGCTGATGATATATTACATGGGTTTGCTAATAATGTTATGTGTTAGTTAAATTTTATGATTATTTTAGTTACAAAAAGCAGTAAAATTATCAATAATTGACAGAAATATATGTGAAAAGGCTTATAAATTATCCTAGACTCAAGCACAAACAAAAGATGAGCAATAACATATCTGATATGTATTTTTGCACTTGTCAATAAAAGTATAAATTATATCTATGAACTCAGTAACAAGAATATCTTTCTTCTTGAGATCTTTTTTTCTCTATTTCTATCCCTGGTTGGTGTCATATTTATAGTAGCAGTGGAGGTGAGATGTGTGTAGGTTTTTCAGTCAAAGTTATTTTTCAAAACAATAGCAGTGCTTTGTGAATTAAACAGAGATGATTAAATAGATTTACTGCTTCAATAATGAATAGATATGAGATGCACTTCAAAAACATGACAGGGGAAGAAGGGTTAAAAATTCTTTGTCCTACTTTGACTACTCTCTTGTTTATTGCATTAATCCTGAAACATTGTCCTTTAGTAAAATGATTGACAGGTGTGAAGGCTAAATTTTAGAAGCATTATGGATTTGATATGAGGGTATTACTGCAGTAAACACTAGACTTCCCTGTAGAATCAAGCTTCTTTCTTTCATAGCAAGGTTTACATATTACTGAAATGGCCACTGTAGAAAATGCTGGGACAGCCAGAACCAAATTTTTAAGTCCTTTATTTTTGCCCAGGCTTTTTTGATGAACATGCCAGTTACAGTTGGGAATGGACAATTACATTTTCCTAATTTAATTTCCTTCCTTTCAATTTTTTCTTCTGTAATACAATGGCTGCAGTTCTCTGTTCCAGTCCAAATTCTTTGACCCGCTCTGTGGGCATAAAGCTGTCATAAATCCTTTTATACAGCTAGAGAAGAATTCCTCCCTAGGAGGAATTAATGGATAGCTTAAAGTCACCTCCACTTTTGGACTTCAGCATAAGGACTGTGTGTGTGGGAGGGGGAAGGTGGAGGGATAAAGGACTGGACAATCCTGTTAAACCTTGACTGACAGCAGTGGTCCCTGTGGCTAATATAAAAGGGATTATATTGCTCTAACTTCTTTGGGGAGAAACATTTTCTCCTGTTGGTTGCAGCATCAGAGGATTCTATAACTCACTTTGCCATTCTGTCCTGAAATATAGTTCCTTTCCTGCCATCCTGTCCTTAGAAGGTAGTTCAAGCACTTCTAGTCTAGTTCTGGATAATGTTCCAAAATGTTGCTTACATTTTGCTTATTTAAAGTTTGTATTACCTTCCTTGTAGAATCATTCTCACATAAGTACAGTGTCCATTTCATAGCCTCAGTGTACCTTCAGAGTTTATTTTAAAGAATTCCCATATTAAATGAAAGACTTTGCTTACAGAAGAATTGAATGACTCTTGTCTTGCAATTATTTTTGCTACTGTAGTGATATTTTCAGTCACTGATGCAGGACACTTTCTGGTTTAACTAACTGCGTCATACATGGTTATTTCTGTTCCTGACATTGTATGTGCAAGTATACATAAATATTGTTGCAAAAAAAGGTTAAAAGATGCAAAAGTAAAAAGAGCCATGAAATAAATAACTTGGCACTAGATATGCATACCTTAAAAACTTAATTTTGCTCTTAGTATTGTCTGCCTAAACAAGTGGCATTTTCTATGCAGCATATAAGGAAACAGCACCTTCATTTTGGATAATTAGCTGGAAAATTTCAAATTTGATCTCACTTTTCTGTTTATTCATTTTGTTATGGAGTCTCTGACTCACAACTTTTGCACTATTCATGAATAGTAATACTGGATATAAACCAGAGATTATAGGCATTTGAAGGACTATCCAGATGGATGGAATGTATGAGAAACAAATATATTCAGACTTATATACTTTTTCTTTCTCAGTCATAATTCAACTGTTTTGTATGGATCTTAAAAAATATGGTTGCCCATAATTCATCACAATCTACTTTTCTGACATCATGCAAAATGATAAATTATGACTTTTCGGGGTTTTAAACCTCACTCATGCTTTTCCGATAATTTCTTTAAAACCAAAATCCATCAACTAAGACATTCTACTCTTTATGTGGTTCAAAAACTAGAATGTAAGTAGAACACCACACAGAGCTTCTTCATAAAGAAGAATTTCTTGCAATTTTCATTTTTACCTTTTTGTCACTTACTTTGATGATGAATTTGGAAGTATGAAAATATGTGATAGTGAAGATAAAAAACAAATACGATGCTCCAGAGTATGGCAGAGTATGTCATATGTTTACATATGGGAAAATCCATGTTTCTCAAAAACTGGCGGTAAATTTTAAATGTGTGTTCCTGAGACAGGATTTCATTTTATATCATCAGAAGTCAGTAAAAGGAACCTTTCTTAATATTTATCCCCTGGGCAAAACATGGGCTTAATTCTGATTTTACTTACTTTCCTGAATTAGGTTTGTTTTTTTTTTTTATTTTACCTTAGCTTGCAATTTGTTAATTTCTTTTGTTACTTTTATTTTTTTTTACTTGGAGTTAGAGTGTATTTTTAAACTGGGATTTAAGAACTCTTTGTGTTTAGGAATGCAAATACTAAGATATAGTTATTTTTCTTTGGTTTGGGAAATACTTCCTTGTTTACTTCAGAATATGGCTTACCAATTTTTACATTTCTTAATTTCTTCACTTCTCAATTATTAATTAAAATTATTAAAATAATGTTTAACGATTTTGTGAAGTTGTGCCAGAATACTATTGTGAATTTTGGAAACAGCTGTACACTGCAGAATTAAACAGAACTTTTGGCACTGTTATCAGTGGGAAAAGAATCAAATTCTCTCTAACGTATGTATGTAAACTGCAAATGACCTGATCTGCTAGGCCTATGAATAAAATAATTTGTATCAAGCAGTTTCTCAAGACTGGTTCTAACAAAGACTTTGTAGTGCCTGTGTAACATGAAGAAGTCACGATGGGCTATCAGATTGCTGATTGCATGAAAAATTTTCAGTGAACAACATCCTGCCTAAAAGTAAAACTTCATAAAAGTAGGAAAAGATACTGACTCGCATTCAATTAAAAAAAAGGAGGATCGTTCAGCATACTTTTTGAAAAGTACTGTTTAAAAAAATATTACTTTCAGCTGGCTACAGGCCAACACAAGAAATGCTGGTTTTACTGTGGAAGTTAATTGTTCTTTATGTATAGAAAAACTAGAAAAGTGAAAACATAATATCAAGTCTTGAAACTTAGCTTTGAAAAAATGTCTTTTCTAAAATATCTCCCTTCATCTGCATGCATCTATTCAAAAGTGTATTTATAATTTATGCTTACCTTTACAAAAATACGTATGCATGACCTGCATTAATAACTTCATTAGTAATTTATGATGGATCATTAAACTCTCTTTTTCATAAATATTATACATATCTACCTTCTTAGTATTCTTTATCAGTAATTTACAGTCTTTGAAAAGTGTCTAGAATTCTCAGACATAGATGAAACCAATATTTTGATCTAGAAGTCCTAAGTAATATTTATTTCAATCAACACTATTCAATGAGTTGTGCAGCCCATTATGTGGAAATAATTATAGTGGTTTTAGCTCTGACAGCATTTTAGTCATCCTCTTGGGATGACTAAAGAAGAGTATAAGAAGAGTTAACCCAACATGTGAAATTTATATCAAATGGATTGCCCATCACTCCTGTGCACTTTTAATGAGCTTTATTTATCTGAAATGAAGAAGCGATACCAGAATTACATAACATTGTGGATAGATTTTGAACTGAAATGAACTAGTTTTGAACTGAAATGAACTGCAACAAAGAACACTAGTGAAAAGCTTAGTGCCAAAAAATACCAGCATCTCCCATCAATCAGACTGAACCCTGAAAGAGAAAGATACTGAAATGTTACGAAGGATGTATTTTATATTTTTCATCTGCTGCATTGGTTTGGATATTTTTCTTATTAAATATAGCTGAGTATTTTTCCTATTTTGCACTTGGATCTTAGTTTTATGTGAAGAATGTGTATGTCTATCATGCAGAAGACTTTAGTTTCCTCATTGGGTAAAACACATGACGTGCAGTATACTGCAGAATATTGACATAAACTCCATCAATTGAAACATTACTTTTACAATGTTTCTCTTACCTGCACCCCATCAGAGGCAGGGATATAACTTGCTCTTTTAAATGTGTCTGTAACATTTCTGAGAATTTCCACAGAAATTAGAAGGTCCCCAGCATAAAAATTTTTCCTCTGCGTTAAATCCAATAGTGTCTTGGTTACTTGGGACATGCCATCACCAGCCAACATCCTCTGACCCTTGGCAAGATGCTCTTTAATCTGTACCAAAAGAACAAAATTAATATCAGAAACTACTTTACTGAGAAAAATGTATGATAAATTCTAAACACAGCCAAAATATTAAATATTAAAACTAGTAAAAAAAAGTTTATCCTATTAAAGATAAGACAAAATAGTAGTCTATGATTATAGAAATATTATTTTTATCAGACTTTCATTAATTTTATACTGGAAGACTGAATTTCTTGTGTTTCACACATTTGCTTCTTGGAACTCCATGGGCTGGACTGCAGCTCTAATCTTTTGTCATGATGCAGCAAGGAACTGGCTTTCATCAGAGGAACATCTGTACAAACACGGCTGCCACTCATTTAACAACTAGGAGCTCTGAAAGGAATAAATGCTAAGGCAGTGCTTGTTACAATCTAATTTATTATAGGAAAGTAGACCCTTCATCTTTGCCAGCCCAGCTTGGCTAGGCAGTGCAAGAGAGGTGGTTTAGTTGGAAACTGATTATGGTGCTCTCTTCTGTAGCACTAACACAAAGGTGTTAACTTGGAATAACCCTGTTTGTTTTTCCCAAGAAATGCAAATTAAATTATGAATAGCGCCTGTGCATCTGCCAAAAGAGCGTACTTTAGCAGTAGCTCTCCCAGCAGATCTGTTCAGGGCTAGTGATCCAAAACAAATATGCTAGAAGTACCCTCCTGATAAGAAGCTGAACTTGTGGATCTGATTAATTCTCAAAGCTGACTCAGCATCCCAGGAAGATGCAGAGCATATCACAAAGATAGGACAAGGCCAGGCAAGGCTAAAAAAAAGAGCACATAGGTTAAACAACCTATTTTTAAATATAAATATGAATTTATGCATAAAATCACAAGTTCTTCTAAATTGAAAACTAAATTATAATAGAATCATTGAATATCCAGATAAAAGACAATTTCCTAACACAGACCTCATTCTCAGCAGGAGCACTGAAAATAGTATGCAACTGGTAACATAAATACTGTTGCAGTCTTCAAAAATATATCTTCAATGTCTTTTTAACTTGGTCTTATTACTCACATATAAAGGGAAAAATTACTAATGTAACACACAGTTGAACCGAGGTGATATTGAAAGTGTCCTCCAACCTTCATGATTCTGTGTTGATAGGGTAGTGATGTGGAAAAAAGAGTGTAAAGATACTTTTTACCACCTCCAGATCTCCCCAGACACTTTGTGTCAATGTGCAGACCTTCATTATAAGAAATAATATATAAGGATACACTGTACAGTAAAAGTAGTACAGCATTTGAAAGGGTTGAAAATAACTTTCATGAAAGCAATTTAAAAAAACACAATCATCCTCTGACATAGGACTTCTAAGCAGTGGGTTGGTTTTTTTTAATGCTGTTGGTTCATATTTTGGTTACATTCTCAACTGGTCTTCAGATAAACTAGATCTATGTAACACAGCTGGGGCTGGGCAAAGTACCTGCTTCACGTTTCCTCCATGGCCTTACATCATCTTCATGAGCACCTGGGGATTGTTATGAACCACAACTGCCTTGACAAAACCCTAGAAATACTTAAGACTTGGGAGAATACCTGTCTGCTGCCTCATGTACAGGGAGTGAATCTATTTTATACCATGATTACAGAGGTACAAGCATAATGGTATTATTTAGAAAAATATCAGTGAAAACTAAGATAATTAATTGGTTTGGTTGGTTGGTTGCATTTTTTAAACAAATATTTCAGAAGAAATATCTCCCTTAGTCTTCAGAATATTGCAATACATAACCAGGCAAGAAGCTTGCTTGCAGAAATAATTTTGCGCAGTTTCTTTTTAGAAGGAGATTTTTAACATAATTATGTAAGAAAATAATAGTGATGAAAAAGGTGTGAGAATGCAAGGAAATCAATTTCAGGAAATTCAGGAATCGGATATTGTACACATAACATTATGAACTACTTTCTTGAGACCAAGCGAAAGCAAACATTAACTTGATTTGTGACTTTTTCTGCGAAAATTTTCTTGTAAAATTGTGCCATTTACCTCATCTGCTCACACATTGTGTCTCAGTAGCAAGTGAAAAGAGCATCAGCTAGCACAGTAACACTAAAGAATAGAACTTTTGCTGCAGCTCATCCACCTGTTCTTTACACCAGAACATATTTCCAGATTTTGAGGATTAACAAAATTCCATGTACCTTTTGTCAAGCCCAAAAGACATGTAACATAAAAGTCCATAAAACTGAACTCCCAAATCTAACAAGTGCCTCAGGATGTACTCTGGGAAAGGCACCACACAATTTAAAGGCAGGGTTTAAGACAGGAAAAAATAGATGCTCTTTTAACACCAGTAATAACGACAATTGATCAGTCCTCATAAAAACTTTACTGTGCTGTTATGCTTGCACAAACACCTGTAGGAAGGTTGTTGAACTATTTAGCAAGTTATTTGGTAGTGCATTATTTTGTTTTCTTTTGCTTCATCTGTTTGTTCATCTCCCATTTGCTTTTCCGTATTCCTGCGAGACTTTAAACTCATATTTTAAAGATTGCAGAGACCAAGTTGTTGATGGTTTTGGAACATAAAAAGCACACAAAACTCTTGGTCTCAGCTGCTTTTGGAATGCAAATAATAAATTGAAATGACCCTAATTTTGACTCGGTTTTATACTTTTGAACAAGTAAAGCTCTATTTTTAGTAAAACATTTTGCAGAGCTCTAACAGTAGAAGTGGGAGCTGTAGTATGGCCTTTAGTGCTTTCAGGAAGACATTTTGGCTACTTTTTGGATGCAGTGATAAAAAAGGTCTATCAGGAGCTCACAATGTCACAGGGCTAAGTTATTACACCTGCTTCAAAAGAAGCTAGAGTTGTGATGCAGGTGGTTTAAAGTATCTCAGAATTACTGGCTCTCAAAACCACAGCTCAGTTTGGGGCGCTTTCTTTTTTTTTTAAAATGACATACCCCGGAAGCTCAATTTCCCAGCCCAAGTACCCTTTATCCCTTGGGCCACACCACTCACACACAGCTTCAAGGGCACATTTCTTTTTCATCCTCTCAAGCTCCAACTCACAAGTTCCTTTCCCTGATCCTTAGCTACCCCTCCAGGCCCACACTGCCTTGAGGTAGACTAGCAGCCTACCCTTAGAAAATGCATAACAAAACAGAAGGTTGCAATGTGTTTAGGTAAGAAAAGTGGGTGAAAATTAGAGTTAATTAGGAGAAATTTTTGACTAACACCAGCAAGCAATGTGCAGGGAAAAATTAACAGCCTCCTTATTATCTGTTTATTACACAATCTATTTTATTCTTGTAAAACAGCTTACAATTCCTAAACACAACTTTAAAATCACAATCCATTCGCTCAGTTGATGCAAACTGATGCAATATTATTAAAGCCACTGGAGATGTTCAGATTAGTGTAAACTGAAGGTTGTGAATTATTGCACAACTACCACAATAATCTTTCTGCATGAAAATACAGAATATTCTCATCAGTAGTTGGTATAATGTCTTTCTCACCATAGAGCTTATTTTCTGTGCTATGGTCACTGTGATATTATGCACTGCCCAAGAAAGCTATTTTGGTCACCACTCCAGTCCTTGTTCTCTGTGTGAAGGTCATTTTTTAGTGGTCTTACAGGCAGGGTCATTAAAAATAAAGTTTATGAGCCAAGAGATAGTGAAATGAAGCAGCTGTTAAACTGACACTTCAGTTGTCAGCCTGGCCTCTAGCTGCCTGCACTATATGGCTGCATACTTGAAAAATTACTGAAATGTTTAACTGGACTTTGACTCAGGGTCCAACTGCCTTTGTCCCCCGATTTATCAGAAAGTATGATATAATAAAAATGCCTCTTTACAAAGCCAGATTTTCTGGGCCTCCAGCACTGGAGTACAAATTTATTACTGCATAGTAATCGCTGCAAACTTAACAACCAGATGTGGTTTAAAGGGACAAAAAACAATGAACCCTCAAGAAACCTATAAAAGACTGAAAAGAATTATTAATTTGAAGAGCAACTACACCATCAACCATTTTTCATTATTTTTTAAGATTATGTTGGATTCATGGCTAGATATTACTAATGATATCATTAATATATTTTATGTTAGGGGGAACTATAAGAACCCAAATTATGAAGCCTTACAAAGAAGTGAGGAAAGATGGTTTGAAATAAAAACATATCCTGAAATTGCTCATAATCTGCAAACCACTTGGCTTTTCAACTTCAGAACCCAAGACTAATATTTTATAAAGTATATTTCATAGTGCTCTTAAGAGGCAGAAGTTGTAAGAATATTCACATCATACCTGTAATGTGATGTCATTGTGAGAAAGAACTTTCATATTTGAGAAAATCTCCATTACAGGCTGTTTTCTTCTGATAATCAGTAGACAGTCCTTTAACTGTTTTGGCACAGAACTTTTATTTATTTCCCTCAATATAATAAATTATTTATAATTTATTTGCCTATTTTCAGGCTGTTTCAGTGTTCAAGAACATAATTTCATCCATCTTTTAAAAGCAACATAGTAAGCTCTAAGGATAGGGCTATGCATCTTCAGGTATGCATTGAAATATTTATAACCTAATGTCATGCAAGAGATGTTTTCTGTACATTCCGTATCTAATGATGGAGATGGCTAAAGCAATAGAAAATAATTTTCCACTTTGTCATCAGTGAAATCAGTTAGTAGTCTCAATCTCAATCATGATAACAAACTATTAAATAAATATTTTGTACAAAAATGAGGACAATCATATATTCACTTTGTGTACAGCAGAAAATGAAAAAAGTAATTGGTATACATTGTGTCAAGTAAGATTAAGGATATAAATTAAGGAACACTTTACAACTCTAAAAGAAAGGATGTATCACACTTTACCTGAACAGACTATGCAGATTTCCATATTGGAGGCCTTAATAACAGCAGAGAAAAACAAAATGCTGTAATAACACAAGTATAGCTGATTCTGATAGGACACAAGTTTGGGCTGGATGATCTCCTTAATTTCTTTTCAGTTCTATAATTCTGTAACACATACCTACAAATGTTCTGAAACTCAAACTAAAGCATCCTATAGTTTACCCCAACCAGAAAAGTTGAAGTTTAAGAAATGTCCTGAAATTGAACTTTTGCCTTCCTTCATTTACACACTCATGGGGTGCAATCTTCTGAGCCAAGTTTTTGCAGAAACTTATGTTTCAATCTGTGCCACACTGCACTCAGCTGAAACCACTACAAACCGATGCTTTAAGGAACTTTTTCGAAATGTCTACAGATGAAAAGAAAAATGAGGATCACTTTACTACGTAGAAACAGTCATTCTACTGTCATATCCTTCTAAATATTTTTAAGCAAAATGTTCCTCAAAATAGTGATTTCGTTATAGAGAACAAAAAGTAAATTAATTACACAGAATCCTGTGCTCTTTTAGATGTTTATTTGAGTCAAACCAAATATCTGCACAGATGCCAGAGAAACTGCATGTGCTCTTCTATATGTGATCAGGTTTATAGAAGAATCTTTGAAAAAAATAATCTAGTATGTATGGAAGTCAAAAATGTTTTTAGAAGAAGAATGCGAACAGCTCAGAGGAATGCTTCATTCTTTCTGTACCTTTTTTCTGTGCCCTCTTTTACAAGAAGACTCCTACCATGTTGTTCAAGAGATTTTTTTACTACTTTAACCCATTACATAATTCCTTTTTTTAATTGTTATCGTCATCATCATCATCATCGCTCTCAATATTGTCAATTCTAGGCCTTGAGTTATAACCACTAAACAGGTAACAGAGAAAAAGTAATTATACAGTTTCAGTATTTTGATTTGTGCATGAATCCAACAAAACATTTTAATGGATATTTTTAATAGATAAGACTGTTCTCAGCAGAAAAAGAAATAACTCTAGGGATGAGGAATGAATAATCATTGAACAGATCACTTTTTTTTCCTTATATTTATTGTTGTGTTTATTGGCCAGGATTTCTATTATTATTTTATTAAGTACCACTCTTAAATGCTCCAATTATCTGTGATTATATCCCACTCACGTTGGCATGCTGTGTGAGAGATCTTGTTGTTGTTATTGTTGTTTCTGTTTTTAACCAGAGGGCATGTCTTCAAGATTTATGTTATCTATATATAATGCAACCTGACAAGAGCAAGAGTTGAGAGGAAAATGAGAATGACGACTCTGAGAGGGTTGTTTTCATTCTATGACAGACATAACATTGCTTGAGGTAAAGTCCCCTGGTTCTCCATACTGACTGAATGGCTGAGGCTACAGGTCACAAAGGGACATACTACAAATGAGTTGTCTTTCATTTCTTGTGCTGCATGGTCATCCTGGTAAGTATGTGTCCATAAACTATAAAGCTCTGATAAATGCTTCAATTTAAATGCTTATTTGATTTTAACCAATTTCTATACTTATTTGATTTTGTTTCTATACAGTAATTTCCAGGACACTCACTTCTGTTTCCAGGACAGGGCAAAAAGTTTTTTCAAGGAAGTTAGCATTATTGGGGAGCCCAAATTTCTTTATGGGTGTACTGCACATAGTAATATGCAAGAGAAAAACCCTTGGATCCTCATATACTTAATAAACCATAGTGGAGGAATGCAGCCAATGCAGTAGTAGACAAAAAAAGCAAGGGAATGACTGTAGGTATAAGATGCTGAGACCACTTAGTTTCCTACTGCCAAGCCAAACTCTTGTAGTCATTGTGCAGCTAGTGCCACATTCAGTTGGAATGAAGGTTCCTGCAGTTCTGGTAGACTTTAAGGGAAAATTAGATGAAATCTTTCTTTATTGAGTTCTTAAATGGCCTTCTATTGTTTTACCTCTTGACATACCCTAGCAAAGTTCACCTGTGGCTGCAGTGCTGGTTGGTTGGTTTGGAATATAAATGTGATCAGGGAGCACTCAGCTGTTCACTACTGCAGTGGACACAGAAGCAGGCACAGCAGCAGCAGCAGCAAACATAGGAGCATATTTCATTTAACATATTAATCTCTGGTAAATGTGTGTGTTCCAGACACGGAAAAATTATTATGGATCCTGACATGAAAGTGGGGACTTTTCTTTGAATTTAACAAGTGGGATTGGTTGGCTATTAAAAAACAGATATTCAAAAGCAGAAAGGAAGAAAAGGATCTGTCCAGGTTGAATTAAGTTGTGATGTGCTTGTGCAGAAAAGCAGGGAAATGTTTTCTCCTACTGTATAGCATCTCTAAGATTGAGGTGCGTGTATATGTTGGCAAGATCACAGAATCATAGAATTATTTATTATTTATAATTTTGAATTATCTGGGTTGGAAAGGACTTTTAATATCATCGAGTCCACCTGTTATACCAGCACTGCCGAATCCACCACTAAATCACGTCCCCAAGTGCCACATCTATGTCTTTTAAACACCTCCATGGTTTGGGGCTTAACAATCTTTTTCAGGAAGAACTTTTCCTAATATCTAGTCTAAACCTTCCCTGGAGCAATGTGAGGTCATTTCCTCTTATCCTATTACTTGTTACCTGGGAGAAGAGACCTCCTTTCAGGTAGTTGTAGAGTGCCCTCACCATCAAGCCAACAGTGATACTAAAGTCATTAGATTTTTTTTTTCCTGAAGTTTTAATCTTCTCCTGTGTAGAATGGGAAAATGTTAGTGAGTCAGAAGAAAACTGTTGCCTGTCACAATCTATTGATCAGTTGCTCTCTGATGAGAGAAAAGTTTGTCATCCTCCAGAGAAGATAACGGAAGTGACAAAACAGAGCTGCAGATTCTGGCCTTCCAAGGGAAGCAAGGAAAGGAAAGTAGATCATTTACTGATAAAACACCTTTGCCTATCAAAGGCTGTGAAGGTGAAGATGAATACCTGGTGTATATCAATGTAAGTACAGACTAAGGAAGAACAAAAATGTTGGTTTTGAGGCCTCTGCATTCAAATCTATAAAACTAAGCCTGGCTGCTTTGCTCTGCCGCTATATACAAAGAAATGAAGCACTAAACTAGCAAAAAAAAAAAAAAATGGAGTAGTAAATTTTTTAGGAGGAAGCCTTTCATTCCCCAGAGTACAGCAGTCATTTCAGTGAGGAGTACATGGACAGGCTGATACACTGCCCTTGTAATATAATTTGGAAAAACAAAATCATCTCTAATGAGCTGCAGCTGAGCAAATCATTATTCACCTCAGAGCTCTTTTAATCAAATTATATTTTAGCCAAGCACTTGCAAAACTATGAATAACGCTGCTGTGGAAAAAGTTGAAACAAAATTATAGTATGAGCAGAAGCAGCAGAAACGCATTTTTATGGCTATATTATTAGTTTGGTATGTAAAGATTCACCTGCATAAGTTCCCATGCTTCTTCATAAGTGCTAATATTTTGACATCAATGTGATAATTCATATGTAGATTTTTCCTTCCTAAATCTCCAGAGTTAAGAGATATTTTAGTTTCCCAACTTTCTCTTTCTGATAAAAAGCAGCCCATTTTGCATGAATGCATATTGTATTAGGTGTTTTATCATTCAAATTGGCACTGTGTTCAGCTCTGGGACCCCCAACATAAAAAGGGCATATTTTTGTTGGAGTGAGACCAGAGAAGGGCTGCAGAGATGATCAGAGAGATGGAGCATCACTCCTGTGAGGAATGGCTGAGAGAGTTGGGATTGTTCAGCTGGGGAGAAGGCTCCAGGAAGGTCTTATAGCAGCCTTCCAGTACCTTTTTACAAGAACATGTAGTGACAGGACAAGGGGGAATGGCTTCAAACTGAAAGAAAGTAGATTTAGATTAGATATTAGGGAGAAATTCTTTACTGTGAATGTGCTGAGGCACTGGGACAGGTTGCCCAGAGCTGTAGGTGCCCCATCCCTGAAGGTGTTTAAGGCAGGTGGGATGGAGCTTTGAGGGACCTGGTCTTGTGAAAGGTGTCCCTCCCCATGGCAGGAGGAATGAAACTAGATGTTTTTTATGATCCTCTCCATCCCAAACTATGAAATTATTTTTATCACAGCAACTAAATATAGAATTACATCATCCAGGCTAGAAAACTGTGCTTCATAGGTTTATAAAATGGGCTGTATTAGTAGAGATTTTCTGATAATATTGGAGATGTCCTTCAGGAACATAGTTTCTTGATAACAGGCTTTAGTCTTCATTATTATTTATGAGTGTAGTTAAAATCTCTTCCAAATTAGGTGTCCAAAAGACATGTAGAGGAAAACTCCCTTTAGGCAAAAGGGCTATTTTAGTGTATGGTAAGACGATAATACATTACTATTACTTTTTTTAAGCAGACCTCTCACAAAATTATCTTTTTTTTTTTGTAATTTAATAAATCCCATTGCTTAGTATGAGTGTGTAACAGAGTAGAAAACAGAAATAACCTATATATTCAAGTATGTCCTCCATTTTCACAAAATCAGTTTCTAATACTCCATGGTAAGATTTTATGTATTAATGGTTTTCATTAAAAACGGTCAGAAAAGCTTCAATATTCAATTCTTAAAAAGCTCATAAACTGTGAAATCTCATTGCTCTTCCATACCTATTTTAATCTCATTTTACTTTTTTTTTTCCACAAGCTCTCATTCAAGTGTCTTGTTTCATGGTTTTTAGATTTTGGGCAGCTGGGGAGGAGATGAATGGTTTCTTGTTTCAGTTTGGGTTTTTTGTTTTATTTTGCTTGATTTGTTGTTTTTTCTAATTCAGGTGGCTATTATCCATAGAATGGATTAAGAATAGAAGAAGTCTTTATGCCTCTTGGAAGCAGGATAATGTAGGATATTCCTAATTCTGGGGACTTGCTTCTTAGTCTTATTGCTTTTACTGTACCAAATTTGACAGGCTTCAAGAGTGTATGAAAGAAAAATGAACTCTTATTTGAGGCATTTCAGTTACTTTTTTTCTTGGATACCATCTGAAGTAGGCCTGTGGGCTCCTAATCACTGATTCTATTCTTGGTGCAGCAGTCATGCATATCTAATCACAGCACAAATAAATTTCTTAGTCTCAGGAAAGATTTTACCCTGTTTTTCCAAATAAAGTAAAAAAACCCAAACCACACCTTAGAAGACACTCGTCCAAATTAGCCAAATACTAGGTAAAGTAGACAATTCTACATAAAATAATTAGGCAGACCATTTTCTGCTTCCAGATCAAAAGAAGATAATGAGCAATGAGGAGCATACTTCATAATATTATACAGACTAAGTTTGGGGTCATTAGATCATCATCTAATCTGCCTTTCTACATATAACAGTCCATTAGGCTAGCAACAGACACACTTTAAAGAGATTAAAATATGTTAGGCCAAAGTAGTTGAGTTTTCAGAAAATGAAACTATATGCTGAAAGTAGGAAGAGAGATGCCTTTAGCAAGGCCCATAACTTCTGCTATAGCGGTAATTGATTTGGCAAAATATTCTGAAAACCCAAATTATGTCTATCTTACAGGAGGGAAAAATCCTCCAAATTCAGAGAATTCAATCTGGAATTAGAGAAAGGAAGGAAGTTCCTCACTATTAACAAAAATCTGGTGATTAGTATGTATTATAAGAACTTTCCAGAAGGAACTGAAGAAAGGATGTCCTCTGCTACTAGATTTTATTAAACCTTATGACTTTACTTCATCTCCATCCACAATAAAAAAGACACTTGGGAGAATTTCTTGTAATCTCCTCTTTCTCAAGAACACATTTTCAGCAAATTGCGCATCGCTGGGCAAAATAATCTCAGCTATGATTACTAGTAACAGACTCAAAACACCATGGTTCACTAACACCATGCTTCATTAACAATATTTTCTTAATACAAAGCTGCAGATACTGTAAAGACATTAGGACAATGCAAGAAAACCAGAACAAAATTTGGTGTATGATCTGTGATGTTTCTTTTTCTGCTCATCAAGTTATTGCTTGGTCCTCTAGGTTATGACTCCAGGAGGCAAGGTATACCTATTTATCATTCTGAATTCTCCACTTACATTGCTTTAGGAAGAATAATCTTAATTAGGTTATTTAAATATTATTATTAGAGCTAAGCAAATAATTTCCCAAAGGTTTATTTAATGGATTTGGGCATTTTTGTCCCTTAATATGTTCAGTGAATAAATTTTCTTATTAGTCAACCAGCTGTATAAGCTGGTCAAACAGTATTTGTTGAATTCATTTGATGATTGAATTGTACCAAATGTTGGATAAATTATTCCTGACTAATTGGTTCAGTTATTCAAAGAAGTCTAATTATCATCTCTAGTTTTAAAAGGAACCTATACTCCACAGTGCACAAGGTAAAATAAACTAACAGAAGTACAGGCTGTACATTTGTAGCATAGCTGACATGCGTCATTCTCTTAACTTCTTTTCCTCAAACTCCTATCGTGTAGGACATGGTGCCCTTGAAAGACATAAACTGAGTGCTGATCTCTACAAGTCAAACCATTCCCCTCTAGTATTTCATCACATTCAAGTGCACAGTCTTTTCAGAGGCCCTGTGGTTATTATATTTTTACCATGCCAGGGATTTTCTGAGTTGTCCTATGGCAGTGTAGGAACATGAAGAAGGAAGAGTGGCCAGGCACTAATTCAGAAGACATGAAATAGATTTCCTGCTTAATTGGTCTCAGTTCTCCAACAACAAAAAATGGAGATGTAGTACAGAATGATCTCAAGAATATATTGAAGAGATATATTAATTTAAGATTGTGAATTACTCTGAAACTGTTGCAATAGAATATTAAGTATAATATTGATGTATGTATCAAAAAGCAGTCCACAAGTCCAGGCAATATAACTTAACCCATAGAAAACCCTGTTTTCTTCTGAGGTGCCATAACCTACATTTGAAGTGCCAGGGCATGCAGTAGAGGGAGTAAATCTGCCTGGCACATTCTGTAAGTGATTGAAAAAAGCTGTGTTATTCACGGTGCTGGAGGTTATGAGCAAAGTATAGTATCTTTAGCACTATGGGTGTCTTTTTAGCTTTAATGACTCTATTGATACAAACAGACTTTCAAAAGGATTTTGAGTTTAAAAGATGCTACCACATTTTACCATGATTTACAGAGCTACCATGTTGGTCTCAATACAATTCTTGAGTTAAGCTGAAGACCATACAGCACTAGCTGGGTTTCTGCTACTTTAATACTGCTTATTAGGGGTCGAAATTTGTCCCATGTCACTTCCAGGTGAGCAATAGAGAAAACTGTAAAAATACAAGAAGCTTTGTGCATGAGGCAGTGTAGTTACATACAGTAAGGAAACAGTCTTCAGGGGTCAATCACCGGTGGCTATGTGGTAAAATTCTACACTATATATAGCAAAGGATTGTGGTTTCCACATGTTAAACTCTCTATTCCTCCTCTGTTGCAGAAAATAATGTTTTTATTGCCTGCTGAAAATGGCCTCTCTGCTATGCTATCCTCTAAAGGATCGAAGGCATTGTTTGGGAGTGTGCTCACTGGTATGGTCTGAAATTATGTCAAGGAGCATCTAACAATATAGTTAAACACTGAGAGGACTACAAGGATGGCTTTTAAGCTTATTTCTAGTATAACTATAAGCTTCCAGTTCAGCACCTGTGTAGCCAGATTAGTAGGGTCTGTGGCCAAGGAAGTATTCTCTGGCTCTCACCACATTAAACTCTTTTCTTTACGTAGTATTTTCTTAGGCACAGCATCATGTGAATTCTACTGTGTGATTTCCAGTTCTAGATCATATGTGGCTTGTTTGGAGGGAAGAAAGACAGGGAATTGTCTGTAGAGAATACATGCTTTAATGCATTAAATAATGTATTTATGTATATCAACTGCTTTATATCAGCTTCAGGAACATAATTTTTTTGAAGATGTATCTACTTTTATATATTTCAGATAATAAATGAAAGGGATTCAGCTCAGACTCAGATTTTATGGGAACAATTCACAGAACTGAGTAATACCCCCCTCTATTCCTGGTCTGGGTTGGTAAAATAATTGTATTGGTAAGTTAAGCACACTGAGACATCTCACAAATGCTTTCATAAGCACACATATTTTTTATAGCAACACCGTCTGTCAGCAGCTTCCTTACGAAGCCCCATTTTCAGGGATTTATGGAACTGACATATGTATCGTGGGGGGACAAGCCTACATTTGCAGGGTGACGACCTTATAGGTCTTTACCTCTATTTTCTCTGATTTTTTAAATATGTTGAGTTGTTCACTTTGAGAAGCAGAAAGATGTAAGACCAATTTTCCTTGTGAACAGCTCCCAAGTGTAAAAGAAGTCCACTTTTCTTCTTTAATTTGTGTGCATATGAACTAGACTTAAATTTTGTGCAGCAATAAGATATGTTTAAGTGCTTGTGTAATTTTAATGAAATTTTACCTATTTTTAAATGTTCTTTGGCAGAAAGAATATTTCACAGTGTCATTTACTCATAATGCAAAACTATTACAGCCTATTTAATGGGTTTTTTGAGCATGAACACTAAAGGGACAGATGAATATGCAGGCAGTTATGTAAAATAGGAAAGTTTCTGTCTAGTAGGGAAAATTCCTTTGACAATCTATTCTGTCCTATTTTAAAAATAATTCTTGCTTTGGCCTACTCTGAAACTGAACCCCAGGCCTCAAATAAATTTGATCTAACAAAACAGAAATGCAGCTCAAAGGAATTAATCAAAATCTCCACCAAGCAGCAATCCAGATTTAAGGAATGATGGCCAGGCTACTGCTTTTCAAGCCACCAAAAATTTTAAACATGTTATGGAAGTGTTACACTTGGTTGAGAAGTTGGGAAGTTATGAAGCACAGGGCTGTATTAGTGTGCCTCTGCTGAATGATAAATGGAGCAGTGGCCTTTGGAAAAGGATGCAGAGGAATAACAATGTCAGTAGAATATATCATGCAGGCAAAAATCATTGTCCGTGAGAATCTTCAAAGGCTCGCTTCCCACTATAGTATTAACCTGGCTGAGTGCTTCAGCTAGGGACATAGAGGGTAATCAATATACCTAATGTATACCATGGTAGCATATTTATAAAGCAATATACATAATGTATTATATCTATCCATATAAGCATGTTTAGGCAGTACATAAATGTATAATGCCTATGCTTTGCAAAGAAACTTTTTGTTAGGCTTTTTGGAAAAAAACCTACATAGTATTCCTTAATCTAGGTTTACTTTACCATTTCCAAGACACTGCAATAGATTTACCCTATAATAATTTCCTATTGTTACATTCAAAGGTGAAGTTCTAAACTTGACAGCAAAAAGAAATATCATTCCTGGCTTCCTACTCTGCAATTAAAGAATTCATGGTATTACAAAATTCTCAGCAAGTCTCTCTTCCAGTAAATTTCATTTATTCACATCTCATTTTCTAATAAACTAAAATATGTCTTACCTCTGAGCCCTATAAAAATATTACACAGTGGACATGAAAGAAGGGAATCTGATTAATTTTTCCACTTCTACAGTAAGACAATGCTTATTTCACAAACACCGGCATTATACAAGATCAAAACAATATCCATTAATATAAACTATTCTTTTTCAGATCTATTTTCCTCCTGGCATTGCTTATCAGAAACCTAAGAGTAAATAAGTAAGTTTCTTTTCACACCAATGATTAGTAATGAATAAACAGAGCAAGTACTAAAGCTGACTTTGCACCTACTGAATGCTGCAAGTGTCTGTACTCGTTTGATATGCATCTAGCAAAGCTTGGATGTTCCCAAAAGGCCACTCCATGAACACTGAGAGAGCAGCGTCTGCTAGTGGTGCCTGTAAGACACAAAGAAGACAGAAAATATTTATATAAGTGAGAGCAACTGGAAAGAATGAACCTTATTTAAGCTATATTCCATGCTATTTTAAAGGCACACACAGAAACAATTTCATGCCATGATCATCAGTATATAGAGAGTGGTATAAGATTCTGAAACACATTTCAATGTTTACTTGATTGTTTTTTAGCAGTGTTTTCTTAATTAAAAGGATTTTTATGTTTTCCCTCATTTTCATCACTTTGCCTGATAGATCCAGTCAAATTGATTTCTTCTCAGCTTTTTCTCCCAGACTAAAATGCTCATATGTATGTGTATACATATGTATGCATACAAATATATATATATACCACAGGCCCTTGCATAAATGTAAGCTGTAAGAGACATATGTACATGTGTATATATGCATGCACATGCATAAGTATATATGTGAGGTTTATACAGATCTATTCACGTATATGCATATTTATATGTCTAGTAATAATTTATCTATGACACAATGCAAAATATTTCTCCCCTTTTTTCTCATCATAAAATTTCAAAGTAGTACTGTACCTGTGGCATTGAGAGGACATCGATTGAATGCCATGTCCCCAGCTGGGGTCCTTTTCCACACCATTGACATCAAATAGTCTTCAGGACATATTTCATAAGGTGCTGCCATTTATAAATGAGAATTTAAATAGAAACATTAACATATTTTATATCAGAAAAATAGATGTTTAATTTTATCCTATTTTTTCCTGAGATGTGTATGTTAACATAACCTGGGTTAATTTTAAGTTTGAAATACAAAAACGGAAAAGTGAGAAGCCTGAAATTTTGCATATCCATCTTTGTTATGGTATTTATTTCATATAACCCATGCCTTTATTTTCTCCAGCAAACACTTTTTAGGTTGTAGCTGCAATGTTTTTTAGTCAAAGGTTTGAATCTTTCCTTGTTACTCTATTTTGATCAATAATATTAAGCAACTATCAAAAGATGATGAGACTTAAACACTGATGAGCTATGATGCTTATCTTAAACAAAAATTTGTAACTTTTTTCAAAAATTGAAACTGTATGTAGACAATCCCTTCTGAAAAGACAGTTGAAACATTAAATGTGCTAAAAGTGCTAAATAAGAGCTGTATATTCTAAAGGTTATTATAAAAGCAGGTTATTTCTTTGAAATGTGTTTCAGTACAAGTTGGTAATTAAGAAAGTATAGTCAATAATGTGGGACTGAATGTCTATAAAACAAAATAACCTTTTACTGGTATTGCAATATCATTTAAAGAGAAAAATATTGTCACAATTTTGTAGTAACAGGACTGCATGGGGAAAAATAAACTTCTGCAAATGCTTCATGTTTTATTTTAGCATGGTCATGACTACAGATTCCTTTTGCTCTTTGTATGTTACTGTAGCTTTGAGTTTATTATTTTTGAGAAAATTAGATTAACACAGAAAACATCTGGCTGATATCATCTCACAACTTAGATCACTGACATGTTAGTTACTGAAATCTAATTCACCCCAAGTTCAGCAGAGAAAATCAAGGTTTAGTATTATATGTATTTCCTGAAAAAAATGTAATCCTGCTGTATTACAATGAAGTGGTTACAAAGCAAGAAAAAAGAAAAGAGAAAGGAAATTCATTCTAGCATATGGTGTGATAAGGCAGAAAGCAATTCAATGATTCACCCATGGCTGCACGGGAAATCTCTGTCAGAGGCAGGAACAGACTACAGATTTTGCCCATCCCATTATCTAACCCATAAAATCGTCCATCTTCCCTGTTTCATACTTATGCTGACGGAAGTGTGAGCAAGGGGACTGAGTAGACTTTTGCACAAAGCTGTACCCTCTCTTTGTAGAGGACAAAGAATACCTAGCAGATGGCCCAGTAATACTAATATGAATCACAGTTGGGCAGAAAAATTGCTTACTAAATTTGCCTCCCCATCAGCATTCCTGAATCGTAACTCAAGACAGTTGGTGCTGCTAAAAAAGCAAGAGATCCATTAATGGCAAAACCCAAAGAAAGTCAGTTATATTCATAATCTAGAATACCAGCCCTGCTTCAGATATGCCCACAGAGTGAATGCATTAGGGCAGTGTTACACTGGGAAAAGCCAGATTTTGATAAACATAAGCCATCTGGTGACATAAGCAAATGCAATTACCATTCTATGATGACCTTATAAACAAAAGAAATGTTCTGTTTTGGGAAGTGTAAATTAACATAATAAGGAGGTAATATTACAAATTACATAAATTTGCTAGAGCTTAGAGCTCTTTGAGAACTATATTTGTTACGCAGCCGTGGCCATTCCAAACATGTTGTGCTCACTTATCAACACTTTAGGTGCTGATTCTCAGAACTAAAACTCTTACTTCTCTTCACATACTGAATGTTAAATGTGGGTTTTTTTCTGGAAAAAAAAAAGGTACACATGCATCCATATGTACACTTAAATCACCATATTTTCTCTTTTACCTTAGCAAGTCACAGGTAATATAAGAGATTTCCCACCTATTTGGAAAGGTACTAGTGAGCTTTTGCATTAAGGTTTTCGGAACTCAAGATTACATTGAAACTTTAACCTAGTGCCTGAGGTAAACAGTGTACTTGTGTGTTGTGTTCAAAGAAAAAGGCACTTCCAAAACCTACAGTTATCAGGAAAGAGGTGTGGGAGAAGTTGGAACTTGGAAGATGGTTTGCTTAGCCCAGGCAAAGAAGTTTTCCTGGTCTCAGGCTGACTCTTGCCCTTTAAATGCCTTGTACGAGAATCAAAGAATCAAGGAATGCTGCAGATAAAAACAAACCTGGTCTTCCCAAAGCTAAAAAATATCTGGCAGAGCTTACTCATCAGGCATCCACCCACATTAAAGCATCTGTGAGGCTGCAACCTATGTTGCTCATGGAGGCATTATAGTCACACCAGAGTGGTGCCATATCTGAGTTTAAAAGCCTCATTGATCCTGCTGGCTCTTCTCAAGACCATTTCAAGTATTTCTTTTACTATGGCACAGTTAATTTGTAACAGATCCACAGATAAATGTGAGTTTGCTGTACCAAATCATAGAGAACTACTAGATTTATAAGAAAACAGCAAATACTGAACTAAAATTTGCTATCATTGGCAGATAAAAGGCAGGCCTCTTTCACCCATGACGTGAATCAGCAGTATCTTCCCACACAGAGCATGCACTCAAATGTGCCACTTTATATCCCCGATAGGCCTGAATTCATCCCACATAAGCACAAACACTTAACTAAGCCAATGGTCTAGAAGCACATTCTGACATTACTGGAGAAAGGACCTGCATCTCCCAGAGGCAATTGACCCACTTGGGATCTGTGGAAGCTCTGTACAACACACAAAGCAAGAGACACACACGCAGCCTCACAGATCTATGTAGGCAGATAACAAATATGGGAAAGGGTGAAGCAAGTTAACCTACAGTACAAAGTAGTTCAAATGATGGTAGAACTACAGCTCCTCTCTTGAATCCTAATTCAATGCCCCAGGCAAAATTATCTTAAGCAAGGGCAATAGGAAAAAAGCTTTTGAACCTCTTATAGAATAGTGTTGTTATCAGAGACAAAACAAAAACCAAAGGTTTAATTTTATTATTTAGCTGTTGCCAATTATTTGAATCTTCTCATATTCTATCTTATCTAGTATTACTCTGAAAAAAAAACAACTTCTACCTTCAGTAGGAAATCATTAGCTGGTCTTTGGTAGCAGTTGTGCACTCCTGTCTTTCTGTTAACTAACAAGATACACTAATATTGTTTTCAGTAATATTTTGTTCTAAAAGATTCCTTTATTAGGTTTTCTACTACTGAAAATATGCTTATAAGAAAAATGCTGAGAATCTCTTTTGAGTAAAATCGAGGTAAAGCATTACTATTGGAAACATGTATAGAGTTAATAAAGATTTAACTAGTACAGAATTAAGTATTTCTGGAAACCAATACTGTACTATTGGAACATGACATATTCTTAAAGCTGCCATAAGAACATAGACCTATTTTTATAAAAATAAATTTACAGAAGTCTTCTCTCCTGAATAATACTGCACTTTGTTTTTGGTTCTCACATCTCTTCATTTTTACTGACACATTTTGTGGAAACTGCCTTATTTCTCTCATACATTCTTCTACAAGTTTCTGATCATCTTACCATGTAACTCCTTATCAGATGCAATTTCTTTTGTTATCTAGCTGTCTCCGTTATTCTTATGGGACAGACACATAGTGTTCATTCATCTGGTGTAAGTTCTCTGTGGTGACTCCAGAGTGACTAGCCACTTACCAAACTTGGAAGGTTTTCTACATTTTCTGATTTGTTTCCAATTTTCTGAATATTTCCCTCTCAGAAAAAATACTTTGAGTGCAGAGTACTGCTGACCTACTAGGAGTGAAATTTAACTTTAGACATTTGGGATGCAACAAAGGAGCAATAACTGAACTCAAAATATCTTCAGATCTTTGTTTTTAGTTCCCAGATTATTACACAATGGAAGCAAAAACTCGCACTTTAAAAATTTGTAGCTGTGAATAAAAACAAATCACAGAGAAAGGTGCTCAAAATTTGTCCAGACACCAAGATGTTTGAGAAATCAACTTTCAGATAGCAATTCTGAGATTGCCTCTCTTAATGCTGTTTATATTCAGCTTCTATGAACATAATTCAGTGTTTGCCCAAACCATTTGAGGAGAATCACTGAGAAACTAAGAAGAAAATTTTGTATAATGTTCAGCTAATGCAGAACTCAAATTGCAGAATGTCCAGTCAAGATTTTCAGTTATCAAGTAAACAACGTTGCTTGCAAAGCATTATATTAACATCAACCACCATAACAGAAAAAGGCTTTATTAACCTTTCACTTCCACAGTTAAAAGCAGCTATAATTTCACTTCTTGTAAGTCTATAGATCTCTGGGTGATACAAGCAGGTGCAGTTTCATACCCTATACAAAAATATTACCCAGGTATATATACACCTGAGGATCTTGTTTTATGCAAAGCAATGCCAATACAAGAAAAACGATCAACATTTTAGTTTCTCATGTTTTTCAGTGGCTTACAGAGAAGAAGAAACCGGTGAGATAAAAATAGCTTTTCTGAGCTATTTTAGGGCTATGGAAGAAAATCATACAAATAATGAAATTTGCTTATAGTTTGAACAACTCTGTATAGTATTTTCCAATTTTACTTCTTGTTTATAGAATGTATATCTGTACATAAGTTTATAAATTTTTGGTAAATTATCTACTCTCGACATTTAAATCCAAGACTCTTCAGTAAATGTCAGTCTAGAAGCAAATAAATCTGTAACTCATGGCTTATTGTCTGCACAATTATATCTTATTAAAAGGTGCTTTAGGTTATAGTTTCTATAAGCACACAGATTCTAATCCAGAATTAATCAAATAAATAAATTTACCAAATGGCAAATAAAGTTCTATGTGCATTTGAGTTTTAAATACATCTGTAAAATATTTTATTAACAGCAGGTGGCAACCTTTGAAAATTGGACTGCAGCAGCATGGTTTTACTTTTAAATATACAAATGCAAATTATTTCAAGAATGGTTTTATAAGCAGAAGCTAGTTCATCTGACTGTCTGCTTACTGAGAAGATTCAAATTAATCTTCTATTAGTGTTGTGCTTTTATTGAGGAAGTCTGCATTACCTATGGAAATTAGTTTGCTTGGGAATCCAATGCAAATACTATTTTGTATTGCTTTTCAAATAATGAAATTTTTATTAAAATTAAAGAGATTATTTAAAAAGCAAGTTAAATTCAGTTAACTTCTACAGTATGGTGTTATAACTTTCTATCTACAAATAGTCTTTTTGTTGTTCTTTGAATGCAATGAGATTAATTGTTCTGCTGTATTGCAAATATCTTGAAAAGTGTTCTTTGATGGCTGTCAAGGGACAAACATGCTGCCTATGAGAAATAAGGTCTTGATAATATAAAATTCACATCTGATAAATTTCTCATTTCCTGACCCAAAGCATCCCTGCTATTTAAGTCCTTCTCTAACTACCAGAGAACACAGCCAGCGAAATGTCCAGAAGTCAGATTGCTAGATTGATTTTTTTGCTGCTTCCTGGCTTGCAGTTCAGATCACCTAATTTCCCAAGTGAATGGCTAAAACATCATACATTACTAACACCTTATTTTGTTATCTTTCACCTATCCAACAATGTATTATTTTACTTTAGGACAGTATGCATATACTGATAAATATTATCTGATTCACCAGATATTCTTTATTCATCATTCTTGAAGAAGCTCACAATTACATTTTTATTAGCTTTCAGTGGGAAAGACAAATCTGTTGGGAGGGCAAAGTAGAAAGTGATACAAAGTAATAATACAAAGGAAAGATGTGTCTTTTTTTAAATTGCTTTCCTTTTTATAAAATGTTGGTCATGTATTCATTTGTTCATTCTCTGCACTACGGTAAGGCCCACTTCATCCCTTATTTTAACTGCACTGGAATTTACCCCAAATGTATTACAGAGATGTCACTTGATAAAAGGAATTCCAAATTACAAAACCAGCCCTGATATTCTCAGATACACTGCATTCAAAGAGACTTTCCACAGCAAATTATTCATGCTCCAAATGCTATAGGCATTCCTAGGCAATCAAATATATTTCTGATAAATTTTTACTACGCTACTTTGCTATATTCAAAACATGATGCATTGCTCATATGTCCAATAGGGCTAATTTACACCTAGCTTCATAAACAGAAATCTACTGAGAAAACCAGCAGTGACTTGTCTAAGGAAGGCCAGATATGGGTCTCTATGGCTATTGCTCTACAGACACTGATCTTGTGTTTCCTAAAAAAGCCCATTAAAGTAAGCCATATTGTAGTGTAAATAATAACAGCAATTATATTTTCATCTCACCAGGACACCTCTGTTCACTGCACCGTCTAACTTCCTCTCCAGTTCCTTCACACTGTTGCCCAGTCACAGCAGCACCTTGACAGATCCTTATCCGCCTCTCCCAGCCACCATCACAGGATTTGGAACAGCCACTCCAGTGGCCCCACTGGTTCCACTGACCATTTGCTGTTTGGAAAAATATAATTACAGTGGCAACATGATGAGAGTCATAATGGAGAATTAATATTTTTTAAAATTTATTTGTATAGTGCTGTTGTACAGCAATGATACACATTTCAATGTGCATAAGTACCCTCAAAAAACCACAAGTAAAAACATTTTTGCATGTGATACTTTAAGATCTTGATTTTTACATGCTCTGACAGAACAAATGAGGCTTAAAGGTAAGTACATATAGAATCCACACACCCTGGAAGGCTGCTTTTGTACTGTCAGAGGATCATGAAGTAGTCTCAGCATCAAAGGGAATCAGCTCACAGACACTTAAATTTTTAGGTTCATGAAAAACTTAAGTTTTTTAGGCTTCAGACACATCTGACTTAAACTGCTGAATGTCCTTCAAACAGCGATAAAACAAAAAAGCTGATGTGCAGCCTTCATGCAGCCTTTCAGGGCACATTCTTTAACTTTTTACCTCATCAAATATATAAGAATGAGGCTCAAGGGCACACAGAATCACAGAGCTGTGAGGGGTGGAAGGGATCTCTGGAGATCATCCAGTCCAAACCCCTTGCCAAAGCAGGGTCACCTAAAAGGTGGCACAGGAACGCATCCAGGTGGGTTTTGAATGTCTCCAGAGAAGACTCCACAACCTCCCTGGGCAGCCTGTTCAGCGCTCTGCCACCCTCAATGTAAAAAAGTTCTTCCTCGCGTTGTGATGAAACTTCTTGTGTTCCAGTTAATGACTTCTCTTGTTTCAGCCTCCCTGCCGGTGCGGGCGTGTTCCCGGTACTCACCGGTGCACTCGGGGTTGGAGCACTCGCGGCTCTCGGCCCAGGGCCCTCGGCACTCGGAGCCGCCGTGGGCCGCGGCCGTGCACTGCCTGCTGCGCTGCTGGGTGCCATTGGAGCACGTCACCGAGCACTCGCTCCACGAGCTCCACTCCTGCCACTGTCCGTCCACTGCCGCCGCGGCCACAAAAGAGATGGACACAGCAGAGTTACCACTGGAGCCAGGCAAGTGACCACAGCCCCTCAGGCTGGGCCCAGCCTGGTTTCTCACAGCAATCAAATACAGAAACCAACGCTGTGAGCTGCTTTAAAATAATTTAAAACTGTTTTCCTTTTTCTTCAAGTAAAGAGTGTTCCATCTCCTCTAACTGTACACAGATATAAAAAAAGATAAGTAATGATTTTGGTCAGATACAGTTTGAACAGTTTTATTAAAAACAAAGCATTATAAAAAAGACTGATCTTGTCTTTTTAGGCAAAAGTGAGGGCAATTTTTGTATCATGTAAATAAACCCTGAGCCCTTTGAAGTGATTTATAAGAGCTGCAGTGATAGTTTAGATAGGTCAGATTATAAGGTTATTGGTCCTGACTGTGAAATTAGATGTCTTTAGTTGAACAGGAAAAGGAAAACAGGAGTTACCACTTTGCCTCACATACAGTCTCTCTTCTCTATACTTACAATGCTGAATATATTTTTATCATTTATCCTCCCTGTAAGGTAAATGATTGCAGTTCTCTGACATTCTTTTGAGACAAAATGAGCAGGACAGAAACCGCCTGCCTTCCTTCCTTCCTTATCAGATCTGCTGTTGTGTTTGCATATTGCATAATCTTCTTTCTGAATTTGTCAAGTTAAATGTCTAAAAAATACGGAAATGGTGAACAGTTCTGTATTTAGTAATCTGTGTTTAGCCCATGCATTTGAGTTTGGATAAATATTCTCCTGAGTAAAGGTTAATGACTGTTACTATTAATTTCGTCTCTCAGAAAGCTTCTTGAGGTAAATGAAAATATTAAAAACCAATATAATAAAAAATATAAACCAATTAAGCTTCCATGCAAGTGCAAATTATATGGTGGATAATAATAGGACTAGTCAGTATGTTTAAAAACAGGAAAGCATTTATGAAATGTGTTATGACTAATTGTGCTAACTCAGGATCCTGCATTCATGGAGACTTTGGCAATCATCTGTTCCTCATTGCCCCTGCAGTTAAATATAAACTCAAAATGTAGGTTCTAACATAATTTTGATTAATACTCATCCTTGAAAACCTGGTTCTATAACTACTAGTGCTATATAAGCACCACCACTCCAAACAAGGAATTTCAGTTGGTGCACTTGCCAAACCCTGTTTCCAGGGTTCTTCTAAAGGAGAGTTGGAAGAGTAGCTCCCTAAGTGGATGGTGTTAATAACTAAAATAGGAAGCAGAATCTGAAAGTTAGTGATTGTACTGTTTGGTAGGGGTACATCACTATTCAGTGAACAATGGAGGTAAACTATTTCACTATTGTCAGACATTAACTATAGAACGTGTCAAAGATACTATCCATATCCCAGGCCCAGATCTCAGCATCAGTGAATTGAAGAATGAGAGTTTTCGAGGCTTTTCCCTAAAGTTCTATATTAAATATTCTATGTAATGCCTGGTTGTGAACTGCTTCTCAATGCAGATGCCTCTGAAGCTATGAAGCTGCACCCTGATAATTTATTCTGCAGAAAATGGAAATCTTTCCAAACATGGAAGCTAGTTCTACTCATTAATCATAAAAGGTTTATGTGAAGAGGAAAACATTACGGAAATTAAATTTCAATGCACCCTCTTCAGTTTTATTCGTTGCTATATAGTATTATTTAGGGTAGGAAAGATTGAATCAATTATTATACTGTCTTTGGAGAAAACTCATTCCGTGCCTTCTAATATATATATTTCATACATCTCCCTTATTTATCTTCAGGAAAAAAAATAGCATGTGAGTTTTCTATTTCAGAAATACCCTTTAAAAAATAAAGAATTCAACACGAAGAGTCCCTTAAAAAATTGAACATGCAAACTGCAGCAAATCTTAATATTGAGCAAAGATTTAAAGTGTTACTTTTAAATTTAACAGTATAGAACTGATTCTGGATGTCATTTAAGTACAAATGACTGTTCAAAATCCAGAGTTCTCAAATAATATCTTTTTTGTTTCTTTGCAATACTGAAATGAACTGGATGCATTAATTTCTTCTGTGCTGTTTTATTGGAATTTCTCTTGTTGACAACTCTGCTTTAATCTCATATATCATATTAGTTACTTTGGTGTACATACATGTAAAATTCCACTGCTGCCAATTTGGCCAAAAACTGGGTTATTTCCAAATTTATGCAGCTGCATTCAACACAAAGACCTTTCCACAAAATTTGTCCTAAAGTTGGAGTACACTTTGCTGACCAAAGGAGAAGCAAAGTCCAGGTTTCACAAAACTCTCAGAAATTTAGCTTTAATAAGGCACTAAGTTCCATTTTTTTCTTCATTTCAGTTTTCAAAATATTAAGCAACCATTTGCTTATGAGATGTCTGTCCATCAATCCTTTACAGGAAGAGCTCTGGTCATGGAGAATCTATTTGCAGCAGTGTTGTGAACTGTGGAGAGGCAACAAATCCACTGCACAGGCAGTCTTCATGTTATCAAACAGAACTCATGAAAGAAATTTTTCACAATACTGCCACCTGACACTTTTTTATACCTAAGTATAAGAATCAGTTCAATACCCCTAAATTATTATTTATATGTAATCTTTTTGGTTATTGAACTTTTTGCAATAGTCAAGTATTATATGCACATGTACATATGTATACATATATGTGTGTGCATATATATATCTGTTTACATGCATTTTGAAAAATGTGGTCTAAATTAATCACAAGCTAAAGACAAAAAGTTAAAATCAATTCTGAAAGAATACTTTTTTTTGTTAGTTAGTTTCAGTTTTAGTGGATGGAAATTTTAACATGATGTTCAGGCATTGTTTATTTGGTTAGTGGTAATTTTTTGAAATTGGTATAGCACATAACCAGAAATGAAGCACCTAAAATCTATACTATAACAACTTAACTGGGATTCAAATAATGCCCTAGATTGTGTAAGCCTTTCTGTCTGTACACATGTAAATAATATCAATTTTGAATAAATTAGCTACTTAAATATTATGGTTTCACAAATATGTTTGTTGTATGATGAATAAATAATTACAGTGAACCTCTAAGCAAAAATAATTCATACAGATATGGTGGACACAAACTTTGTGACCTCTGAATGTCTCTCTTTAAGCCACACTCAGTTGTTTGCTTTTCGGTTCTCTGAGACCCATCCTGAATCAAAATTTCCTACACAACATACTGTACCCTACAGAGTGAGTACCTCAAAGGAACTAAAAAGTGTTTGCTTGTGCCTTGAACAGTTACCAATCCTGACTACACTTTAACAACCACAGTAAGAATTATGAACAGTATTACCCAATCTAGTCACTCTGGATAATCTCTTTTCTTCCATGTGTGCAAAGGGCTATAAAAGAAATCACAAACAACCCACATCAAATGCACGGTAACAGAGAGTTGCTATATGAGCTCACCAGGGCAGAGTGCAATATTGCAAGGTTTGTGTTGTGTTTCAGGTCCATCACATGATCTTCCCCCATACTGGGGAGGTATACATGACCTTGTCCTAGTTCTTTGGCCTCGACCACATGTGAATGAACACAAACTCCAAGGTGACCATTCCTCCCAAACGCCATGTACTGCAACAAACCATACAGATTTTAACCAGAAATAGACACACAAGTAACAGAAGGATTTCAAAATAAACAAGATCAATATTTTAAATAGGAATTATTTTGCCACCTTCAAGGAAATCAGTACATAGGTAATCTTTAGCATAGGAAAACAAATACTTTTAAAAACTTAGTTAATTTCAATTTAATCATATTTTTCTCGGAAGTATATTTTAAAAATATACTTTTTCTCTAATCTTTAAGCTAATCTATCTCACTACCAGTTTCTGTTCTTTGACTCTTTTAAGGAAGATGACTTCCCTTTTAAGGAGTTAGTTGTGACATCTGTGGTGCCTGACTTGATATGTTTAATAGCCCTGATTTTCAGAAGGCTAGTTTTGGTGAAAATTGGGCGCATACTTTCTGCATCAAGGCAACTCTATAAATTAGAAGCAATCAAGATTAAACTTTTTTTTTAAATTATAGAAATAAATGCAGTAATTTATTACTGTGTCAATCACAAATTGGGGCAGTAACCTTGAAGTTTTTTCAGTTGTTTAAACTCTGTGGAAATATGGCAGCAGATGTGCTCGATTATCTTCCTCAAAGATTCAAAGAGCACATAAGTAAAACAGGTATTTGCCATTTCTTTACATGAACATATTCATTGATTTAACAGACACAGTAATACATGCTTTACTCTTAGAAAAATGTTCACTCAACAAACTGAAAATACCCTCAGAGTACACAATACATTACAAACACATACCAGTATTTTTATATATAAATATTAAATAAAATTAATATAAGGAATCATATAAGATTAATCTTTCTCTAAGCATTTTGTACTGTAGGAGAAACTGATATAAAATATCCATATGAGCTTATATAACATATACAATTCCTTTACAGAAAAAAATTCAGTGAAATTATCCGAATGTTCTCTAATATACTATGTTTATGCACTACTGGTAAGATGATTCCATACACACATTGGTAAAACAGTTCTATATAAATTGAATAGTACTGCAAAGCAAACTTTACTTATTTTTCTTCTGCTTAAATAAGAGCAGTTGCACAAGTTTAAATTAGGCAATGTGAGAACAGGAATGTAGTGATGAGAACTGTAGTAATGTCAGGCATTTAAGAAAAATCTAAAGACTTAGTTCCTAGACTGGACATCACACTGTATCACATAATTCTGTTTCTGGAGCCCTGTCTGTTTGAAGGGTGTCTGGAGGGGGAAACTGTGTATAACATCTGAGTGTATCATTGGTAATGATTCACAATATTACAGAAGAAATAGATTTTCTATTTTGTCCTCACTTTTTTTCATCACTGTGAAAAAACTTCTCATATATAGGTTTCCTTTGCCCTGAAGGTACATATCACCTGCGCAGTTTCTACAAATACAACCATTTTCTTCCAGGGATCAGAATAACATTTCCTGAGGTGAAATTCTGTTGCAAGTCTGTGGAAGGACATTCAGCTCCCTGGCATATTATCACAAATTCATCAGTAAGATCAAGGGGAATTCTGCAAGTAGGTAAGTTCCATTGCCTTTCATTAAAAGTAAGAAAAAATGTCATTTCAGATAGTATGTTGAGATAAAAAGTTTGTTAGCTAACTTCTGAGAAATTGTACCTGACAGCAAATGTCAAGTTTTATTCAGGGAAGATTTTAACCCACTGGACAACAGCTCCATTGATGAAAGGTTTTCATTTGGTCACATAAAAGTGGTCAAAAAGACCATGTCCTACATCCTTATTAAAATTATCTTACTCTAAATATCACATCCATCTGCATGTTAAAAAAAACTACCCTCAGGAACAGTCCAAATTAATGTTAAAAGTGACAGATTTTAGTCTAGTTAGTTTAGAAACCTTGATTAATTGTGACATATTTGTCAAAACTAGAAAGTCTAGCTCTTCTAAAAATAGCAAATTTGTGACTATACCTGCACATAATTCTTCTAGTTTCATCTGTTCTCAACAGGTCCTATACTTCAACAGCTATTTTGATTCAGCTACATGATCCAAAGAATTTTTTTTCTCATTGGCAAAGTGTTAGTTTACAAATCCAGACACATCTCTAAGACTCCCAATTTCTATCATATGAGCAAAATTAAGGAGAAAACAGTTTGTCAGATCAGGTTCCAAACAGTAGCCGGTGCTAACAATGACATAATTTCACTTCCTGATACCAAAATGGTTGATTAAAATGTTCAGATACAAGTATTTTTAAAAATGTAAAACTTAGCTAAAGAAAACTAATCCCAATGATAAAAAGATTATTCTCTAGAAAAATAATAAATTGGAAAGGCCTTGTCTCCATGTAGACACAGGGTGAGATTTTCAGGGCATATATAAGTTAAAGTCTATTGTTTAATTCGGAATTTTTATTCTATGCTGTGAAAACGTTCTAAGTTAGTTGTCTTTATTTAAAAATTAAAAAAAAATATGTGCCAAGGGGCACTTTAAAGATACTGTCTTAAACTAAAACGATGTCTATTTCTTCCAGCAAGAGTTGACTGCATGTTAGCAGCAATACAGAACTATTCTGTGATTTTGGAACTCAACATAATTGAAAACAAAATGTTTCATTTTGGGTGGACTCAAAGCAGCCTCTATGTGTTTGTGGTTTAAATTAAGCTGTGCCAAAAATCATCTTCCATAACAAATTTTAGCTCATTAAGTAAAAATTTCAGAGTATCTTCTTGCATGTATAGACTTTTATATCTGAAACTAGTAGACTAATAATAAAGGAATAGGCATAGCACTAAAAAGCAACCAATGTGAGCAAAACAAATATCAAGAAGAATTAATCTGTTCAATGCATTACAGAAGTGCCCAGTACTATCCGGATTAGCTTTAAAAGAACATCTTAATTTAAAATTTCTTACCCCTGATTTTTCTTTCTGATATTTTATTTACATCTTCTTTCTTTAATACTATCTTCTAAATGCAAAAAAAACCCTATAGCATCTGATAAATTATAGCCAGATGAGCTATGCCAAATTACACCAGATGGAGAGCTGGCCCGCAGAGGAGTTACTGTTTTGTGTAACACAGTTTCAGATGCAAGATTCATTATTTGGGACAAAAATATTCAGATTATTGCCAGTTTATCTGTCAAAAACATTGCTAGCACAACAAGTTTGGATTGCTGCAGAGCATCTTTCCCTTCTCTCTGCCATTCTATGAACCTAATCATGTTGAAGTGAACACCCACAGTGTTCATAACACGCAACTGCTGTGAAGTGGAAGAAGGCGTTAGGCCATGCTGGCCTTCATCCTACAAACATATTTTAGGAGATTTTTATTGGGGTATTTTATTGATGTATTCAGCTTTAAATTGAACAGATATTGAAAAACTATTATGGCCACAGATGCTTCATCATAAGTGGTGCTGGTCCAGTACAGTTTAATATCTTCATCAATGACATAGACAGTGGGACTGAGTGCACCCCCAGCAAGTGTGCAGACAACACCAAGCTGAGTGGTGTGGTTGACAAACCTGAGTGACAGGATGCCATCCAGGTTGATTTGGACAAGCTTGAGAAGCAGGCCCATGTGAATGCTATGAAGTTCAATGAAGTCCTGCACATGGCTTGGGGCCAACCTGGTTTCAACACAGGATGGGAGATAAAGGGATTGAGAGCAGGTCTGTGAAGAAGGACTTTAGGGTGCTTGTGAATGAGAAGCTGGACCTGAGCCAGCACTGTGCATTTTCAGCCCACAAAGCCAAACACACGTCTTGGGCTACATGGAAAGCAGCATGTCCAGCAGGGTGAGGGAGGGGATTCTGCCCCTCTGCTCTGCACTGGTGAGACCCCACCTGGAGTGCTGCATCGAGCTCTGGGGACTTCAGCATAGAAAGACATGAACTTGTAGGAGCTGGTCTAGAGCACTGCAACAGAGATGATCAGAGGAATGGAACACCTCTCCTATGAAGACAGGATAGAAGATTTTGGGTTGTTCAGCCTGGAAAAGAGAAGGGTCCATGGAGACCTTATTGTGAGAGATCCATGGAGACCTCTAAGAAAGATGCAGACAAGCTTTATGGGAGGCCCCATTGCAATAGCATAAGGGAGAGAAAAAAGAGAGGTAAGTAAAACTCCCTTAGCATATCACACCAGCCAAAGTATAGCTTTTGAGCATACAAATGTTTGAAATGGCTTAGTGTGTTCCTGCTCCTGCCATGTCTTTCTTTACCCATAAGTCTGAAAATGCTAAACTTCAGCTAAATTTTGTGGTAAAAGGTGTTGAAGGCAATGGAGAAAGAGAAATAGAAGCTGAGATGATCTGCAGGCATGGCAATCCCATGTTCTTTCCCCTTAAGTTTTAGCAGGGTTAGAAACTATTCACTAAACTGAAATGAATCAGAAGCACTGCAGTAATGGATCCTAAGGTGTCCCCACTCACAAAAGAACCAGTGACAACAAAAATTACCTGAGCTATGTTTTGTTGTCTATTATGTTGCACTTCTCTAGAATAGTATTGGTCTGAAATAAATATAAATAACCCCAAAATTATGTGAATAGTGGTTACTTCATTATTTTGCTTGAAATATCAGTAATACTATTCTGAAATTTAAAGTTCTATTTCAATACATACATTTACATGAAACTGGTGAATACCAGTTTCAAAATTTTCCAGGACATTGAGATCACATAGAAATGTATTCCCTAACATCCCAGTGAGTATCTTAGATAGCATATATAATATGTGAAGTGTATATAAAGACAATAGAAAAATAGTCTGAAAGCTTTGCGTTAGTATTTGCAAGTTTAACAGGTTCCTTTCAAGCCTATGGATAGATATATGAAGTATAGTAGAGTAGATAATTCTGCATATTTTTTTATGTTGAAGGGGTAAGTTTTTGATTAGGAAACATTCCAGCTCTCACAATGTCCTCCAACCTTTTACTAATCATTTTGTCAGACATCTGTTTTAAATACACTAGTGTACAGACTATGTATTTTGTTATGTATGGACCAGGGATAATCCTGAACTATGTAACTCTGAGTCAGGATACATAATAGAATGAGGGCAGAGGATATTTGGGCTAATAATTAAAGGCATGTTTGAAAAATTAATGGAGCTGTGCGTAGGAAAAGCATATTTCTAAATTGCTAATCTTGCACACGGCTACACAGTAGTGACCCTGTAGTCAGACAGAGAAAAACATAAATTGAGTTTATTGTAACTGTATGGAACAACATACAAGATGAAGCCCAGAAGATTAATTGTTTAGGAAAGGTAACTCCAGATATGCAGAGATTATCCGAATCAGCTGTGGTGAGCTGAAAAAGAAAATATCTTGGCAGTGTAGACACTAAGAATTGGTAGTCTTTGCTCATACTGGGTATTTGAAAACAAAAGCTGTATCCTGAGGCGTGAGGGTACAAGGAAACTGCTCCTTTTTGAATTTTGAAATATGGAGCAGTCTTTTTGGGTAAGCATTGTTTGGAAGTTTGCATGACAATATATCATATCTAAGAATTAACTTTTTTCCAGTTTAAATTTGTCAGCAAATTAATTACCGTGGCTTTTGCATTACTTGGATTTTTTTTTTTTTGTTTTGTTTTGTTTTGTTTTGGTATGAAAAGTTCGTATCTCTTACTGGAGAGAATGAAATAAAATTCTGAAATTTAGGTGATTTAATCCTGTTTTCTCTTCTTAGTTAGTATTAACTAGCAAGAAATCAGCCAGAACTGCCTCTCATTGTGAGAGATGGACTGTGTTTTCATGTTAATTTTTCACAGTTTCAAATTAATATTTAAATCTGTCTTTGATTGTTTGCAATGTTTGTTAATTTCTTTTATAGTTCTGTTCTTTCACTTCTTATTTTGGTACTCAATTTTAGAAATAGCTACCATTTTTGTATGAAAACACTTCCATGTGTTAAAGTTTTAACACTTCCAAAGTGTTAAAATTCAGCTCTAACCAGGCATTTCTACTCTGAAATATTAGAAAATCTCATGCGAATTGCTTACTTAAGGCACAGCAGAAAAACATTAGGTGTTGACAGCAATTCTTATTATTATCATGTTTTTTCTAGGGACAACCTTGTAAGCTGCTTTCCATTACAGATGCCCCCTAAATGCTTATAATGCTGATACACAAACTGATGGGATCACATAAGCGCTTCCTGTTGGATATTTTTCAACACACAGTAACAGTATTAAAGTTTGATTCTACATATTACTACTCATTGAAATAAAGAGTTCTCTGCGTATGACAGTTTAGTTTACTTCGAAAATGTATTGAACTTTCCCAGAAACTGAAGATGGCTTACCACTCTCTTGGGATCAAATGTTAGAGAGACCTGAGGAATTTGTACATCTGAAGGAAGGCATGTAGTTTTGGTTTTTTTTTTGTTTCAGTCACAGTAGAGGAAAATTAATGTCGTCACGGGGCATATGCCTTCCCTCTTGCTTCCCATCATAGATTAATCAGATCCACAGGTGGAGTCTAAAGAAAGATGTGCCCTTTCAGCAACTAACTTGAACATGCCTGTCTCTTCTCCTTAGTGTATAACTACTGCTGAACTCCAACAATGTCCAGGTCTCTCAGACAAAAGGAGTAGGAAAACTGTGATGCAAGATACTGATGACCTTTACCGTGTGTCAGATGTAAGAGAGTTACTTTTGTCTGATCTTTTTTCATTTGATTGGTAGCTGTTGCCCTTTCTTGCCAGAACAATGTAAAGGGAGGTCCATGAAGACATAACTGTGCATAGAATATTGTCTGACCCATTGCCTGGAAGAGTGTATTCTAAATGGCAAAACAATTTCAGTGTCAAATAATACATGTTAATTTAACCCACCCTGTTAATTAGTCTCTCCTTCTTAATGTGTTCATGATCTGGATTTCTTCCCTAGTTTGTCTTTGTACTCACGCTACCTTCTCTTTTCTGAGTGAAAATGAGAGAATATAGACTTTTTGAAAAAAATACGAAACTGTCAGAAAAAAAGATGCTCTTGTTCCATATCTTGACTGTTCTGAAAATAAAAACAATAACCTACATGAAAAAAAGTCACAGTGAATAGAATTACAAGTATCTCCTTTAACTGAAATGCTCCTATGAAATCCATGTTAATAATAATAATAAAAAATAGACATAGTTTCAAATTCTTATCATTATACAGTTCAAAAACATCCACAATTTTATTTATTGGCTGCTAACACTACCTGGACAGAGGGCAGTGTTATTGCAAACCCTTGATTCTCTTAAAGGGCCGCTGCAGTGTGTCCCGTAAGGTGATACACAAGTTCTGGTTCGCACCTGCGACCCTTGACCACAAGTAACTGAACACGTACTCCACTGGGCCCACTCTTCAACACCAGATTCACCTGTATTCAAGACAACAAACAAACAAACATGAATATAGACATAAGTATTAATACACAATTTTTTTTTTGCTGAGGCTCATTATTATCTGTTCTTATAAATCAAAGAAGAAAGTACCACACCAAAATAAATATTCAAAAGTTTATGGAGTAAAGCAGCTGTAAAAATGTGCAATGAATAGAAAACAAAGACACCTACAATGCTGCCATCACATAACTCCTGTCAGAGGGGAACACTTTGATGTCTTAGCATCATTTACAACTTTATGAGAACTATGGCCCTTCAATATTTCAGAAACAACACTGCCCTCAGGATTCTAAAAGAATGTAGACAACTCCTTTTATATAATAGCAAAGGATTTATCTTTGATATGTATGCTTATCCCTCTAGAATTAAGGCTCAGTAACAGTTTAAGGAACCCTACCAGTAAGGAAATTCCAATGAAGAAAACCCAAGACAAACCAACCCCCTAATGTCTTATCTTTTCTTCTTCAGAGGAGAGTCATATAGCATTTGAAAGAAGTTCCTTGGCAAAGAAAAACACTTTGTTTACTACATTTTAACTTGAAATGTGGATGGGAGCTTTGATAATTTGCTGCACAGATCTACTCCTTGCTTTTGACCTACAGGTGTGTTGAATTCTTAGGTGTGCCAGACCTCATTACTGCATGCAGTATATACTACTGTGTTCAGAATTGTCAGATGTGTTTTATTAATACTGTATATTAGAAAATAGGACTTTTTTAATTTTTCAGAGATAGAACATAGTATTTTTTTGTTTTTGAAAGCAAGTAATGCATGAAGTATTCTTGCATGTATGCTCTGGAAAGAATGCTTAAATTGTCATGAACATCTATACACACAATTCTAGAATTCCTTTCCCAAAAGAATTAATGTTCATAAAAGTAGATCCTTGAGTATTTTCAGAAAGCAAATGCAAAAATAATGTGAATATACCTCACTGAACAATTTGAGTAAATAATTGTTCATTGATGTTTAGCTTCTTCAATTAAAAATCACCATGTAATGTAAAACAGCAGCTGAAACCCCCATTACATGCTTGATTTTTAAATATAAGTCCTTTTTGAAATGAATGGGATTATCTGTTTTAAAGTCAGTGGTGTGATAAAATCTGTGGACTTGAACAGCTTGCTTGAAATTTCAGTTATTTCAGTATACTTCTAGTCTTCCAAAAGTTTTGATACTGATCACAATCGAGGGATTGTCTACAAACCAGGAATATTCTGGTGCTGTCTTCCAAGAATGTAGTAAATCTGTGAATCTCTTCAAGATTTTTTTCCCCCAGAGGTCAAGCATGAAACCTTTGCAAAATGACTGTCTCTGCTAGACTTCTAAGATTCAATTCTAAGCCTATTCAATGCTTTAAAAAAAAAAATTGCTTCTTATTCAGTAAAAAGACAGAATTAGCACATAATTCCCTCTGTTTTTCATAAAATTATATGTAATTCTAAACATATTTATGGAAAAGCACAAAATTATGAGCTTTCTACACAGAAAAATTCCCCAGTGATTTCTGTAGTCTTTTGCTTTATTTGTTAGGTGAAAAACGTAAAAAAAATAATCACTGATTATTGCTTTAATAATTTTTTCATATGAATTTAGCACTTTGATTAGGCAGTTAGGTGGCTTGGATTCAGGTTAGATGATAGAACATGATAAATATATTTAATATGTATGTAGACATTAATAATTATAAAATATGTACTATAAGCCTTATATATAGCAAAAAGACTTGTATTACTGTGGGTTTCTAGGCTAATATTTTTTGTCTTTTGCTACATGTTTGAAGTTTGACTTTGCCTTTGTTTAAATGGTTTAGATAGAAGGTCAAACAGCAGAAAGTGTCACAACTATGTTTCTCAAGATGTTCCTCATTATGTAAAACAGTTACATATACTCAGTGTAAACTATCCATTTTCCAACACAGACATGTTAACAATGCACAGCCAAAAATACAGAAATCAAGAATTAAAAATTTTGATTTTTTGATATCTTAAAGTGATAAAAATATTACCCTTAACCCTTGGAATATGATCAAAAATAGCAGCAACATGATTCTAAAACTGTTGTCAGACTCTTGTGTGAATGTATTGAGTGAATTTTTAAATTAGTATTAATTATTAGACGTTCTGAGCATATATGTTCTTTCCATTCACAAAAGGCATAATCTCTTAATATACTTCATCATATGTAAAGAAGGTTTAAACATTTGCTGGAGAAAGATCCACTGCATTAACATGTTGTACAAAAAGGGCAAAATGAAGAGAAAATAAGAACAAACTTATCCCATCAGCTGCTTTGCTTCCTTTCGTTCAATGCATTATGATTTTTTGGTAATTTGTAAATTTTCAGAGCATTTTTTATTTCTATCAGGATGATTATTATTCATTTAAAAAGATTTAAAAGAAGGGATATGTCTTCACAGATATACCATATCATTGTTAATTTACCATTTTTAATTTAAGCACAAAAAGACCTATATTTTCTAGAATAAATCTAAGTTGATTACATAATCTGCAAGTATATCTTCCATTCTTTGCTTTATCTCTTATCCATTTTCTTCTTTTCTGAAATGAAAATTTCAAAAGGGCTACTTTATTTTCCTTCTTGTTTTCTCTTATTTAAGAACTCTTAAATTTTTATATCAATCGCATTAAAGCTACAATCTCAAATTAGCTTATAGCAAGCTACCAAACTCTTATTCTCCCCTGCTCCTTGACACATAAGAGGAAACATAACTTACTGTATGGAAGGCCTCATTGATCTGTGTAAAACTTACCTGCATTATACTCTCTAAATCCCATAACACCTAAGGGAAGGATCAGTCCAAACACATAAAATGACAAATATAGAACAATAAATTATTCACACAGTATTTTTTAATAAATGTTGCTACTGCCTCATATCACTCTCCAAAACCAGCAAAATGCATATTTTAATACCACATTTTAAAACTCTTCCATTCACAGTAAAATTTGGTGGATTAAGTCCACGATACTAACAATATTAAATGCTTTTCATAAATCTTTCCCAGGACATTTCTCTGTTCCTATCTCTCCACCTTTTT
This sequence comes from Pardalotus punctatus, assembly GCA_013400915.1. Taxonomy (NCBI): domain Eukaryota; kingdom Metazoa; phylum Chordata; class Aves; order Passeriformes; family Pardalotidae; genus Pardalotus; species Pardalotus punctatus. The sequence goes on from VZTX01024678.1 coordinate 279,580, forward strand.
AAAACATACAAACATTTAGTTGCACTTTTGTATCTGTTTTATTATTACACAAAATAAAATATCAAGGCTTAAAATATAAAACCTCAGAAACCCATATCCACTTACTAATATGATTTTTTAGTAAATGGGTAAATTAATGAGATAGGTATGTTAGGAAAAAACCTTATGAATCAGTATAAGAAGATATCACAATCATTTTATTGCAAGAAAAATGAATGCATTACAGGTGAAGAAAATATGCAATGATCACTACAAAGGAAAAACAAAATGAAGAGATGAAAATTAGTATGTCCAGAAAGAGCACAAGTATTACTTAAAATGAGTTAACCTACAGCATGGAAAATATAGATTTCCCCAAACTTGGGCATCTAAATTTATATGCTCATACATCTCATATGCTTTCAGAACAGGACCTTGAAAACCAATCCTGTATAATTTTGAACGTTCATCTCCCACTCCACGCACACAATGTATTGGAAGGTGATGGTATAAGTGCTGCATTTGTAATGCAGTTCTCTAACACCCATAATAGATGCATTGCAATGCATGACTAGAAATTATCAAATACAAGATTTGCATGATATTATTAAAGTTTTAGGGATTTATATGGGGAAAAACCCCAGATAATTTTATTTATTTTTTGAGTAATTGTATGAATTCAAGAAGCAGCTTAAAAGCAAAAGTGTTATTCTATGTAGTAAGCAACTCATATTCTATGTCTGAGATAGGTATGTAAATGATAAGATCTACTTGCCCAAAAAAGAACTGCATGGAGACCTGGAGAATTCTAGGCTCCCTTCTTCCACTGCATTTGCTTACAGTAGTATCTGGGAGTTAGCCATAAAAGCAATCCTATAGATTAATAGGAGGGTAACAGACTCTTTTTCATTCTTAATTTGTTACCAAACAGATCTACACTGATTGGCTATAGATGTACTTAGATTGCTTAATATATAAATTTCTGCAAATTTGTTAAAGCACCCTACCACTAAGAAAGTCAACATGCAACATAACTAGAAGCAATTATAGCTCTTTTACTGAAGTGCATAAAACCTGGAAGCATTATGTATGACTGATGCAGGCATATATTCTAGGTTAGTAACTATGGGATACAGAGTAAGTTGTTTCAAATCCATACAAAAATTATGGGGCACAAGATTGTCAATGCCGTAACTTACTGGAATGGAGTGTGTAGGGTACCAAGAAAGAATTACATTTTACCAACAGATATACGGATCATTACTGAAGTCAAAATGGGCAGTATTTTTGGTGTAAGAGAGCTTAATTCAACTCACCATTGAAATTTTATCATTGACTTCAAAGGCAGTTGTGGTAACTGCTGGTAAACAGGCCAAAGAGATTTGGTTTTGTTTTTTTTAAAATTACTTCAGCTCTGGGTTTTCAATATCATCTTGGTATCTTTAGATAAAGAAGATGAACTTGCTCAAACAAAATTTAAAAATATGTTGTAGATGAAAAACTATTAGATAATTTGCACATCCAATTAAAAACTACTTACAGCCAATTTCATTTAGCAATTATGAATCTGGAAACTAGAGAACAGAGCATTGTGCTGGGCCAAAGATTGTGGCTGCTGAACGCGTGCACATTAATGTCACCCCAGTTATAAATTAATTTGATAAATGCCTAAAGCTGGGATTAGACAGTCTATTTATAAAGAAATTCTGAAGTATGATCTTAAGATCTTTGGAAAAAAGTTAACATGTCACAGTGAGTTGTCCTGTGTTTTATACATGTGAGACTACTTTTACTACTAAAGAAATCCATGCTTACACTAAATGATTCAGTATCAACATTCACAGTGCAAGTTTTTGCATGATCTACCTAATTCTTAGCTACTTTATTTATGGACTTTAACTGGTGAAAAAAAAATAAATGATTCAAAAAAAGTATCAGCTTAGAAAACTGACAAATATGCAGCAAAAGATTATGGAAACATGCAGTGGTCTTGCTAAAATTAACAACAGTAAATAGAAAAAATGTAACTGATGTATTACCAGTTTGTGCCATAAATTTAGCAGCATCAGCTTGTTCCTGAGGGACCCTTTTCTCATGAACAGATCGAGGTCGCTGACTTTTAATTGTATGATCTCCCATCATTCCAAATTCTAAAGACAGAATAAAGGTTTATGAAAGCTTGTGTGTAGACATTTCTCAAAAGTCACATACTGTCTCATGCAATATGTTCCTAAACATACCTGGAAGTAGCTGGTAAGAGGCACACAAATGATCATGGCAGTTAACATCAACTTTGCTACACTCAGCTTTCAAGAAATATTTAAATTTATGTCTGCAGATTTTCCAATATTATTTTATTTTATGAACCAACATTCCATGTAGTGACACATACTATAAATCAGCTGTAGGACATGGGACAAAAGCAATTATTCAAATGCAGACATTCTATTCCTTTATTTTGAATCAGTGCAGACCACACCAGAAAATGACTGTGACAGTGTTAGACATTACTGTTCTGTGGTAGAGCCTGTTGCTCCTCCAGAGGACTTTTATTTCTGCACTCATCTTTCAGGCTGATGAAGCCTTCAACAGAGTTAACAAGTAATCTTTAGGGATAGGCAAATAATAATAATTTAGTCAATGAAGTGTTTAATTTTTAGGCTGAATATAGCAGAACAAGTGCTTGTGACCTGTTCCCTTCCTGAAACCTCTCAGTTAAAAAGATTATAGATTGTATCTTACTTTCCACATTAATTTTAATAAGGAAAACCTATGAAAAATCAGTGACATAAAGGCCCAGAGTGTGGGAGATGAGTGCTTTAGTTGTTTATCCTATTACTGCTGTCATTTTCCCTCTCTTGTCCTGTGCAAACCTCCTAGACTTCTACCTTAGCTCCACTTTCTGTAATGAAATGCGGAGTGTTCTTTGCACTTAGAAGTGGTCTGCTGTGTCTTCAGCACAGTTCCCTATGATCCTCCCAGGCAGACACAGCTGTCCACAGCTCAGTGCTAAATATTCTGTTTTAAAAAAATCTGGGACTCTAATCCAGGAAGCATGTGCGGGGAAATGTGGGTTAACATTGAAACTGCTTCAACTACAAATGCATAAAGTTTCTGATGAGGCAGAAGGTGTCTGGAACACTAGGAACACAAACATTTAGAAATACCTTTCTGCTGGAAGGTTACCTTGCAAATGCAAAATTCAAAATTCTCCCCAGTTTGTAAAGGCATGAAGATAATAAAACTTACCTTTCTGCCTCAAAACCCACAAAACATTATACGAGATATAAATATCACTAATAAATATTACTTGCAAACACATAGTTTTGATAAATCATTAAACACATTAAAATTTCTATTTAGAGTAAAGCAATAATAAAAGGTAAACCAATTTTTAAGGGGTCAATCAGAAGAATGAGATTTTTTTCCTTTCTAGTAAACTATTAATGTATTTCTCCAAATTAGTGTTCCTTTTTGTAAATATTCATTAATGGCACCACTTAAAATATAAATTTAATTATTCATTTGAGAACAGCAATGTAGTTCGCATTCTAAAGAGAATATATGGAAATCTAATTAATAAAATATATTTTGAGGATTAAACATTCAACATTTTTAATACATCCCAGAAATATAAAAGATAATTAAATTTTATATATATATACACACATGCAAATATATAATATCTAATATTATATATATATGTATGTGTATATATACATAAGTGTGTTTAAAAAATTATGAATAAATTTTTACAAAATACTCCTCTTCTACAGCTCCTCTGATTTAAGGTAGCTTTTATTCTGTGGAAAATCTCTTATTACAATCAATATTCTAATGCAAATAATGATTAGAATATTTTTACGGTTTTTACAAGGTGCAGTACAGATGACACATTTAAACTGTAATTAATAACATGGTAACAGCAGGAGACTTTACATAGCTTTTCTCCCGAAGAGGCTGTCATAGCAAGGCATGTTTACTCCGAGTTTGCTGCCTGCATGATCTCTGCTTGTCAAGCAATTTAGAGGATATGGCACCATTCATGCAGAAGACTTAGTACTAATTTTTAAGATACAGAGTGCAATAATGGGAGACCTTTGCTAGAGGAAGGCTTTCCAGAGGCATACAGGGAGGTGGTGAATGTTCTGGTCCCAGCCTGGCAGCATCTTGTGCTGGGTGTGGGCACATGCACTGTCCTGCAGGACAGAGACTGCTGGTGAAGAGGCAAAGAGATGTCTGGGAGATCAGTTCTCTGGGCTGTGGATAATACCTGATGTGGCTCCAGTCATAACGATGGAGTTACAAATACCACCAAACATGATAATAATGCCTCAATTTTTTCCTTTTTCCACTTAGCAACAACAGATTTTCAATTTGCTTCAACTATTGCTGATGGTCTTTGAGATGCACTTTTCAGCTAATCTCCCTTTAATATATTAAGTATTGGTATAGTAAGTACATATTAAAGATATTTTTTTCATTACACAGATAAAAATATTTTTATGAGTTTTGTCAAAAAAAGGGAACCAGACATTGCATCTCATTCCTTTTTTTGTCAAAAAAAGGAATGAGATGCAATGCTCTCATTTTCATATTCAGCTGAAGTATTTAACCAAATGCCACATGAGAACAAAAGCAGTACCAGGAAATACAATGTACTGGCATGGGTGAGGCCTCATTAAAATTCAGGCCTCATAAGAAAAGAAAAAAAAGGGTCAAGTACATTTTTGTAATGGGATCAGAAATGTCCACTTTCTGTGTATAAACACAAACGATATCTCAAAATTGTTTAATCTAAGAAGCTTAACAGTAATGCATTTTTTATGAAGCATTTTATAATAGAATATCTTACTTAAGTTTACAATAAATACTAAATAGAATAAAACTTTCCTTCATTTTCAGATCCGAGGTAATGAACATAGAAGGTGAACCCATTATGCAGTTTTTTTCCCTCAATACTTGACAGAGAAGGATTTAAATGCTTTCTGGGTAGGGAAAACATTTCAACACAAATCAGCCTAGATTATGACTAAATGGCACAGTAATTTCAAGGACCTGTTTGTGTGGAAAAGGTGGCATGAACCATCTTAATGCAGGCAGTATCTGGCATAGAGGTGTCCTGCAAGGTCAAGTCAGCATGATTCAAGACCTCATATCTGGGATATAATATTGGATATTTGAATTGGCATTCTGAGTAAAGGAATTTTTGTCATTCTCACTCTTCTTTACCTAGTTCTTGCTGCTGAAAATAAGTATTCTAACCCAGAAGAAGATATTTTTGTAGCCATTAGTTTCTGAAGAGAATTTTTTTGGTGATCTCTGCCCTAAATTTTATTTGGGTGAAACAGGGCAGTTCGTTTTTGCTTTTACCTCAAACATTGATATGAATCATATTGTTTGGTTAAATACATGGGGAAAACAAATACTTTCAGCAACAAACAGGCACACAGTCTAATTCAGAAAGTGACAGTGTGACTCTAAGTTAGGCCTGGAAACATGCAAGGGTTTTAAGCCTTTTTATTACATTGTTAATGCTACAATCTACACAGCATGAAGGCAAAACTCATAAATACCTCAAAACGTAAATAACGAATAGCATTATGGGGAACCTTGATTAGATCATTTTAACCAGACCAAGACTTATTAACAAATCGTAACACATTCCGTACATTTGTGGTAGAAAACCTGAGGTTTAGTTATCTGATAAAATAATTTATTCTGCTGTCAGTGGTCCTTTGGTGGCTGTGAAAGTACAAGAGGTCCCTCCAATAGGATGCCTATTTTATCTCTCCTCAGCTGTATGTAATGGATCAATAATTCAAAGTATTTTAGCAATGCATATATTTTAATATGGATATGATGTATCATTTGGTTAAGCATTGGAACAGACTGCCCAGGGAGGTGGTGGAGTCACCATCACTGGAAGTGTTCAAAAATGACTGAATGTGGCACTTAGTGCTGTGATTTAGTTGGCATGATGGTGTTGGTCAAAGGTTGATGATCTTGGAGGCCTTTTCCGACCTAATGATTATATGATTCCATGATTACATTTTACATACAAGCTAAGGCATGTAATATAGTTCCATGCCTTCTAGGACAGAAAAAAAAATTGCAATTCCAAAGTTTACAGTTGAGTATTATTTACAATTCTTATCACTAGTTCCATTGGTTTTATTTTTATTTTTATTTTTATTTTTATTTTTATTTTTATTTTTATTTTATGTTATGGAAATTTTTATTCCTATTAAGTACCCTTTTTAGTTTTTAAAGGAGAAGCTAAAATCTTGCAGCCAGTGTAGGTGTACGTTTTTAGGAGAGAAGAGAGGTGCCATGTGCTCTCTGTAGGAACAAAGAAGAAAAAAAATCTGTTAACAGGGTAAAAATGCAAACTAGGACAACTGAGCAATACAAAAGAAAAATACTAGCTTTGCAAGGTTCTACTCACCAAGGCTAGTCTTTGCTTTTTGACAAGTGGATATTTTTTCAAATTAAGTTACGTGTGAAGCAGATTTTATGCCTAGGCTGTTTTATAATATTTGTTTTATATATATATATACATTTGTTACATATATATCCTAGTAATCAGATGGCATTATAAACCATGATGGTTTGGCTTATATGGTTATTTTTTATCACATTTCATGGGAACGTCAGAGAGCAAATGTATTATGGTGTACCATTTACTATGAATTGTGCTATTTATGGTGCAGAACACACTGGCATTAATATAAAAAGCCTTTTGCAGCATAGTAGTTGGTGATGACATGAATGAACTAAAAAAATATAAAGTGATTCTGAGACCTTTAGGGNATTCCTATTAAGTACCCTTTTTAGTTTTTAAAGGAGAAGCTAAAATCTTGCAGCCAGTGTAGGTGTACGTTTTTAGGAGAGAAGAGAGGTGCCATGTGCTCTCTGTAGGAACAAAGAAGAAAAAAAATCTGTTAACAGGGTAAAAATGCAAACTAGGACAACTGAGCAATACAAAAGAAAAATACTAGCTTTGCAAGGTTCTACTCACCAAGGCTAGTCTTTGCTTTTTGACAAGTGGATATTTTTTCAAATTAAGTTACGTGTGAAGCAGATTTTATGCCTAGGCTGTTTTATAATATTTGTTTTATATATATATATACATTTGTTACATATATATCCTAGTAATCAGATGGCATTATAAACCATGATGGTTTGGCTTATATGGTTATTTTTTATCACATTTCATGGGAACGTCAGAGAGCAAATGTATTATGGTGTACCATTTACTATGAATTGTGCTATTTATGGTGCAGAACACACTGGCATTAATATAAAAAGCCTTTTGCAGCATAGTAGTTGGTGATGACAACATGAATGAACTAAAAAAATATAAAGTGATTCTGAGACCTTTAGGGTTACCCCCTTAGGACATGTACAATGTCAAAGAACTTCTGAGAGTTGCTGAGCATTGTCAGCTTGTACGGAACCGCCTGGAAAGTGAGATGTTGAGCAGGTTCCTGAAGGCTTTTCAGAACCTTAAAAGCAAGAAGAGGCAGTCGATTCCCCGAAGTGACTGTCATTTTCTTTCACCCACAGCACTTTGGCAGTGTGAGTCATATTATTCTACCCACTCCTGATCTGTAACTAGCCAGATGAATGTTTTCATTTACTCTTGACTACAGAATAAACAGAATAGGTCTTACAGCCAGAATGTGCAATAATGAAAACTGTCTCATGTGCCAGTAGCATGGCATCCTCTCTGTTCTAACACATAAATGTTTTTCCGAGAAATTATGAAAATTCTGATGTAAGTCCCAAGTAAAGGGGGAGAGGGGATGCAGAGGGGAAAAGGAAGAAAGACTATAGAAATATGTAAAAAATCAGTTTCTTTAAATCATTTTTTGGACTGCAATATTAAGTAATTTCAGTAGAACTGATCAATTTCTGACTTCCAGGAGCTAGAAAAAGTTTTCTGCACCTTTGTTTTTAGCCCATTCTAGAGGTTCTCCCACAAAGACATGCAGCAGTAGCAGCACTTGGGGCTTCTCATCACATTGGCAACTGGTCAGTACAATTTCTTCTGGTCACTAGATGGCAGAATGTGTGTTGGCTAAGAAGCACAATTTTGCATTGACTTGAGAAGCTGTGACTTTCTGTTTCATTTTCACAATAAAATTATCTCTCATATATATATATATTATATTATCTCTCATATATATATATATAAAATATTATCTCTCATAGTATATATATATATATAAAATAAATGTCTCTCCATTCAAAGGACTGAAGGTTTTTTGTTTTGTTTCTTTGTTTGTTTGGTTGGGTTTTTTTGTTTGTTTGTTTTTCAGTTCTTTTGCAGGACTGAAGATTAATAAAACCCCAACAAAACACCAAAACTGGACAAACTGGACCAAACAAAAGCTGCACTTTTTTTTTTTGTTTTTTTTTTTCCCTTACAGTAAGCCCGATAACAGAAGAAAACCCGAGGAGCATTCCCTTTCCTATCTCGAGCACCGCTTCACTGTAGCAGGGTACCCAGGCCCCACAAGGAAGCACTTGTTCTCTAATGCTGCATTGGCAGGGCAGAGAGCTTCAGGGCATCAGTGAATACCATCACTCTGCAGTACAGATTTAAGCTATAGCTTTCTATGGGAACCCCTTAAAATGACATTCCCTCATGAGGCAGGCAAATTGCCAAAAGGGTAACGTAACTATTAGCTGAATTAGATTTCCATGGGAACCTTTTCTTAGTGAATGTGGAAAACATTCTTAAAACAGCCTTTGCTTACTTCCTACGTAGATCCTGGTCCCATAAAAAGTCCTCTTTGGTCTCTCCAAAACAGTATAGAAGAGCTTTGATCAGTTTCAAACTGAATGGAATAATTTCTTTCACTAGAGTGAATTAAGATCTGAACTAAGCTGTATTCATGAACACAGTGAGAAATATATGCTATTACTCATGAAAAAATGGAAAGGATTTTATAATAGTGGAAATACAAAATGCAAAAGTATTTGTACTAACAAAGTGTATATTTTTAAATTGTAGTAAATTATTGCATTTTATCAAGTAAAAGACAGGTTAACATTTGTAGGAAATTAGATAGAAGATTTCCTTTCTCTTGCACACAGAGATATCCTAATACATATATGTATGCACTCTTTCATCTCTCAAAAAATTAGGGAAAATAATTATGTATTCTAAACAGTCAACATATTGTACAAGGTAATTAGTTTATATTTGTCTCTAGGGAGACCCATTTACTCCTAGGACATAATTTTGGATTAATACTACTGCTGGTATTTTTAATGACTTAAGAAATGAAATATTGTCGAATTAAAATATAAATGATAGCACAAATATTGAGGATCTAGACTTTCTCATGGCAATGCAATCTGCTGTCTCTGTGCATCTCTGCAGTGACTCTTGGCCAGCCATTATCTTTAGTGGGATCTCAACTTGTTTATTTATGGCTACAGATTTGATCAGTGAAGGATATCATGAAGATGTAATATTTATTCACCTTCAGTGTGCACTGAATGTTGAAACTGTGCAAACTCTATTATTTGTCTTCCTGGCCCCAATTGCTCATCATCATACACCTAGGCAGAAGAAAGTGAGCATAAAAATCTCATGAAGTGACTCATACCTGTTCAAAATGAATGTAAAATGTCACCACAGCAGGTACTGTGTTTTCACATGTGCTTTGCAGAACTATAACTAAGCAAAGAGGAAAAGGAGGCATGGATGAAAGACCAAACTGCAGCTTTATCCCTTTTTATGTCTATCAAATCTGACATATTTGTAATTATCATGGCCAGGTAGGGAAAAGATGCTCTATAGTTCACATTTTTCCCATTCAAATATTTCCCTAGTAATCCATCCCAAAATGTTTGCATTCAAATAAAAATAACAATACTGACAAAAAAACACGTTACATTTTCAAGTTTAACATTTAAATAGTGTAAATTCAGCAGTATGCTATTCTCTCATATTCTATATTGTTCTCTCAAAAGATTAATGGATGTAATAACACATTAAAGAATGAAAACACAGGGGATTACCTTTATATATTTTTGCTCTTTTAAATGAAAGGCTTTTAATGCATTCTCTTGTAGTATTCTCATAATTTTAATGTTTCTACCATAATAACTTACTCATATGTAGCCTTTAAAAATTTAAATCATGGTATCATAATAATACTTCAGTATCTTCATTTCTTCTTTATATTTCATACCATTTTACTTCTGCATTAAGTATTTTGCTTTTGTTGTATATTTAATTAATTGAATTACTTACATGGTTAGCCAGTGCAGGAGTTATTTCAGAATGGCATCATTTTTATATAAACAGTCTCTTTTTACTGAACACTGCAGAAAGCCATGTAGTTATCACACACAGGCTAGCATGTGCCCTTTTATTGTTCTGTACAATTAAAAGTCAAGAGATGACAACTGAGGATAAACTGTAATTTCCTAAACTATTCTGGAATTCAATAACCCTTATTTTCTGTTCTAGAAATACTGAAAAGTAAGTAAGCTGTAGAAGGGAGGACTCACAAGGACATCTAGACTATTTCCTTGCCCTGCAACTATTTACTGCAGACATTTCTGCAGATGGTTGCCTAATCTTTTCTAAATTATAGAAGCACTCATTAAAATATGAGATGAATTATCTATGAATTTATGACAAGGAAGTTTACACTCTGTGAAAGATTCTAAAGCTGTATGAAAAGAAGGAACGAGAATCAATATTTTAAATAACAGGCACCACAAAATGTGATCACAAAAAACAGTTAAACTGAGTGTGGATCTTTTTTTAGAATGATAAAGGTTCTAGGTAAATGATATTGCTTGCCTTTTTAAGAGCATTTTCTAGTCCTTGTTTAAATCTCCTGAATTCTTTTTATGAGAAAATAATAAAAAATGGAGGAAGTGCTGCTGGATGCGAATTTTGCACATTCCACTTTTATAATTTTTGGTACCACAAAGCTGGCTATTTTGTATATAGCCATCATGGGTGGCTGCTAAACATTACATAGAGAAGAGAGGGATAAAATAAAGGACAAGAGCCTTGGCTGTTGCAAGATGGCCTGGTTCCACCCCTGCAGACTCAATTTTGTAAGCTGAGAAGGTGGACTAGAAGGTGTTTTCCAAAACCAGAGATCTACCCTGAGTAAAAAGGTTTATATAACCGGTTCACAAGGATATGTGCCCGTTCTAACTGTCACTTGCAGGTTAATGATCACACACATGCAATTTCAAACATATTATTCCACCCAGCTCATCCTGAGGTATCTGTATGGCACACCACACTGATAGGCAGGGTGTTGCAATGGTTTCCAAAAATGGACCTGGAACCTTTTAAAAGGTATCTTATGGTGCTATAAATTCTCTCTGAACTCCTACGGGACACCTGTGGTCTTAACAAATATGAGTCATAAATAACTCTTCTCTGGTCAACAGAATAACCTTAATGGGAAAACACAACACAAATGAGAGGAAAACCAGTGATTCAAAATTTAAACCTCAGATCAAATTTTCATGAGCACAGAATCATAGAATTGTTAAAGTTGGAAAAGACTTCTAAGATCATCAGTCCAAACATCATCCCAGCACCACTATGATGTTCACCTCTAAACCATGTCCTTGAGTGCCATATCTACACGTTTTTTGAACACTTTCAGGGATGGTGACTCCATCACTTCCCTGGAAAGCCTGTTCCAATGCTAAATAACTAAAACTAAATCCTAAAATAAATCTAAATCCTTCCTTCAGAAATACATGCATGTGATTTTAAGTAGGAAAGCACACAAGACATCTAATCAAAAACTATCACTAAAAATCACTTGGACCTAGATATTTCAGGATTTTTTGAAAATCCATTAGATGTTTTTCCTGGCCTTAGTAAAAGCACTTTTCTATGTCTCTGAAATTCTGATTTCAGGGTCAGACCCAGCAATTAATTTAATGGTTTTAAGGACTCAAATATTTCACTGAGGCTAAAAACCGACATTCTCTTTCACTCTTACTGCATAATCCACACTCGGAAAAAATATCTGATTGCATCTGCTAACATGTCCTTCCTACCTCTATGGGCCATGTCAGAGTACCATGGCTTATTTCATAGGTGTTGCTCGTATAATGCTTCTATAAAAGCAAACTTACTGTTCAGCCGCAGATCTGAGCCAAACAAAGCATAGTTTGTCAAATACCTCCTAGAGTTCACTCTGCAGCCTGCATTAAAGAATAATTGAGGTGCAGGATTTCTCACCTACCTAACACCAGACCAAATACCCAATGCCAAAATACGCAAAAAAATAAAGTAGAAAATTTGACTTAAGAGCAGATGTATTTGATGAGCATAATCCATCTGATCATGGTGTACTACTCCTAACACAGGAAAAACAGCACTTTACTGGATTGAGAAAATGAATCTGTTAGAATTAGTGAGACTATGATAATGATGCTCTACAGGTCTACCAAACATGTAGATTACTCTGAGAGCCATCAATATAATGCTGCTTTTTACAACATTATTAAAAAACTTTTAAAAATGCTGTTTTCCATCCATGGCAGAGATTTCTACTCTGTCTTAGCAAAGTGTCTTCTGGTCCACTTCACTGATTAAATCAGAAAGCAGTAGAAAACACAATCTAACTGACACAACATTGATACTCATATTAGGGAGAATTATGGGGATGACACTACTGAAGTGGTACATCCTCAGAGGTGGAAGAGCATGTCTGCCTTTCATCAATAAGCATGAAATTAATTGATTTTAGTATTAAGAATACTTATTAATAAATACTTATTATTCCTACATTCCGGCATGTTGTTACACATTTGAATCACTTAAAATTCTCCTGTATGTCGTACAAATAGTACTTCAACAATCTATACCTTTTGACCTCCACAATGATTAATCAGTGTACTCTACAGAGCTTCTCCTACACATCTCAGTAATAAAGATCATTTAAAAAGGTCTATTGCATGATGACTACACAGGATACATCTTATGTAATTAATTTCAGCCTGTCAGCATAACATGCAATGTGGCTACATAAAAGCTGTCTTAGGTCCCCATGGTCCATCATTTGAGGAAATTATGCCAATAGTCAACATATAGGAATGTCTGGAGATTGCAAGCAGGGAGTTTTTCGGTGAAGACGTTTAGTTCTGTACTTAGAACTATAGCGTTTGCAATAATCTGGGAGCTCTGACTGTAACTTATGCAAATGTATTTTCAGAATAACCTATTGCTTATGGACATACAAAAACTAATATCTTGTAGAGAACTCTGCAGTTTGTTGTATTTTACTTATTGCAAACAGACTTTCCCTTAGCACCTAGAGACCTGCAACTGGGATGTGTATCACGGCTCTCTAATAGAGTCCTTATGACTTGAATCTCATCTTGCTGCTCCTAACTATGAACCTTTTTTTGAATCATCTACAGTGCTACTTACACATCTGCCCACAGATAGCCTATAGATCTCTTGAAATGGCTCTACTCTGCTGTCTAGAACGGGCTGGAAAAAATGGGTTCACTACAGAGCTCAATAAAATTGCTTTTATACAAAGCAATTTTCAAACAAAAAATTGATTTTGCCTCAAATTAGGCTTTTGCTTCTTTTGTGCTGGCTCTCTGAACATAGCCAAATTATTTAGTTACCTGAAAGAAGTCTACTGTTGGCATGTATAATGGAATATCTGCATCAAAATGAATTCTGAATCGGTAAATTAAATTACTCTCACTAGAGACTTAGTTTGGTCATCCAACCAACAATCAGAATTATAGGTATGTACTCAGATGTCCATGGCTCCAGCACTACTACAACAATAAATAGATTAGACACATTTCATAGTCACTGAAGTGATTAACAGGTAACTTAAACAACATAATAAGGCAGACAAGATCATACATTCACAAAATTCAGAAAAAACTCATTATGTTGACCACAAATGTTACACAGCATGTATTATTTGCTTCAGGCAAGAGTATGTCATCAAAAGCATGTTAAGTAGCCTGGAAAGCTAATGTTGAAGCTCATAAGGTACCACTTCTCAGAAGAACAGAAAAAAAATCCTAGCTTTAGACCTAATACAGACTGCTAATTTTGTAATGATCTTGTGGAATAATTTTTATATTTTCCCAGATACATATAAGTTTGATCGTCTGTTTTTTTTCAAAGAAGTTACTTCAACTTGATATTCATTAATATCTCAGATTAAATGAAGTACTTCTAAAGACTAAAGTCTTATGATTTAGCAACAACTTTCAGCAAATGAAAATATACTTTTGGTTTTTAAAATCATTGTTTGTTTGATATATGAGTAGCAAACTCAACTAAAATCTGTTTTATGAATCCTAGGCTACAAAGTAACATTCCATTAGTTTTAATGTAGGTTTTGAAAGTAATGCAGCAATAGGTCTGCAAAGCCTGACTAAACTGGAGTGCTCTGTACTGGAACTGACTCTGGAGTCCTAAGGTATTTACATCTACAGTCAGAGAAGTTTATTTCCCAGGAAAACTGCGGAACCCATTGATGCAAGATGTGGTTATACAAATGCCCACATGCTAACATATGTAAAACATCTCCAAAGGATAGCCTGGGTGCACAAGATCTACCTCTGGGTAAAGGGCTTGGTGCCGTATAACTGCATATGTATTAGTTTAGACCACAGAGCAGATGTTTCCATTTCATTCTTTCATGCAATTTATGCTTTTCAAAAATCATTATGAGTTCCCAAAAGACGTGAAGAAGCAATTTTTTATGTAACAGATTCAGCCCAAATATAAGTCATTACTTCTTATATGCAGTCCCCTATATTGGTAGTCAGACTCAGCACATACATAACTTTGATCACTTTATGGTGCATTTCAATTATTTCCCACTATCAAAAGAATAGACAAGTCTCATTCTACCTCATGTTGTGGTTTTAATACATTAGAGTAACCTCACCTATAAATGACAATACTTTGACCTCCACCAGTGTAAATCAAAAGCAATGAAATAACAGAATTAAATGTGCATATAAGTGCTGTGTGAGCATAACTGTCTACAGATGGATCAATTTCTCTGGTTTTGAGCAGAACACAGGAGTGCCAGACCCAGAATAATGATCTTCTACTCTATGTTCTGTTACCTCATGTGGATTTTTATGCATATTCATGCTATTAAATGCTTTAGATTATAGGAACAATTGCATCTAGTTAAAGAGTGATTTCACTAAATCTTTATTCATGATGAGGTCAGCTTGGATTTGTCTCTAAGTAGCAGTGTTTTAAAATGTAATCACAGTAAATTATTCCCAGTATTAAAAATGAGACGGTGCAATAATTCAGGAGAAAAAGTGCCAGTTGGGACAATATTTTTTCTTGTTGTTGCTATTCTCTTACAACTCCAAGGCTCATCACTGTTTCACTGGCTTGAAATGTTATGGTTGTATTCACTGGGTATGTACTAAACTGCAGTTAGGAATATCTGCCACTATACATTTTAAAAAATCCTGTGGCAGGGCCTGGGCTATCTGCTAAAAAAGCAAGAATTTATTACAAATAGTAAAACACCTGTGCAGAGTAAAATTATATGCGATCACTGTACAATTGGTGCTCTTCTGAACAAATGCCTATAAGCAATCAAGTAGTACACAAATATTAGTCTGAAAAGAAGGTGCCACTTGAAGTACATAAGTAAAATGTTAAAAAACAAACTTCACCCTAGAGACAACTCTTTTTTTGTGGAAGGAAGGACAAATCCCTTAGCTGGTAATTTATAGTTGAAGCAAATTTTAAATCCTACACTAGTTTCACAAAGTAGCTGTAGATCCAGACTTGAGAATAATAGTTGGAAAGCTGCATTATTTCCATGGTCATTTAACTTCCTAACATAACCTAGGAATTCTGAGGTAAAATACTTACAAATTGATAAGGATCCAGGAAGTGTTTATGACTAATTTGTAACGAATATGCATAAATACCACTCCTTTAAGATGGAAATTGTTTGCCTTCTGGTTTCTCTCCTTACCTCTGCAAGGAGTATGTCCTCTCACAGGTCTTGGAAAACTTGAAACTAGAAAATTATTCATTGGACACAGAATTTGGTATAGCAGAAAGAAGACTTCTGCAGGTTTCAGAACATCAGGAAAAAGCAGCAGTCCTATGATTAACTAAACAATATCTAAATAAGAAAATCAGCCAAGCAGAAAAATGGATGAAAAAAAACAAAAAAAGGAAAAGAAAAAAACCTAAGCCAAACAAACAAAAAAACCAACCAACCAACAAAAAACATACCAAAAAAAGCAAAGGCAAGTCTCTCCAGAAGCAAAGAACCACATGTGCTTACATGTCTGATCAGGGTCACTCTGGCTCTACTCAACCCAGGAAGATTATAGGGTTGAGGAATACAGGGTAACTTAATCATCATGGCTTCTGTTTTCTTTGACTGTTTATGAATTGAATTCAAACAATTCTGAAGGTCTATAAGCTGGATGGTACTGGTTTTTAACTGCTCTGCTTTCAACTAAAATTCTGGTATTCTATAGATATAAATTAATTTTATTTACATAAATTTTTACTATTATCTCTAAGATAAATAACATCTATTAAAATGTCACAAGACAATTGCAGGTAATTATATTGATTCATTGTAACATGATACAGTAAAGGAACAGGTAAACATAAAATCTAATTCAGGAGAGGCTGTACCAATAGGGAATTTCACAAGGCAGTAAGTGATATTTTTCATATAAAGAACTCATTTCATAAGAAAAACCTGTTTCAAGGCCAGACTTACTGGTTAATCTAAACTAAGATAAGAGTTTCAGACAAAAGAGAAGAAAGAAAAAAGCAAGAAGAAAAGCATTTTGAAAAAGTTGATTTCTGTTAACAATTTCTGTTATTTGTATTACAGCTACAATTTGAATTTGAATTCTAATTAAAACAAAAGCCCTTTCTCAGTTACACATTTGAGTCAGCCCCAAATATATTTGTGTCATGAAGCAAAAAATCAGTTATTCCAGAAATTATATCAGTGAATGAATTTGGAAAAATACAAATTATAAAAAATATATTGCATTTATTCAAGCACACTAGAATTTACAATAAAACAAAATTATTGCCTCCTACATTGGGATTTTTCATAATAAAAAATAATAGCAACTTTACTTAGTAAAAAAAAAAAAGAATTATAATTATGTGGGATGTAATCCAAGAATCATAACTATATTGAGCATGTACAAGGATAAAATGTTAAAGAAAATAATGAAATGATAAGCAGCTTCAAACCTGCTCATTCCACCCCCTAACGTTGTTAAGAAATTAACAATTCTAAATTGATAACAAATAGGAAATAGTAGCTAAGAATCTTTGAAACCTAAGTATCTCTTTGTAGTTCCTATTCTATATACTGATGGAGGAGTTAATAGTTTCTGCATGTGCTGAGGATGAATAAACGGAGCCACCAGGAAAGTGAGTACCTAAACCCAGTCATCTTATTCAGCTTCAGACCTCGCATTCTGCTTCATGGCTGTGAATTCTTGTCATGTTTGATCTATTGATGATGCTGCTTGTCAGCCGCAGTTTTCATTAGGAGACAGGAGTTTCAGGTGATGGTAAGGTTTGTAGGAGTTCATAAATATTCTCCTACTGTTTAAAACTGCTGCAATAAACCAAAAGCAGACATATAGATGCATTTTTGATCCCACATGAAACCTAAGTTATTCAAATACAAAGCATGATCATTCAATGTGTTAATTAAAGAATAAAGCCTATCAAATGAAATATGCCATATTTCTTCTGACCTGGTTCATGGCAGAACAGCAATTCGGCTCTTCAGCTTTTGCTTCATAACCCTTTCAATGGGATCTCTCTGCATACTGTTTTTGGAATGGTTTTATAATGGAAGGTGTGAACAGTGCAGGCTTGTCTCCGCTCCCAATGCTTCCTTTGGTGACTTGAGCAGAGAGCTGACCTGCAATCCTGTGGGGCCACAGGACTTAGTGAGTGCTCTGCATGGGGAGATTGGAGGCTGAGCCAGGCTGCCCTCGAGGAGCTTGTTCTGAGGCCACTGACAGCCTGGTAGGACATTTCTCTTGATCATCAATATCATGTTCCCTAAGCATCTTTTGCTTGTACATCATTCTAAGGTCACTTTGATATAAATAGCCAGTGACAGATGAGGCCTGTGGGGTGCTTGTTAGTGAGCCAGTGGTAGATATTTTATTCTAAGTCTGATCAATCATGGCACAGCAAGGTTCTGGAGATCTGTACATGCCACTGTAGAACCATAATAAGACCTTTTCTTCTTCAACCACTGAGTCCGCAAACTGTGAACAGGGGCTTGAGCTGTTCACAGTGAGTTTGGTGAATCCAGCAGTCTTCACCTAGAGAGAGCAAGAACTGCCCAAGCTTGGCAGGAAAGCAGTGTCTACCTTATGAATAAGAACAATCTCATTTGGACCAAGATGATTAAATTTAGGGTGGCAGATTGGGTCATAAAAATGGGAGCAAATGTCCTTTCTTCTCTCAAGGCAGTCAGTGTGGTTGTCAAAGGAGCCCAGATAGCACCTGCACCAGGACAACAAAGAGGCCCTTCTCCAGTAATGCTCACATCTGCAGAAAGCAGCCACTGCAATGGCCCTTGAGTTATTAGGAAGGACAAAACATAAAGCTGTTTAGTGCTGTTTGCTAGAAGTCAACAAACACAAGGGAATAGAAATATGGCACATGGCAGAGAAGCTTGATCTCAGAAAAACAAAGACAAGTAGAGATGCTTTTTAGAAATAATGTTTAGTTGCTTTTTTTCTTAAAAACAAGAGGTGTCCTATTTTCTTCTACTTATGTTTTTATTATTCTCTGTTTTAGAAGACAGTCATCCCAGTGATAGTGCTTGAGATCTGTTTGTGTCATTTAAAAATCTTTCCTTTTGATAAATGTAACACATGTGTTCATGGGATTGTTTCGTTGGAAAATCGTTGTCCAGCCAACTCAGGGTAGACTAAATTTTGGAAAACTGAAGACCCTAATTTATTATTTGAATTCTTCAGCTTTACTTTTACTCCCATTGATATTTATTTTATTCTTTACTGTTATAGCTTTCTATAATCACTTAATTTGAGAGACTTTTCTCTGCATCCTCACCAGTTGTCAAGTTTCTTTCACAAGAACTTCTGAGCCACACACAGTTTGACTTGTTACCAGTTACGGCCATGAAAATACCTCATGTACTCCAGCTCAGACTCTCTATCAGCCCCCTAACTTGCTGTTTGTGCACGTAAAGTCTCTTTCTCCCCATTCATGCGCCAGCATCATACTGCATTCACATTAATTTACCTAAATCACACTATTAATCTGTTAATATCTCTAAATTCTCAGGCACATCTATAAGCAACTAGTTAGATAAGATTAGTAATGCAAAGTACACTAAGATACTGAAGTCATCCAGAAAGACTGCTCCATTCTTAGAATTCCTTGTTTTGGTCAGCTGTGGCTGTATATATACTCCTTTTGAAATACTGAAAAGACTCAGACGTGGTACGGAACACTGGGGAAATCCAGGTAATCATATTGCTTTAAGATCTGCTGGTGGGTCAAGTTGGGTTTCATTTAACTTTAACGTACCTATTCATTAACAACATGTAAAATAACTCAAGATTGATAACTGCAAAAGTAAAATCTTGCATCTCATTTTCTGTTTCTTGAATGGCAATAGCTCTACTCTTGCGTGGAAAGTAGTATTAAAAATTCCAAAGTAAAATAGTTATTTCTCCATTTTTCTTGGGAAATCCATATTATGTTTCAGAAACATGTCCAGATAGACACTTTGGGTTATGAAAACTTGGTTGGCAAACTATGGAAAATTTGAAAAAAAAAAAGGAGTCATATAATACTCCTTTTTTTGTCAGATTTTTTTTTTACATTTTCTCTAATATCAGTACCAGCATTGTAGTATTTCATTATTTACATATTCTGCATTCTGCTTTGAAACTTTTTTTTTAAACTGAAGGTCTTTTAGACAATTTTGATAAATTTATATTGCTAAGATGTAAATCAGGATTAGAATAACGTATTAGGTTGAAATTATGCTTTGTCCTGTAATTAAAAACTCTTATGACAAACACCAAAATTAATTTAGGTAGGAGTCATTATGCAAAGACTAAACATTTAAGTTAGCGCAGTGTGTTAAAGAGTATAAACTATTTTTTTTTCTGTTAAAAGACTGCCAAAATGTATGAAATGAGCCAGTTTGAATGCACAGGCTATCTGAAAAGAATGGGAAATGGCACTGTACTACACCAGCAAATGCAGAAAGACCAGTTGTATATTTACTGACTATTTTGATCATGTAAGAAGAGGATGAGAAGCAATGTTCAGTGCCAGCATGAGGAAAAAGGAAGGAATGAAAGTTTTTTGGGTTTTTTTTGGTGCATATGCACATATAATTAGTCTTCCTTACCAGAATTCATGAAATACAGTTCTGACCCAAGTTACTGCTTATAACAGAAACGTTATATGAACACTGGTAACATTTTCAATATAATTTTTAATGATAGGGGTTTCTCATCTAGCAATCTATAAAAAAGAATTAGGACACACCCTCATTAGACACTAAGGCTTTCTGCAGCCTCCTTCTAGGGAAGGGAGCTGATGGTTGCTTGCCCACCCATCTTGGGGTGATGGTGGTATGATGGACCTGTACTCCCTAGTGTTTGTGTGTATGCCCAGAAATGTGGACCTGTAGCTTTAACTGCATTTCAGCAGCCAGGAGCAGCTCTGCCGGGTGCTGGTTGTTTTGGAACTCTCCCCCAGGCTTCTCAGCCGAGGAGCAAGGGGGAGGAAGGGACATTGCTCTCGGGCTGCTGCTGCTGCTGTGGTCGCTGCTATATTTTTCTCCCTGAGATTGCTTTTTCGTCATCTCCTTTTCTGGACTTTTGTTTTCCTTGACTTGCTTTGTTGCCCGAGAACCCGTGAAGCCCCTCTGGAGGACAGCAGACAAGGATCCCCCAGGGAGCCACTAGAGCAACTCCACCTGGCTCCCTGGGGACCCCCGGGAGGGGAAGCTACGCCTGAGGAAAAGGACACTGAAGTTCATCAGCTGTTTACTCAGGTTTAATAATTCCTTTTCCCCTTCCCCTTCCCTTGTGCCTTACAGGGCACCCTGAGTGTTTTGTTAAATAAACAGTTTTTTTCACTTTCATCCAAGAAATTCTCTTGTGGTGGGGGGAGGGGGTGTTGGAAACCTTTGCTTTGGGGGAGGCATTTTTTCAGAGCATTTTCCCAGCTAGAAAATTTTTCTCTAACCCGAGACACCACCTAACTTCATTAGGCCTCAGAAAAGTAAAGGAAAGCTCCACACTTGTGTTTAGCACACAACACATAGACCTCAGTAACAGGAAAGTGTTATTGAAAATTTTCAAAAACCATATATCCATATGTTTCTAAAAGCCTTAGGTTTCCACCAATATCAACACATCCTGTATCTGCAGCACATATTCAGGAGAGTCTTTCTTTGTTGAAACCAAATTTTATTTTATTTTATTTTATTTTATTTTATTTTATTTTATTTTATTTTATTTTATTTTATTTTATTTTATTTTATTTATCTAATTTCATTTCATTTCATTTC
>VZTX01024678.1:301475-324792 GCA_013400915.1 Pardalotus punctatus
ATTTTATTTTATTTTATTTTATTTTATTTTATTTTATTTTATTTTATTTATTTTTATTTTATTTTATTCATTTCATTTCATTAATTTTAATGTATATTAAACAGTCCTGCTTACTCAATCAAGACAAATCCTTCATATGCTACAGAGCAAATTTGACACAGTAATGTAGATCAAAAATGGCCAGAAATAAAAAAAAAACCAGCAGAGAAAAGTTAGACAGAGCTGTAACTTTCCTTTCAGCTGCCCAGTTACTAAACCATACACATGCTGAAGCATATACATATGGTCATAAGTAATCTATGAAACAGAGGCTCACCTCAGATGGGAAAAATTGAATTTTTGGAGTATTTCCTGCTTAATTGGTATAGAGCAAAAATAGTGAGATGACAAAAGTCGAGAACAGGAAGTTCTTATGAAGCGGACAAGGAGCTAGAAAAGGTGGTTGATGAGGAGGATTTTGAAACACTAAAAGAAATGCAAATAATTTTGTATTAAATTTGCAGTAATCTTCCCCCATATAGGCCAGTTAAAGTGAATAAATAGTTGGTTGGAATGAAACATTGACAGCTCCATAACTCTTTATCTTCTCTTTTCTGTTGTCCAGTCTCAACCTGCCTTAGTCAAGATCATTATACTGAGAAGACTAAAAGAAAAAAGAATAATGTAATGGGTGCAATACTGTCAGTTTACAAAGATAATATTGCACGTTCTTTAGGTTTTCTCTTCTTGACACTCTATGTATTTTTGCTCACTCACATCTCTCTTTCATACAAAACTGCTGTGTGTTTATATTTGGGAAGCATATAAACAGTTCTTAGTACTTCCAATTATATGTATTTTGTTCCTGTTTTGTAAAAATAGAGCACATCTATTTTATAACTTTTTTCTTTTTCATAGTATGTTTCTTCCATGATCATAGTCTATTTTATTGTAGTATTACAGAGAAATATGCCTAAGATGACATTTAGAAATAAATTAAACTCCTTATTCCAAAGGTGTATCAGTTCAGGACTTTGATTTTAAGAACATGATGTTAGGGATCATTAAGTACATTATTTATTTAAGACTATTCAAAATATACTTGCCACAATATGAGCCAGAACTGATAGTGAGATTCTCAACACTACAGAAGGGCAGCTGTGTAGCTGATGAGCACAGAACATTCACTTGCCTTGAAAAAATATAAGTGATTTTTCCTTCATATACTGGAAATCTCTCTCCCACTACTTTATCATCCACTGAAATCATGGTAGAAACATATTTAAGAGTTCTACAGATGAATCACATCTTTATTTACATAACTATTGCTTCAGACCTGGCAGATGTTTGCCTATAAACACATAAATTTTCAGGGCACATTCCTTAAGCCTTTTGAATAATTCTATGTTTTGAACAAGTAGATCCTATGATACTTTCTATAAGCATTATAAAAACTAAGATACAGCAATAAACATAATGACATTAACCCATTATGCATGGCCCTGTATCATTGTTGTCAGCGTGGCTACACTCATTTAAGTGATGCCAGCCCTGACTGACAGTGTTATAAATGTGTAAGTAATCAAGAGAAATGCAAACACTGCAGTTACACTCTTTAGCAACATTTACTGCTTCATAGGAGGGTTTCCCATCTTTACCTGATGTAACTGTCTTTAAAATTGCCAGAGAAGTTAAGACATTGCATATTCTACATGACAATGAAGCCATCAATGTCAATCTCATTCTCTGTACAGCTATCATCTAAATTAAAGGGAAAACAACTAATATGCATATTAATATACTTTTGTGTGCATGCCAGTGTGACCAAATGGGTAAAAAGGTTCTAGGTTGTCATTCCAATATGTATGCAGCTCTGATCTTCCTTGTCTCACTACTCCTTCACCTAACTCCATCTGACTTACCATCCCAGCTTTCTAAATATATAATTATGTGTTTTTTTGTAGTAATAATATATGCTGATACTGAGTATGAAATTAGAGAGAAAGTGAAAAACTATATTTAATGGCATAAAATGTTGGTTCTTAAACCTGTATAAATTATTCATTTGTGGATAGCAGGTTTCTCAATGCATGTTAGACTTGGTTAATTAAGTACATATCTGGGATATCATACATTAACCACTGGTGGGAAAAATATAATTCAGAAGAGATAACTTTTCAACTTCATTTAGATTGCTTTTTGTGGTTGCAAATGCAAATGAAAGGGACAAGTACACTCTGTCTCTTGCTGCCTAAAGCCACTGCCCATTAAACAGTCTAGATTCTAGGCTTGGCTTAGCTCATGAATAACTACCAAAGCATTTCACTTAAATTGGTGGACTAAATTATTCATTCAGAATTAAGATGGCCCTAATTCATTTTAGCTTACTTGGTAAATTAAGCTAAAAGGAATTAAAATCACTCTAACTCTGAATGAGACTTGTCCACAAAATAGAATAAGTAATTTATTTCAGGGTCACACCTTCAGCTGATCGTGAATCTTCTACGGCATTCCCACAAAGACAAATCTGGAATCTGTCTCCTTAACTCACTGCATGCAGCCCTTATTTATTCCAACTAGACATCTGGTTTTTTTAATACTTTATACTAGTACATTTAGATGTAGTCATCTAAATTACAGACTTAAATTTCTATGATTTGCAAAGCAGTAAAGGCATAGACATCCAATAACTAATGGGCAATCTACCTACATCTAATTTATTTGTCGTCCATGCAACCTCATGTTTTGCTGTGATCAAACTGCTGTAGCATTTTGGTATGGTTCTCAATACAAAGCTTAACGCTTATCTTTAACATTCCCTTTGTTTCAATAGTAGGTTCCCATGCAGAATGGGGAATAGGAGTTAGAAGAAAGAAAAAGGAATCAAACCCTGTGTGTATCAATCATTATTTTGTCACAGTCACAAAATTTCTAATCTTTTCAACACAACCTGGCATAAAAAAAGCCACCAAGATAGAAAATATTAGTTAGGCAAGGGTTGTGATCAAAATAAACCTGTTTTCAGCCCTTCTGTTTTGAGTCAAAGTATATCAGCAAAACAGATTGTAACAATACTATCTCAAGATTATCAGGTTGACTTTTTCTTTTGTTTTTCTTTTTTGATCCTAACAGATTGACCTGGCTCCCCTCTTCTCCTGTTCCTATGTGGAATAGAGGAATAGATATATAGCTCTCCTCAGAAAAGTTCTACTATTTGTCCAGTGATGTTCCACACATGCTGAAGCAGATACTCAAAATATTGTTAGGTTTTTTTTTTCCTTTGTGTGTGTAGTTCAGTCAGCAAATTCTAGCCTAGAGGCATGTAGCTCATTAATTTGTTACAGCCTATGTAGCTTAAATTACAATTATATTATCAGGTTTCTAACTTTCAGCATTTGCAGGATTATTTGCAAATGTGATTAATTTGAGTCTTTTATGGTTATGTTGTGATCATATGGTCCTTCAAATAACATGACCAAGAAGCAATTTAATGTATTTAAGCTTAGAGAAAGTGAGATTTAGGAGAAATATTAGGAAGAAGTATAAATACTGGAATAGAAGTTATCTTCTATTAGTGTATGAACAGAAAAATTCTCTATTGTATTTATTAGAGGTTATATTTGTCAAATGAAATATAGTGGTACTGATATTTACTCTACCCATCCCACATACCTGTCTACTGCACATGGACACCCCAATCTCCATAAAGCCAAGGATGTATCTTTTTTGCCTACCTATTGACATGAGATACAATACATAAGAGAAATGATACATAAATCTTGCAGATGTAAGGAATACACAAGCTGACATGAGATAAACAATGTTCATTTAGTTTTCAGTGAATTAAAATAGAGGAAAGTTTTGTGTATGTTTTAAAACTATCCTGTGGATCACATCATATTCAGGAAAGTGTGACTTAAGCATCCTAAAGTGACTGAAAGATATTCAGGAAAGTGTGACTTAAGCATCCTAAAGTGACTGAAAGATAACAAAAAAGCAGGATAAATTCAAGACCCTTAATTTCTCATTTCTTTCTTAGATAATAATTGCTTTCTAGGAAAAAAAATTAGAAAGGAAGAAAGAAAGAAAAAATATAGAATGCAAGAATAGGATAAAGGATTTCACATTTAGTAAACCAGAAAAATAAATTCCATTTTGATTCAAAGCATTTTCAAAAGTTGCATATATATATATATGCATTGGTAGAAATACACTTCTATATAAAAAATACAGAAGTTAGAGAAGAAGTGTTAAGAACGAAATGGTCATGTACAAATATATCTTTTAACATTTTGAATGGTTCTGTATAAGCTTTGCTGTGAATTGCATATTGAGCACAGCACCTACATTCCTGGTCCTATCTATTTATGATTCTTGCCCACGAATGGCATTCTAGATGGTGGCCAGCCCACAACTGCAACTGTTCTCGAATGCTGCCACCTAAAGGCTAAACAGAAGTACAGCTAGAAAGAAAACCAAAAACTGGCAAAAACCAGCAAATCAGAAAAGGTTCACAAGTGTGCAACAGTAGAAGCAATCAACAACATTGCAGTTGCTGCCTGTATAATCCATACCAAATGCATCCGTGTTTAATCCTCCGTGCATTATTAACTGAAAATACTTTGGGGATGTAGTTATAGAAATATTAAGTATATAATCACTAGATTTTGTGTCAAAGGAAGAAAACTAGACTCTATGGTTGGAGGAAATGAGTAGATGAGAAGTCTGAAAGTGCAGAGTTCATGTACCATTGTAGCCCTCGTGGTTTCAGAATAAAAGCAAAGCAAGTTCTGCAGAGAGAGGCAATATCTCCTATTATAACAACTAATGAAGTTAGAAAAAATAAATATAATTGTGAGCTTTTGCACCGAAGAAACCTCCCCAACCCCTCCTGCCCCCTTTTTTAAAATTTATTTAATACCATCCCTACAAATCCCTGATGCATCTACTGCTGAGAATATGTTTTAGACCACAGTAGTTTACATTCATAGTAGTATCTTCCCAGTCCCTGACTGACATCCCTATTTGTCAGTGTCCTTCTATTTCACAGTGGGACACTTGACTATGTCCAAGGCAAAACAAAATCTGATGGAAACAAGTAAGTTGTTGAAATATTTGGCGTTTTTTAAATTATGACCATGAATTACCCAGTTGCATTGGTCTTGAAGACTTTGTCAAATATGTCCAATTTTACCACTTTCCCTGCTAATTTTCTTATATGTAAAAATTGAGTTTAGGAGTAAGAGTATCCAGATTTATTTATTTGTGGGCTAAAATGAAATTTGAAGTTAAGTTTGTATGGAGAAAGGCTGATATAAAATTTCACTGGTTATGCTTCATTATTTTCTTGTTAATTTTAACAAGTTATTTCCAATAAATACCTTAAAATCAAAACAATATTTAATGCCCCAAAAGAATGTTTCATGCAGCCAACCAATGGAAAATAAAGAGTTTAATGAAAAGTTATGAAAAACCTTGTTCATTAGAAAAAAAGGTTAATATTTTAGTATATCTAAGAAATATCTTTATTAAATCACTGCAGTGATGACAGCCTCTACAGGACTGTCATTCTGTATGTGGACATCCCAGTGTCCTTCAAGTACCAAGGAATATGTGGTTTATTTTTATTTCAGTTCTCATTTCCTCTCCTAGGGCAGTAGCCAAGCCACTACTCCTCACCAAACAAAATCAGTAGGTTTGGATATTGTCCTTTCAGGTAGTTCATGTGACCTGCCCACAATACTGTTGGCATGACTGACGATAAGGTAGGCATGGCAGGTTACCCAAGGAATACTCCAGTCTCTGACAGGTCCTGTCTGGAAAGCCTCTGTACTTCCATCTGGCCTGTGTGTTTACTTCCCTCCCCTGTGGGGTTCGGTTGTAGACAGAGGAGAAATCTGGACACAGGAAGTTGAATTTGCTTCCTGGTTCTGATAGTTTGGACAGATTTACAGAATAAAGAAAAATGGACTTTAGCAACCTGGGGAAAACAGATTTTTAACAATATTACTCAGAGAAATTAATATTACACCGTGTTTCCTAAAACATTGGATTTTTTAGCAATTACTCTAGATAAGAAAAAAAGTTTTCATTATATATGGTGGTCATTATTATTGTTAATGGCAATATCTTCCACAGACAAGATTAGGCCAGAGCTTCTTTCAAGATTCTTAGTAACAATCAATCTGTAATGCTGTGCAGTGCAGGAATTTCTCCAGTTACAGTGTGCACCACACAGATCCTCAGTCTTAACAGCAGTCCAGCTCAGAGAGCTGGCACACAATAGCACAGCTGCACACAGATACTGTAGGATGGGTCTAGATTTAATCAAAGAAATTTTGCCTCTGGAAGACTAAGTAGTTAGGGTGCTTTATGAATGCTGCTCTACTGATTCTGATAGTGAGGGTGCTCAGGAAGAATTATTTGGATACTTCTGCACACAGTGCAGCCATTAGCATAGATCACAGAACACAGATTCCAGAGTGTGTGCTGCATGTAGATGTATTTAATGGAAAGAATAAGAAGGCTTAATCTCTTCTTTGGGCAATGTACAATTGAAAGACTTCTGAGTTGATCCTTCTCATGATAACCACTGTGAGATTTGAGGTGTTTCAAGTTCCTACAGCTAACAGACGACTGAAGAAAACAAAGCAAAACTAAAAAGTAGGTGTTCTCTGCTACATTGCAGTTTGAGATATTATACCAAAAGCTTTTTTCCTGTAAATTGGGGATTGTTTTGATACTATGTGAAAGACTGATGTGAAAGATGTGAAAGACTGATATGAAAGATGTGAAAGACTGATAAGTAATCTTGCAGCCTTATTCTGCAGCCCTCATTCTGGCTTAGAAAGGATGTCCTCTAGGCCCTTAGAACTAACCGCGAGCTTCTCTCTGATTTCTACGGATGTATTTCATACACTTCTTTCAAGTGTCATATGGTACCTTTCTAATTATGTTTTGTGGGGAACACACTTATACTGTCAATTAATTTTTTTCTACTCATTAGCCATTTCCATCACAAACAAGAAACTACAGAAAGCATAGTTAATTGCATAAGAGGCCAATTCAGGACAAATGCAATGTTTTCCCATCACATCCCATCACACAAGGTTGCCATTTCTCCACTTCTTAAATGTCTATCCCTTGCTGCTAACACACAAAATTGAACACTGCCTGTGGCATTTACTGTACCTTCATCTGCTGGATTTAATGTTGTCTCAGCTGCTCTACTCTGTCCCTCAGGGACAGAGTCCTGTTACCATTCAGAATACTCTCAGCAGCAGAAACAGAAGAACACCAATCTCTCATCCAACCTAAGAGCATAAAGGTGATAGCTCACTACAATACTAGCCTATTCACCTTTTCACTCATTCTTTTTTATGTTTTTCTCATAGTTTATAGCCTTTTTGATATCAAGCAGGGACCTGAAAGATTAACCACTCTTTACAATTCCTGAACACATTTTATTAGAAATGAGACAGAATCCAGATCTGCTGCTGGGTAGAGCTGTGTCAAAGATGGAAATTTTATTTCACATAGGATTAACAGACACACAGCCTAAGAAGACAGGGCAATGGCTCAGTGACCCTGGAAATGTTTCTGGTAAGATGAAACCATTTCATCTTACCGTACTACTCTGGAGATTTCAAAGTCTGACTTGATTCAAAGTCACAATGGACAGCAACAAATTTCCAGGTTCTCCATTGAGAAAAAAAATCCTTTCAAGTGTTTTAGTTGAAACTGCTTCTTGTGCAATTTGATGAAAAAATCATTTGGGGAGTTGGATTTGGACATCTTTCAGTTGCCTCACTGATTTCTACCCCACATAGTTCTGAGAAAAGTGACTGGATTTCATCCCAGTTAAGACAGACGAGCTCACTCCAGTAGTATACCATGGTGCTCAAATTTCCTGAGGAGTTTTGCAAAGATGTAAGTGTGGAGAAAAGCTGTAGCACTTTAATAAACCAGATTAAACTCTGTAATCAGATACTTCAGTGGTACCGGGAACAGCACTGAAACTCTGTGACTTGAATTCCTCTAGAGCAGTAGTACTATGAGAAGTCAAACTGGAAAAAGCTATTGACAACATCTACAGCATCACCTTATTTCACTTGAAAGTTTTTAAAGAGTAAAGTTTTTATGAATGCATGCAAACAAAAGAAAGCTATTTGTAAAATCCTAAAATCTGTGGTTTTTCCTTTAAAATGTTTCCTTTTTATTTACCATTCTCAAAACAATATATTTACCTAAACACTTCACATCTCATCATTAAATGTATCAAAAAGACTGCCAGAATTGGTTACCTCATAGCATGGCCTTGGACAACTTCCAAAATAACAATATCTTTAAAGGAGTCTCTATAAGTATGTGAAGATTTACTCATTTGGGTCTTTTAACCATGAAAGTAGATGTTCTCATTTTTGGAATATATCTTTTAGTATTTGGTAGCAGATGGAAATTTAGTAAGTATTAAGTACTGTGAAATGAGAGAGCAGAGAGATGTTATCTCTTGTTCATAGTCCCAGAATCTCATCCTATCATAGAGTGTGGACATAGACTGTGGTCCCTGGCAACTAAGTTGAGAATGACAGACTAGGGAAGGCTACTTCCCCATAATAATTTTCTAATGTCAAAAACTCCTCTGCTTATTATATCTGCCATTGCATTACCCAAATACCTTGTTCAGGTATTCACCTATTCCTGAATGATATTCA
Organism: Pardalotus punctatus; assembly: GCA_013400915.1. Lineage (NCBI taxonomy): Eukaryota > Metazoa > Chordata > Aves > Passeriformes > Pardalotidae > Pardalotus > Pardalotus punctatus. The sequence continues at coordinate 310,169 of VZTX01024678.1, forward strand.
TCATTCAAAAGAAAATACAAAGCAAGTAGAAAATTCTGCATATAATTTCAGTTTAACTTGAAACTTCTGAACTTCATTAAACTTCAATTAATTTTTCAAAATTGTCATCTGTCTTTTATCTTACTAATTTCAACCATAACCTTAAGCAAGGAAAAAAAAGCAAACATGAGGGAGGCGATGCTGATCATGGAGAACATTGGAAGCATTACAAAGAAATCTATTCTCATTACACTTCGGTACTGTTTCAGAACTATAATTCTTGGCATGAGCATCATAAAAACCTGTAATACACAAATAACACAGGAACTGAAGTCACCGAAGCACATGGACTAGCTTTTGCCTCACCCCATATGATTACCTACTGTTTCACGTAATAGACATGAATCAATACATTCTCAGAGGAGTTCAGATCCTGACCCATTTAATTGTGTAGATTTCTGGTTGATTTTGCTTGGGTCTTTTTTCCAAAGCTGATGCAGTGGAAAGCAAAAGTACAAGTGGCACAACCTTGCAAACAGTCACTCACATTTTTGGACAGGAATCCTATTATGAAGTCCTACAGTCAGTGCACATATGTGATGTCTGCTGTCTACCCTCATACTCTTCTCAACTTCAAAGCACAGTGCTTGTTTACAAGTTCATCAAACCCTTCCCCGGGGATACAGGTGTCAAGCAATGAAAGGTGACTGCTTAGATGCCAGTGACTGATCTGTTTAGAAAGGAAACATTTCCAAAATAGTGAACAAGAATTGAAGAGTTTCTCTTGTCTACTATGTTAGTTTAGGTTAGTAATTATGACAGTTCCCCAAAACATAAAACCAGTTTTTAAATTCATTATTATTTTACATATAGATGGTGTTCAAACATTGTTTAGGCATAATTTCCCAGAAGTTTTTGTTGCTCTTTTACATTTTCTCCTCAACTTTAAATAACTTTATGCAAAGTGTACTTGCTGATTATCTTCTACTTCTGAACACCTAATTTTTCTTTATCTTCTGAGGTTCTGTTGAATTCATGAGACTATCATTAGAAAAAAACCACATTATCTGTCTCACCTCTTCATTTCTCCCTTAACTTTCTCTGTCTTTTCTTAATATGCTATGGTTCTCAGCTTCCCTCTGACATCTCACACATTATTCATTTCTTATTCTCCTGTCCTCTCTTCATTTAATATTTCCTTATGAAGCGTAGTCACCCTCCCTTCTCATCCACCTTTTCTCCTCTGTCAGTTGGAATGTGCTGCTTTTTTTTTTCACTTGCTCTATTATGAAACTGTTCCCACCGTAATTCATGAACATAATATCAGAGTCGGTATTCTTCCAGCAGTTTTCATCTTCTTTTTCAGATTCTGGTTGAGTGGGAACAGCAGAAGGAAAGAGTAAATTATATGCAGAAATTATATGCAGAATTTTCTGATTCTAATCAGAAATTACTGGTAACCATAAAATCTCTCACCCTCTTCAAAAACAGTCCTTTTAAGGACTTGTGCAAGCTTTTACCCATCATTACTGCATGATCCCTATCATGGATAATCACACCTGTTGATAGAGTACCTGCCAAAAACCTGTAACATAAGAAAGTGAAATCTGGATTTCATACACAATTGAGAATGCCAATATAGCAGACTGATTTACAGCAGGTGCCTTAGTGACTCATGACGGCCACCTGACTCTGCCAAAAATGTATTGAGCATGGTATCCTTTGTGGAAGCATCCGTCCTGCTGACAATGATACCAGCTGCTGACATGTACTGCAAAGGAGTAAATGTAGGAGACTTCAGTTTACTTTTTTTTGCTGTTTAAAAAAGTTCAGTAGCATAGGAGAAGCTGGCTGCTTAGAACTAAGTAAAATACCTGAATTCAAATGGATCAGAATTTTGCACTTTAACAATCTTCAGGTAGCATGAAGTTGCATCTTTCAACAGCACCTCTCCCCCTTCCTACAGGGCTTCAGGAAACAAGTAGATGAAGCCGCACATAACAAATTTTGAAGTTCCAAATGCGTTGAACTTGTAAGGATGCATACAACGGTAAAAAGTGGAACAAGCCTCAATGTGGTAAAAGCACAGCTGGTTTTAAAAGGGAAAATCCATCCACAGCCTTCTCGAATAACTGCACAGTGCCTAACATAATGGGGCTTGAATCTCAGTTGTCCCTAGGCACTACCACAAACCACTTGATTAATAATTAATCATTAGCGATGTATGTTAGTCTCACTTTATAGCTGCCCAAGTATTCTGATTTAGTGAAGCAGTGTTGGAAACAAACACTACAGTACACACTAGCCTAAGGATGCTAGTGAAACTTAGACCAGAGAGCCAGCATAGCAGGTTGTTGTCTGAAATGGCATCAAACAGACCTGTTAGCTCAGAGGCAGCAAAAAGGCAACCCTGGTATTTTGTCTTTTAAATTATGATCAGATATGGAGTTATTGTCAAAGTTACCTTTGAGTGCCTATTTTTGATGTGTTAAATGTCACTATTGTTTCAAAGTGGACTTGTGAGTCAGGCTGATTTTAATAGTATAGGCGTAGTTATTGGTTTGGAAATATGACCTTGTATGCCAGTCTAGTTAGACTGGGGAATTCTACACAGCTTCTGTATAATGTCTTGAGTGCACTTTGCATCAACACAAAGTGTGATCTTTTGGAATGTTTATGTTATTTAAATTTACAGTTCTACAATAATTCTTCTTGTGCAAACTGCAAATACGTGTAACTCTAAATCAGGGAATTTAAATTACTTCTGAAAAATACATAGAGCTTCTTTCTTCTTACAGGTGTTGAATTAATAGTAACTTGAATGACCAAGAACTAACTCCTTTACTTCAGGGTTATCTTGCCTGCAATCAGCCAAAGTAATTACTAGAACACAGTGATGGTGCCCTCTTTGGTCTTCACTGTAGATCTTTTAGTCAGATTCCGTACCATAGCACTGGATTTTTAATCAAAATCTGTGGGAGATGTGCTTGTACACAGGTGTAAAACATGTATTTGTCCTTAGGAGCTTTTGGTACTAACAATTACTAAATGTGGATTTGCATTGCAGTTCAATACCTAAGTTTGCTTTTCAAATAAATCTCATATGAAATAATGTTTATATGATAGAACAGTATAAAATGGCCTTCACAGAGAAGAAAAAAATATGACCTAAATTCTGAAGGAGATCTCCCTTTAAAAATGCTATCAGCTTTCCCTCTCATTTGCAATATTTATAAATTAGTTGTCAAATTGTTTTTGCTATGTAAATATTGTTTACTCCTTGTCACTGTCGCCTTTCAGCTCCTATCACCACAAGCTGAATACTTAAAATCGAGCTTTGAAGCTTTTGAACAAATGTTAAAAATGTTTTCCACCCTAGAAAATCCAAGGCTCCCCACTACTAATTAGTGCTGCTAATATGTTTGTGGCTTTTTTCTTTTTCAAACAGTGCTTGAAAAACATTTGGAAGTGCCTCATATATTTCACCAATCAAAATTATCATGTGTATTATCTTTTTGTATCTTTGATCAAAAGCACCATTATAAAAATGAAACCAGCAGCACATGAAGTAAATTTAATTTAGAAACCAGCTGTAGCAGACACTATATCAACATGTAAAGATACAGTTAGTCTTCACCAGAAAAAGTAAAAATAAAACCGAAACCTCTGAGACAAGTTTTATATTCCCCTTTTCCATTCTTATATAAATATGCTAAAAACGGGAACCAGATAACTTATTCCTCTGACAAAAAGAATTCTGGACTAATAGAATTGCAAACTTCCTAAAACCTCTCTCTTCCTAATATGCTTCTGCTCCAGCATACTCATTTACCCACAGCAAGCTCCACTGGCAGGTAGGTATACATCTTGTGGCTTCAATTGTTTCTATTTTATGGTCAAAAAAAGACTAGGTGCCACCTTGAAAAATGTGCATGAATTGAGTCATAAAGTGGGTATACAATGCATAAAGATGTTCTTCAATGGACTCAGTAATGTCAGTGGTTTGTGCTTGTAATTTGGGAGCATTCTGTCGAAGCTAGTGGATCCTCACAGGACTGGTCTTTCAATGGCTTAATACCTTCTAAACTATTTCCACCTGGACAAAGTGAGCATATAAAACATGCAAACAAGAATTCTCTGTTCGTTGCCAATTCACGCTCACTTGCCATGCTTATGAGAAAAGAATATGATGAGCAGAACAGTGGAAAAACAGAGCCAGTGTACTTTGATTTTCTGTTTTCTCCTGAACAATGTACCAGCCAAAACCTGATTAGAAAGAAAAATTCATTCTGCCTAATAGGAGCTAGCAAGGAACATATGGCATGACATAGACTGTACACATTGAGACATCAGTCAACATGGCAAGAAGCTGAAGCAACATCCACAAATTACAACCTTTATTGCTAAAAATAATTAAACAGATTGGCACACATTTTAAAACACACACATGGGCATCCAGTAGCCATGGAAAGTAAGTAGGACTTGGTGATGTAAATAATGATGTCATTTATAATTTTAAATGTTTTACCTTAAAATTTAAAATATTTATTTTATACGTATTTGAGAATTTGAAAAACATTCAAGTCCTGCTATGCCCAAGGTTGACTGGGATAATATTCCCTAATGCATACAGTAATTTAAACTCATTCCTTTCTCTCACTGTACTTCTACATACTGTATTTTAATTTTAAATCAATTGGATATTTATATTGTTCCAAGTTTTCCAAAGTAATATGCATCATAGATGTCTGTAAACATGCAAAGTATTGTAATTTTTAGAGGAAAGAAAAAAGAAGAATTTTTCTCAAAGAAAGGTAAAATCAAAAGTTATTTTCATTAACTGTAGAGAAATTAAGAGTCCAAATGGAGCTTCTAACTGTTTTTTTTTGCAGCTATAGCCTGATGAAAGCTGATTTTTAAGGAAAGGGGACAAAGTTCTGACCAAAATTTTTCCTTGTATCTTTCATCAGAAAAGTGAACACATTTAAAGAGGAAGGAATTATACACAATTAAAAAAAATTATTTGTTTAAATAACTGTCTCAGTCACAGATTGAAGGAATTATGGCCAATTATACATACTTTCCTGAAGAGACAGCATAGTGTTATACATATAACAGCTGAGTCTTCAATAGAGAAACACCAATAATTTACTAAAGAAAGGTAAATACCTAAGATTCAGCTTTCCAGTAAACTTCATCATTGCTGAATTAAATGTGAATGTCATTATAAGTGAAAAAATAGAGTTGCATGACAACAGCAAAATCAAATGCCTCGCTATTTCTTTGCGAAGAAACCCCGCCAAATTAGACTTGTCCATATTCATGACCTCTTTTCCCTCCAGCTCTTCATGAATATTCAGTAAACAACTTTTCTTCAATAGAATATTCATCGTTACGAAAAATCTCTGCAAACCAGTATATGTAGGAGTATTTGCACTAGTATGCTGGCATATTGAAGAGCTCTTTTATTATTTGCACAATAAACTCATTAACTGATTAAGAACATTCAGTTCAATTAAAAATAGAAGGATCCCTCTCCTACTTGGAAAGCTTGGGCCATCCAACCAGGGAGAGCAACTATGCTGCATGGCTTAGAAATCAGTCTGAGATACAAACTAAATGATCGGGGTTAGCACACAACCTAAAACACCTCTGTGGGATCCATCTACCGAGCCGCTCACAGCTATTTGATTTTTTAAAAAACCAACAAAACAAATCGCAACCTGCCCACAGAGGATTCGGGCACAGACAAGAGCTCGGCTCCTTAAGAAGCAGCCGTCACCAGCTCTGCCACAAACTGCGGCGGAACGGCAGCGCTCCCGCTGCCTCACCACTCCGACGCCCGCAGCGCTCCCGCACCGCAGCGCTCCCGCTCCCGCATCGCAGCGCTGCCATCCCCGCACCGCAGCGCTCCCGCTCCCGCATCGCAGCGCTGCCATCCCCGCACCGCAGCGCTCCCGCTCCCGCATCGCAGCGCTGCCATCCCCGCACCGCAGCGCTGCCCCCCGGCCCCGCCGCCGCTAGTGGGAGCCGGGAGACCGCGCACGGCAGCCGCCTGCCCAAGGGCACCGGTGGGCTGCGACTGACCGCCTGCCCTGCCTGCCTTGCCTCCCCGCCTGGGGGAAGGTGGCATCCCTCCTTTTCCCTGCTTTTGGAGCACTCGTGGCTGTAACTGTTGGAGAGCAAAATCCCGTCTGCTGTTTCATAATTAAAGCGTTATGGCTGAAAAAAAAATCACAACTGGATTTTTTAATATGAGCTAAGTCATCATGTTGTAGTGATTTCTAGATGTTTCTCTTCCTAGACTCGCTTCAGTTTTAGAGCATCCCAGTGCTACAGTGTCACAACTTCAGTCTGAGTGACAGCGGGCCTGGTAAGGATTGGTTTGATTTCTGCATGGAGGCTCTGGTGGTGTCCTCAGTGCAGAATCTGGCCCACTGTTAATTTAACACTTTGTTAACTTTCAAAGTGTTAATAGCATGACAGCTGATGTTTATGAAGGATACTGAAAGGAAATTCAGAACTAAATGTAGTTCTTAGTACGTGCAAAAGATTTTGTTAATTTATACTGTTCTTTGTTCCCAAAATTCTTGCAAGATTTTATGTAAGTGTTGGAAAAAAAATCTGTGGCTTAAAAGCCCATATGACCACCAGACAGCCATGTGAGTAGAATTGCTCAATAACTATTTTAATACCATTTATGAGACAAAATCTGCAATCATGAAAATGAAAGCTGGCTTTCAGGTGCATCATTTGAATCATGTATTTTAGAAATTGAATTTACTATCTGCAGCAATTTATGTTAGCAGGTTCATAAGAAATATTACCTTAAACTCATATTAATTATTTACCTCATTATTATGGTTGCCGGCAACAGAAAATTGTTTAAAAGTAATAATGAAAGATACTTACTTCCAATTTTCACATGCATATTGCTAATAAGGTAGAGCTCTAGTTCTAACTGTTGTTATTATTATTTGAGATTCTCTTAAATGTTAAAGAATGATCAGAGCTGGGGATGAACTAAGGAATAACAGAACTACGAAGATGACAGAAGACACAAATTCAGTACAAAGGATGTGCAGAAATGGAGCTGGCAAGATTAGAAAAGAAAGATGTCACAGTCTCTGATGATTTTTTCATGAGAGAAAATTAGACACCTGTGGTAAGAATACTTTAACTGTTACCTTGTACCCCTGAATCACAGTATTGCTACCACTAGAATGAGACCATAAGCTTTGTACTGAGTTTGCAAGGCCTTGGGCTTGCCCAGTTTGAACTCTTCCTGACTTGCCAGAAACTATTTTTTTTTTCTTACAGAGATGTTTTTGGCAGAAGGAGGATAGATCAGGAGCCTATGGCAACTTACAAGTTAATCCCTTTACAGAGACACCCTGCTGAAGGTGCTGGCTTTAAGACCCAGATGGGTGGAAGGATGAACATAATGGCAAGAAAAGGGCTGAAACTGGCAACAGTGCATTTAACAATTTAAACTAGATTACTATTATTTGGATTTTGTATAGAAGATTTTTTTTTTTTCTGTAATGATGTTAGGGAGACACTAGCTGATTGTTTTGCAAGAAGAATAAGTACAAAAAAGAAAGTCCAGGGCAGCAGGGAACATAGAAATCTTATGAGAAGTTTCAGTGGTGAGAAGAAAGGAAGCATGCAGAATAGGGAGCAAAATCAGTTCTCCACTTAAAATAAGAAGCCCGCAATACCTTAGCAGAAGAGAAAGAAGAACTGTCCATAGCAATTACTTAATAAATGATCTTAAAAATCACTAAAATATCACAGAGATTGAAATGTTTGTGTTGTTATGGTTCTAGGGTGTCTGACACATTTCCTGTTTAACAGAAAAGCCTACACTAAATCTCCACTGAGCTGTAATGACTGCTTGTCCTGAGAAAGGACAAGGCATTCTGAAACTGCTTGTGAAAATGGATCTCTTACTCATGTCCTCAAGGGGCAGGAGTGAAGCAGACTTTTTCCTCTAGAGCTCCCTGTAGCTGTGGAAAATTCAGTCCCCCATTCTTCCTCTGCCTGTTGATAATGGGGAATTTGTACACCACACACAGCTGAATCTGCCATACTGCTCACTAGGTCTGAGAAGTTTCCTCTAATGCAGGGCTGTGGTCTCACTTGCCACTTCTAGATCTCTTGGATAAAACTGCATCTAAAGCAACTAAGGCAAGGGACAAGTGGGATAAAAACAGTTACTTCACTTTAGCAAAGATGTTCTAGATTTAAAGGTACTACCAAGATACAAATGTGTTAGTTAATGCTATACTTGGATTTGCAGCTGCCAGGATTTATTGAAGGCTATCCTAATCAAGCAAAAAGGGCTAGATCACAGGATCAAGTGAACTGTACAGTCCTGTGAACTGTACAGGCAGTGCTTGACATGTCTTTGCCCAGAGTTTGATGGTGTTATCCCAGTCCTCTCCTGGGCAAGGCTGGAAGAGTAACATGGGTGTCAAGGGGAAACCAGGCACCAGCTGGAGAATTTTACTTCAGTTAATTGCTAACCAAAACAAATTGCTGATTACTTATCTAAGTAATGGGAAAGAGAGGACCACAAACAGCTAAGCAGGCATATAAACATCTATCCTGCCCCCTCCACAAGCCCAGATTCTTATATTTTCTGCACCAGTTAAAACCAGTTCTCCAAAATTTCACCAGAGAGGGGACAGACAGTGGGCAAGCTAAGCTGATATGCACATAGTTTACTGCTGCTCTGAGCACAGTATTTTACTACTACCTTTTGGCCTATGGCTCCCTCTCACACATACACCTGAGCAGAGCCACAAGCTCCTCAGCCTTAATGGCTGTTTGATGTCTGGTGAGATTTCCTACTGCTTTTTCCATTGGTCCCAGTTTTGAAGAGAAGAGCACTTAGCCACTGAATGAAAACTCTTCTGCCACACTCCCTCAGGGCCAGGGCAGACCCTGATCTTTAGAGTTTACTAGCATGGACAGAGTCACAATGACTGGCTAGTATATTCTAAGTACTTTGACTGTATATTCTAAAATCACTCGCTGCTTAATGTTAGCTGAAAAGGCTTATGTAATGGGTTTAAAACATGAGTATTTTCCCTCTTTCAGGCATGCCAGAGGAGTTAGGTCAGGGCTACAAAAATAAATATTTTCATGTACATATAAATATACATATTACATAAGAGGAATCCAGTGTCTTGGAAACATTCATTAAGTGTTGAGACAGCTGGGCACTGATCAAGGAAACAACCATCCCAGGCAGATGTCTGACAATCAGCCTGCTTTTGGGGTGTGACATGAGGATGCTTCCTGCTTGCTTCTGTTGTTCGATACATACATGAAATAGGCTGCTTAGGTGGTATGGGCTGCTTTCCCACAAACAGCTTAGCCCTCATTCATAAACACTACCTCACAGCTCTGCGTAAATTAATGCTGAAATAGATCTTTGTTTGTATTTTAATATTTCCTTTATAACTTGTTCAGATTTTTATTTCTGTACAAAGCGATGTGAGACCAAATAAAACAGGATATAATCAAACTGTCAAAGGTTATACCCCTGGGGTGATATTCAGTTTCCTAATGATGAATTGTACTTATTTTTCCCAAGATTAAAATAAAAACCTTCATTTTTTCAGTTCTAACAAACAACATGCCCAGATATTTCAGTAAAGAGTTCAAGACTACCAATTATAAAATACTATTCTTCTCTTACCCATGTGGCTGATGATGCTTAAGAATGCATTGCTATGCATAATAGTACATTCACTCAGTCTCCTGCACTAGTACAGTACTAGGTCTTGAACTTCATGTTGCAGACCATTTCAGTGCTGTTGCTTTGTATTCACCTAATATTTTATTTTTTACTTCTCCAGAGACTGTACCATCCTGTTAACATTTTTCCAAATATTTTTTATTCAAGTGGTAAATAATTGTTCTTTCTCATTATAAAGATCCTTTCAAAGTCTTCAGTTATAACTGTATCATGTTTTATGACTTTGATTGCTTTTACTTATCCTCTTAATTTTTCTTTATTAGAAAATTGATTTTATCAAACATTCAATAAAATATATTCTTTCATCTTTAATGCAATGCCAGTAATTAAGTTTATATGTTTGGTATTCTAAGAACCCACTCTGCCTTCCCAGACTTCTGGTGCGTACAGAATGACTCATTTGAGTATGGTTTTTCTCACCTTATTAATTATTCAACAGACCTGACAGTCATTGTGAGATTTTAATTTGTTATTTAATACTGTAAGTCAGAAATATATGTATTTGTTCCTGGTGTAGAAACTGTACTAGCTTTTCTTTTTCCTTGACGTGTATAGCCAAAGAATCTATCAAGTGAAAAACATAAGTCACATATCTACTTAGAGAAAAATGGAACACAGTTATAAAAAGCAACTGAAAAAGTCATTCTTCTGTCTATCCTAGTGACCTAAATAATTTCTGACAGGTATTTGTCTAACCCTTTCTTAAAAACATCCAGTAACAGAAATTCTACATCACTGCACTCCATTCAAAACCTGATCAATCTTTCCTTTAGAATGGCTTTCCCAGTGTGCTGTGCCACCCTTGAAGCCTGTTATTTGAGAGCAATATATCTCTTTTCTCATAATAATTTCTATTTACTTATTCAAAGATTACTATGATACCTTCTCCCCTTTTTTTTCTGAGACTCAACGACCTCAAATACCTTCCTCAGAGGCCATAATTTACCAGACCTATGACCTGTTTCATTGCTTTTCTCTGGACTCTGTATAATTGCTTTATGTCTTTCCTGAAGCTTGATGGAGTACTTGAGCTGAAACCTTACTTCTGCATTAAGCAGGATGGAAGGATTACTCCTACAGGTTATATTCCTGTTGACAAATCCCAGTAGGATATTTGCCTTGTTTGCAGCAGCTTAATAACATTGAGTCACATAGAATTTGCCATCCACTTCAAATCTGAGACCTTTTCCTGCAGAACTTCTACCCACTTAGTTGTTTCCTTTCTTGCACTAAATAGATTATGAGTCCTGCATACATGTAGAACTTCACATTCCTCTTTGCTGAACTGTATCCACTACATCCATAAGATTTATCCACAAGGAGTATACACTTGCGATTTTGTTGTCTGTAGACACTCACTGGGGAGCAATAACAAAACATTACATAAAATTCTACCATGAAAGCACAGATTTCAATTCCATTGCTTATGCTGATACCAATAGAGCTTTAAGCTTTTGAAAAACAAAAAAAAGGGAAAATCAGCTAATATATCTGGAAGCGAACACCATTAAGGTTAGAAGGCTCAGTGTTGAGATTTTTTTTCTTTTTAATTCACAGAAAATTGCTGAATTGACAGCCTTGGGCAGCAAAGTCTTCTTGTTCACCTACAGATAAATTCTGGCTGAACAGTGGGAACATACACTTCTCCACTAATGTGTTTCAAATCTTGACCCTGGAAAAACAACTCCTTGTAGTACCAAGTTAGTTCATTTTCCATATCCACTCAGTTCCTGGTCAGTCTGCCAGGACAGCCTAAGGTAAGTGTTTTGGAATATGGACAATGGTTCTGTAAGGACCACATTAAATGAACAAACCTATAAATTTTTAGGGCTGGTGTGCACAGAAACCTTGTACTATTTTGACTGTACTGATGCAGTTGAACTGTTGTGACATTTTAGTGTGGATTCACTGTACTTTTACTATCAATAGAGCCAAAATGCAAGGCAGCAGGGACACTCTTGATTTAATCCTACGTTAGTATGGTCAGTACTTTAATAGTTAATACAGTTTAGGGGCTTCAACTCCCCTGCCTCTGTGAATTCCCCCAGCCCTTCTCTATAGCCCTTTATAGTTCCCCACCCTCCTTTACCACGATGTAACCTTTTTAGGACTGCAGTGCAAAGTACATCAGTGCTAAAATTAGAGGAGATAATAGCACCAGGTTTTGGAAAGCTCCACTGCTCCTATTTGCATCCCAGCCATGCAAGAGTTGCTAAGACAGAACTGAGAGGGGGTAACTTGGAATGCCTGGTGAGAAAACACAGCTAAAAGAGGCAAGTCGTGATAACCTTCTAAAACACATTCCCTGCCACAGAAATTTTAATATCATGGTGCTGACTGACTCTCTAACCCACCTGTTAGACTGCACAGCTGGGGGGATGGAAATCAGGATCAAAGTTTTACTTCAATGAAAAGTTAATTGTGCAAGAAGAAACAGCAATAAAAATGACAGGGACTGAAAAAAGATGACCCCCACAGAAGTGAATAGCTTAGCTGCCTGGTGGCTGCAAACCTGTTTAAAATGACACCAGTGAACCATTTGAAAACTGCCATCTTTTACCACTGAGTACAACAGGTAGGAACTATCTCTTTCTCAGGAAAGACCTGATCTGGCTTTCATGCATAATCCAAAAGCCCTGAGCAGAGGCACATGCCTTATTCTGACCTTCAAAGGGCAGAATTTATCCCCACTTCCTTTCATGGTGTTTTCTATAGAGTGGTTCAATCAGGTCCTTACTCAGAACCATGTTGAGTTTCATCAGTCCCATTGTCAGCATCTGGCTTTACTGCAGTCTGACAGTGCTGTGTGAAGATATCAAAGTCCATTTTAAATGCTTCCTACTGCAGGGAGCCTATATTCTCAAGGTACATTAGTCTTCACAACATGCTGTAGAGTGGACTGTTTCAGTACCCAAGGTAAGTATTTCCACACTGGAAATCTGAAGGACAAAAACAGAACATAAACATACCTTTCCCTCAGGTGCCTCTCTCCTGTAAGGCATTGCACAGGGACTCTGGACATCTAATTCAGTTCAAATGATTTGATTCTGTTAACCAGTGGGATACCTAAAAATGTAAAATTACGCCAACTTTCTTGCACAATTAAACTTTCTTTTTATGAAACACAGGGGTATTTAAGAATTTAAGTCCCATGCTTTTCAGTAAGATTTAGCATCTTAGAACTGTGATACTTAAAGATAGGTAGTGAATTTCTATTGAACCAGTGAGAGACTAATACTCTAAGAGCTATACCTTTGAGATCTGAGTTTTATAGATGACATTGAAATAAGGGCATAGGCATCTAAAGTGGGACGTAACCAGGATTTAAGAACTGAAATACAAAACACAGATGCCTGAAATATCTAATTTGCTGCTGCCTACTCATGTCTGAGTTCTGCAGAGCTCTAAGTTTCCCAAATTAAAGCTCTCATGGTACCTAAAGTTCTGCTTTGGGATTTGCTAATGAGTGAAGCACTTATCTTAGACTAAGTCCTATCAGGCTTCACAAACTAGATTATTCTCTACTATGTTTGCAGAAAGAACTCAATCTCTTAAACTCTACCAGAGCACACCTATTGTACTCTTTTTTTCTATGTAGTTGATCTGCAGAGTGGGATTTGAAGAGTTAAAACACTTAGTCACTGTAGAGGTTATAAAAGCTTTCCTTCCTATACCTGTCAGAGGGAATTTTAACTCTTCTATAAAAGCATTTTATGCAATGACTATACTTTAAGGTGTGGTTGGGGTGGGAGTTGGGGAGAGAAGAAAAATAATCAGCCCTTTATTGCTGAGGGTATTCCACTTTGCATATAGTAAATTGTGAGTCCAGAAGAACACATGAAGTATGACAATTACTCTTGAATGGGCTTTAAAAACAGATCTTGCAAAACACTAAAATGTCACAATATTTAGATGATGGAAATGAAGCTCTCCTGTATCCCGAACTAACCTATAACCACTAGAACACTCTATGCACAAGTGAAACCATCTACGTTCAGCTTTGTTTGCAAAAATTATTTTACAGTTACAGATTGTTTTTAATAAAGAGTTCAATAATTATTGTAAAAAAAAAAAAAAATTAGTACTCTGAGTATGGGCTCCACGGCTTCCTATAGCAAAAGAGTCTGATATCTGCTAAGGCAAAAGGCATAACTTTCAAGAAATCTGGACAATAATTAAAAATAGGTTAAAAGTTACAAAAAATTCCACTTCCTGCCCTCATTTTCCTGGTTCCTTCACTCCCAGTTGTGCTCCCATCCACAGTTCCCAGTGGAGTTAACAGAAGGACTGAGTGTGTTCGGCACAGAGGGTGAGGAATTAAAGGACCTGGTGAGATGGCACCTTCCCCGTTTCTGACTGCCAGTGATAGCTGGTCAGTAATGGGAAAACCCAAGTTTATTACAGTGTTCAAGCACATGATTACTTTGTGTGAAAGAGGCTAGGATTGAAACATACCTGAAACTAACTACATTAAGTATGTTTCTGAATAGCCCATGTTGCCCCCTGAAATTATTTGATACCCAGATCAGTAAAAACCAGTTTTAAACAGCCACTCTCCTTAGAGGTCTAATGTTTCAATTGGCAAAGATAATTATTTTCTTTCACATGGTAATCTTTCAAGGGGAGGGCTGTGATGCCATATTAGAGAATATGAAAATTAGAAAATTATTAGAAAATCATAATTGGCATTGCTGTGCAGCCTGTTGCAGGGACAAATACAAGTCTTCCACTTCCAATGCTGACTATATCACAGCTTGCTTTATTGCTAAACACAGTTGCAATAAATCATGCCTTCACATATATTAAGGACTTATTTTTTTCTTCATTGACATTCACTGTGGAATGAATGAAAACTAAAAATTTACCAACCCCCCCC
>VZTX01024678.1:324827-367991 GCA_013400915.1 Pardalotus punctatus
CCAATTTCCAAAGAAATCTCTTAGTCTGTCATTTTGAAGAGTTAAGAATAGTTTGTTTGGCTCATTACTTCCAATTATAATACACTGCTGCTGCAAATACAATGTCAAACTCTTAAGCAGTTGTGTATTGTAAGGTGAAATTCAACTTTAATGTAGTAGACAGGTTTCTAAGAAATAGCAAGCTCTACTGGAAACACAGATGCATGCTTTATCTTTCTTTACTTAGCTACATTTAAATAAAAGCATTAAAAAATTACAAGTTACTTACTGTGCCTGAGAGTTCCCAGAAAACAAGAAGGAACAGTGAGAAACAACAAATCAAGAAAGTGATAGCAGCAAGCTATGCAAATGCAAGCATCCGAACTGCTTAAACTCATGGATTTGAACGCTTTTTTTAGTTGAGAGACTTTTTTAAACATCTGAAGTAATTTACTGAGCAAACATCTCAGTGATGAAAAACTGTCTGATCGACCAATTGAGTATGTTGACACTTAACCTACATGTAGTAGCATAATATATTACTGTCTTATTTTGAAGTAAGAGTAGGAATCATCTGATTAAATGTGGATTACCTATACAAAGACAAAATTTATAAATTAGCTATCTGACTAGACTAATTTTACAATCAGTGAAGAGAAACAGGCACTTTTAGGGTCTGATTCACCTTGTGATTCATTTTGTGTTGAGGAAAGCAAACCACATATCATCAAAAAAACCTGCTGGAGCCCTTAAGTGTAAATCTAAATTCTAGCACATAGACAACTGACATATGCTACAGATTATTATGTTTACATAGATGTATATGTCACTGTTTCACTTCAAGCCTATTAGACTGTAATAATATTTACAGTATCACATAGCTTCTTCTACTCTGTTACTGTATTTCTGTAAAAAACAAGATGTGCTAAAATCATTAGGGAGGAAGGAACAAATTTTCTAACCTATAAGCCTAAATTTTCTAACATATAAGGAACCTATTTTCTAACCTATTGAGTATGAAGAGAAACACCAACTTCATTCATTTAAATATTTTTTTTTTTCTCTTGGATTTTTTCTATTAATCACCTGTAGTTTACAGATGACTATAAATAATACAATTTTCAAATAAATTATTAGGAAAAAGAACAACCAAACAAGATACCAGTTTAGGGTTACATAAATCAAATTGAATCTGCTGAAGATTAATTACCAATTTAACCAAAATTAATTTATATGCTTTGAAATTATACGGTTGTCTAAGGAACTTGGAAAAAATAATTATATAAAACTACCATGATTTTAGCATTTAAAAAGTCCCTAGGAGTTTTCTCAAACTTTGTCATGATACATGGATTATGCTACGGTTTTAATGACTGTATTAAGATAATAAATTAATAGAATTGCAATAATTTTACAGAGAAGCTTCCTGTCATCCTCTTATTTACATGCTAAGCTTTCTTGCTCCCCAGATTAAATCCAAAAGTCCTTCAGTGGTTCCTCTGACACGCACCCTCACTGATCTTGCTGCCCCAATGTGCTGGATTAGCGCAGCCAAAGTTGGAAGAACAGCATTACATGCATTAATACTTTGAAGAACCAAGTTGTTTACCTAGAATGTGAGCTATCTGTTACCTGCATAAAAAGAGTCAGATGATGTTATAACTGCAAATTTGCAGTCCCTTCTTTGTTTCTTTTTGCTACATGAAGCTTTCTACTTTCAATTTCACGATCTTCTGAAATACTGTCATCTTTCACATTGCTAAGTAGTACCAGAAGTATTGTCAGAATTCATAAAAAAGGATGTGCCAGTTAAATCTGGAGTAGCATTTGGTATTGAAAAATCCAGTCTGTGTAAAAATGAGATTTTCAGGGCTAAACTGAAAAATACATAGAACATTTTTGCAGACAAAAATGCTTAATAAATGACAATTTGAATGTACTTTTCCATCATAAATAGTATCTCTCCAGCAGAGGTGATTACAGCAGAGAAAACCTGCCCTGTGCTCAGTGCTGCTGCACTATTCACAGGACAACAGACACACAAAAAAACCCGACTACAGACTAGTTTGGCTGCTACATTGTAGAGCTACCAGTAGGTACTCACTCATGAATAAGTGTCTTCGTGCAAACTGGAGACCTACCACAAAATATTAGTGACAATCTAGTGAGTATGTCCCAGGTTCTGTGAAGCAACATGCAAACATCTATGGAAATATGGATTTCTTCATCATTAAACTTTGTTAATGAACTACAAATTTTAATCCTGATGAGTGTGTTCACTCTTTCCCACACAGGACTGAGCAGTGAGAGCAAAACACCCCACCAAGGTTGTCACTTTATATTCCAGTCACACTGGGGATATGGCTTCCCAGTCCTGGCATTTCAGCCTGTTGAGTCTAAAGAAGTAACTGTTATTATTCTGCTCTCAAAGCCAAGATTTTCCACTTGAGACACAATTCCAAAAAAATTAGTGTCAGATGAGAAAAGCATTAATTCATTTTCCAAGTAAATTGGTTATCTAATTTTTGAAAACTTGTATTGTTTCTGTGTGCAATGCTGCAGGCAAGAGAACTCTTAAAAGGATAAAGAAAAAGAGGGGAGGAGAGATATTTTGCTATTGAAATACGCACAGAGAGCATTATGGGCAGAGCAGACTACTTAAAAAAAAAATCACAGCACCTTTTTTGGCACTGGCCTTAACACAAGTGGATTATATCTGCATTTCAGATTTTATTTTAAAAAAATGCTGTACCTCTCAGTTATAAGGAAGGCTTAAGTATATTTATTTGACTCCATTGAAAGGTAATTCCTAATAGGTATTGCAGGATTCTTTCGGCAACCCTATGAAAATTAATTTTTTCCTCTCATAAAACATTACCTCAAACTACAGCAAAATTTGAGAAACAATGGATATAGAGACCATATCTGAAAAGTCATACTAACTTTATCACTTTGCCTAAGTAATTTTATATATATACATTTCCTTCCACATAATCCAAAAATCACTTGAAACTTTTTACTGTCTTTATAAAGTATTTTCAAGTTTTCCTTTGTTTTTTGTTTTTTTGCTTAAAGGAAGGACTACCATAATGAATCAAATTATTTATTCTCTCTCTCATATGAATATGACTATTGTGCATGTTGCACATATAAGACGTTATTAAAAAAAAAACCCAAAACCAGCAATTAAAAGTCTGCACTGATGGTTTACAGTTCCAGCTATTTTCCCAATGCTTTATACAGGAGGAAAATTGCAACTAGTGGGTCCATTACAAAAGCAGCAACTATGAAGTTCGCATTTAGCAGTACCTTCCTGAGCTGGAAACATAACGTTATCTGAAAAGTAAAATCATAGTGCTCCCACTAGAAGATATAGTTATGAAACCAGTGAATTTACCAGGTTATTCACTTTAAAGAGCTCCCCCCCAGCCCTAGCTCCCAAAAAAACCTCAACCCCCCACCCCAAACCACAAAATAAAAAATAAAACAAAACCCCCACAGTTCTTATTACATTTTATAGTATTGAATTTCAGTAAATTCAGTGAAAAAATCAAGAAGACACAAGAACTGAAGATAAGATCCTATCTGAACTAGCCCATGTAATGTAAATAAGATTTTTGTACAAATTGTTTTTATCTACATTTTCTCATTGTGTGTTATGAACAAAGCAGCTTCAGTGCTAGGATATGAAGAAAAAGAAATGTGTTCATATTTTTATCTGCAGATTCATATTTAATAATACACCTAGATGCCAGAATTGTATGTCATATGTGAAATGCATATGTGTTATGGGAAATGAAGCCAAGTTATGAGAAAACAAATGTCCTTTATTACAATTCCATACGTATTTTTCACAGGAATAGAAGTGTTATTCATGGTGTCTTGACTAACCTCTAATGTGGGAACATCTGCAAATCTAAATTTGTCTTGCAATTTGAACAATGCAATTTTTATTTCTCTGAAGGAATTATTAAACTGTTGGAGATGGGCACAGGAGAATTCGTGGTCACACTTCTGCATTGGCTAATTAATCAGATCCCTAAACATTCCTGTAAAGTGACTATTCCAGTCTTTAGATACAGAAACTGCTATAAAGGGGTAATTGACTTATTTGAAGTGATCAAATATTTTAATAGCAATACAGCACTAATAATTAATAAAAGGAGCTTCCAGTTTCTCAAACGAAAAGAAGCTGCTAGTTATATTGCTTTACTAAAAGGATATTGCTGGAATCATGTCAGAAGTGAAGTTCAATCTGAACTGTATACTAGGGAGAGCCAATATTTTGACTTTTTGCAGAAAGAAGAAAACAACCTTTGTATTCCCCAAAATACAGGAAACTACCTCCCATTATAGCAGCAATTACCAACCTGGCCAGCTCATGGGCAGCTCATTGACACATGCTGTAAGCAAAATCATAATTTACTCTCCTGTTTAATTTTCTGTGGATCTGAATAGTGTGGGAGGGTTTCATGGACAGTATCTTTCATGTGAGTTTTGTGTCAGGTTTATTAGATGAGCAATAGAACATTTTTTCTAGTTTATGGTCACTGTGCCATATACTAATCATAGGCTTCCAATTTTGGAGCACCTGGTCATGAATGCATTTTTCAAGCCACAAACTGTGGCAAGTTATTGTTTCTGGCTGATCCAACATGAGAGACTATTGATTGCAGACAAAAAATTCTGTGCATATTTCCCAGTTCTCATAACTCAATTGACTTCACTAACCATGTTCCAGCTAAATGATGGGACAAGACATCAGTATGCACCAATGCTCCTTCTCTCCTAGGCTCTCCCAGAAAGGGAGAAACAAACTAAAGCCACCAGCTTCATCTGCAGTGAGGAGGGGACCAGCATTGGAGTTTCACCAGGTTCCAGTTGGTTTTCTTTTCCCCCAAGCTGCTGGATGGACTTTTCTTCCTTCCCTGACACAAAGCCATCTGCCATTTTGTTCTTTCTTGCCACGTGGTTGGCAGAGGTTTTTTTCCTTCCCCTGTTGTTTTTTTGGTTTTTTGTTTGGTTTTTTTTTTGTTTGTTTGTTTTTGTTCTTCTGTGGGTGGGTGTGTTTGGGGAGGCGTAAGGTTCTGAAAGTGCAATATCTAACAGTTAGTAATTTTTTTTTTTTTCCCTTGTCATGAGGGCACTCTGCCAATAAACAGCCGTTTGTTTTTTTTTTTTTTTTTNTTTTTTTTTTTTTTTTTCTTTCACTTTCACTGACCAATATTCATTTCTTATCAGCAGGAAGGGACTGCTGAAATCCTTTACTTTAGAGGAAACACTCATTCCAGAGCATTTTCTCCCAAACTTGTCTCTAAACTGAGACAGGATATATCCACAGATGCTATCAGGGGGATAAATAGATTATTTAAAATAATTTCAATAACTTTAGTCTAGAAAGAACTGGAACTTTTTCATTTCCAAGTGTTATGAAGCATAACAACACTTAGTAACATAGGCCTTGCATCAAATAAGAAAAGCCCTATTGTTTAAAAATAATATAAAATTTTTAAAAATCAGTTTTTGACATGATATATACCTTTGGCAAGATTCCAAGGCAGACTTGTGTTCTCCAAAATTGGAATATATGTATAAGCTCAGTTCATGGGCTAAGTGAACCTTTCAAGATGTGGTACATTCCAGAGCCTCTTCCCAAGCACAACATTCAAGTCAATTTCATATTTGATGACCAGCAGATGATGTGCATGCCTGGGGGCAACTGTGGTCTATCCTTGCTGCTCCCCCAGCTGGCTCATAATGGATTTTCAATCTAGTAAACACCATTGTTTAATCTCAGTTCTGCAGAACTTCACTGAAAAAATACCATCCCATATTTGTCTTGGAGAAGACAAGAAAGGAGAAAAGTAAGACTGTAACATACACTATACATCTGATTTCTCCCTTTCCAAGTAATGCAATTCTAGTCCTGGGTTCCTCTGTTAATGGTGATGGACACATCTCATGCAGGCACATGTTTTCTTTTAAATCCAAAACACTGAATTGTAGTTTTTAGATGCTTAAAATAACAGGTCAAAAGCAGCTATACTCTGATTTTAGAAAATCACAAGTAGCATTACCACTTAGTTTACCTGTAGGTATTTGTAACTTATCTAGGGCAGTGATGAGCTATATGAATTAATTATATGGAAAAGATGGTCACAGTTATTCACTGCAGTGAGACCATACATTATTAATGAGGCTGATATGCGAATGAATCAGTCAGTACAAAAATTATATGAACTCTTTGCCAAAAACTTGATGCAAATCAACATCTGGTTCAGTCATGGAGGAGAAGCAGTCCCATCTGGCTGAAAGTAAACCATCAGATTTTTAAAAACTTAAAAATCAGAAAGGAGCAATTCCAATCTGTCCTGTAAGGAAATCAGTCCTGAGGAGCAAAAAATTATGATGTTAAGGCTTGACCCGTTCAAACTGAAAGACTGTTATTAAAAAACAAACTAATAAACAAACAAACAAAAAACTAGTACAGCACTGTGGCCTGCTGGGAATGTTGTTGAAACTATTGAAGTTGAAAAACTCAGCTGTACTTCCATGGATAGGTCCATTATGATGAGCCTCTTTTAACCTGAGTTAAAAACCTTTAGAGCTGATGCAAGATATGTGGAAGAAAGAAAAAGCAACTACAAGGCACCCCTGCTAGAAAGAGTTAATTTTTAAAGTGTTTTGTGATTCGCAGTCCCTCTTTCCTTTTCTCATGAACCAGGTATTTGTCTGAGCTGAACCCCTGAATAGCCCACGTTTTCACAACAGGATTCCTTTTCACCTCACTTTCAGTTAAACAGCTCACACAAATGTTTTGTTGCCTCCTGAGCTTGATTATGGTTCTGAGCAGACATTTAACTTTCATCAATAATGTTAGACAGAAATCCATAGTATTTTCTTCTCAGATTCCCCACAGGTTTCAATGATTCCCTTCTCCTTTACTGGGGAGACAAATCAGAGACCCAGGCTCTGGTGCTCTCAATATTCTCCTATCGATGGGCTGGTAAATGTCTAGACAGTTGTGCGTCTGTACTGCATTACAACACAGACAAGATATATCTTGTATAAGTAGATGGAAAGTGACTCATTTAGCTGAATCTTGACTCTTCAAGAGAAAAATGAATCATGAAGAAATTTCTCTATGTTAACATATTTAATTCTGATGTGCTTCCTATATATGAAATGCTTACATTTAATTTCAAAATGCAGCACTAAGGAGAAAATATATACTGTAACAATTCTGCCAAGAAACATCTACATCATTATTTATGATAATTTTTATTATAAACTTCTATTTTCAGTTATAATTTCAGAAACATTTCTATTTATGTCTTCATAGATGCATAACCTTAATATGTTTCTATTTTAAAAATATCTTTTGGAAAAAAAATGATATTCCACAAGCAAAAAATCAAATTAGGAAGATTTGAAAAAAATATAGAATTATATAATAGTGTACAATGATGCAATTTCTTTTGAAAAATCATTCTTATAATTTCTGTCTCTAAACAATCACTGCTTTCTGATATGTGACTGGCCTCATATGTCAAGATTGCAGATTGTGATGCAAAGGATGATGTAAAACAGGGAGTGGCTTTTCCAACAATACTACAACATTAATTTTAGGTATTATGTAAATCATTTAAGCTAAATTATCTATCTCATCTAGCAAGGCTATAGTCATAGCCTATACACAGAGGTAACTTCATTTGCTGTCAGAATCAGTGTTCATGCTCCCGGTGCTACTTAATCAAATATGTTCCCATGTTATACGGAGAGTTAACCTTTAGTGCTGGAGGACTACAGAAAGTAAAAATTCTCTTCCTAATAATACCTCTTAAACAAAACTAAATGCCTAAGATCACTAAACAGTGTACAAATAGGAATGCTTCTAGATTTTCTGCAGACTTCATGATCACATTTTAAATATGGGTAGTGAAAAACAGCATATCCAATTAAGCAACTTTCACTCAGACAAAAAGAATTAATTTATATAATTTTCTATAGCAGTCTCTTGAAAGCCTGAGCCCAAAGCAGTTATGTGGTTAAACAAAGAATACAACTCAAACCTTCGACTGAATGGACTAGAAGGGATTGGTTCATAGCTGTAGCAGACAAAATACATTGCTCCCACAGTTGCTGCAGTATTTAAGTGCCAAATCAGCATCATTAATTTATTTTTCTCCACTTCCAGAAGAATACTATCAGCAAAACAGAAATGAGCAGGCCTTGATGAAAAATAGATGACAAATGCCACTTCAAAATGGATGGAGCCAATTTCCTGTACAGGTAAATCCAGACCGAAACACTTCAGCTCTGCCTGATATTTCAAAAGAACATCTAATGATGATTAGCTCTAGCAATTGTTTAGGAACTGAAAACAATCAGTTAAAATGCAAGTAATTTATGCAGGAAATATGTTGAATGTGTTCACCTGAGCAAATCTATCTGCTTCTGTAAAATTCTGTGTAGTGAAATTTTTTTTTTAGTTTCTGCTACAGGGAATGTGCACCATGCTTAATCTAAACATAAAAAATTCCTATTCTATAGTAGTGTCACTATAATATTTTCAGCACCACACATGAAAGGTAGGTTATTACCATACTTTACAATAAGTTCTCAAAACATGGAGTGATTTTTATAGGGACATATTTAACTCATTGTCTTATCTCCAAGGCATTTACATTTGCTTTGCCCTAGACACATGAATGAGTAATTTTTGATATGAAAATTTCATTTCAGAAAAGGATAAAAAGCCAATTCAAACTAGAAAGGCTTACCTTCTTAACCCCTTAATTTGACATGTAATCACAAGTTTAAAGACTTCTCAGACTGTAGTATCATTTCATTTTAAGGAAGGAGACAAAAACCTCATAAAATATTAGAAGATGATGGCAAAAGGAATAAATTATATCATGTGGATACATTACAAATGGCTATTGTTTTCAGACTGACCTCTCTTTCTGTGCATATTCCTTTTCTAGGATCACACAAATACACCTTTTATCAGTTATATAACTTTATGACTTAAGAATTCACATATTTCTCTGGTAATGTTTTCCCTTAATCCATCTAAAGTGTACAATCCCATGTTTTTCTGATTAACTACTCACCTACCTGATGTGCTCACCTCTTCTCCAGTTTTGCTAATGGCTACTTATGTTTAATGTATCCTCCCTCTACTAATTTAATTATTTTCAGTAGAAAGAAATCTAATCAAGGCATCACTTAAATTATTGGAATAGTGATATGTCCTTAGGATAACTACATTTACATTCAGTAAATATTTTTAACACTAAGTTTCACTGTCTTTCAACAACTACTTGGAAAAAAAGTGGTTCAGCCACTTTCAGAGCAGAATTTTAATTTGAACTGCTGCTACAAACTATAGGGAAAGAGAATTAAAAAACAATAAGTATGCTGTTATAGTTCTGCATTGAGTCTATCTACTGCATACTTCTTTTGTACACATGCAATATGCATTATATTAAACAATCTATACAAATAGATAGATCTTTAATATTATTGAAAGGTCATTGCTTTCAGTCAGCTTGAATTCCCAGTAAGCAAATTCATATTCCTTAATCCTATCATAACATCTCTTGCACTCAAAGATGTGAGCAACCTCACTCAAGTGCCAAGTGTGCAGGGCCACAGGTCCATGTTTTTGTGTTTTCCAAGCTGAGATGCTGTTGCAGTGGAAGATTGATTTCCCTTCTGTTATTTCAAGCATGCATATAACTTATTTTGAGAATACAGTGATATTACTTCTGTTAATGTAATTACTTTAAAATAAGTGAAACATTAATAAAACAAAGTTAATTACAGGATATCTTTAACTCATTGTCTTGGCTCCCAAACATTTATATTTACTTTTCCCTGGATCCATGAATGAATATTTTCTGATATGAAAAACCAATTTCAGAAAGGAATAAAAAAGCCAATCCAAAGTAGAAAGGTTTACCTTCTTAACCCCTTAATCTGATGTGTAATCACAACAAGATTAAAGACATCTCAGAGCATGACAGGTTTTTAATGTTTGTATCCTAACATGAAGCAGAATCTGGCAATGGTGGCTGCTCTGACATTCTTATCTTGGGTTTAATCTTTCACGACACATCTGGAACAAGATCTCTGCTTTTCCATTTTCGGGTTGTAACACTTCAAATTAATTTGATTGAGAATTTTTTTATATCATGGTCTACTTTACTGTCTGTTTCTCTTCAACAGGAAGACAAGCTATTAGAACCAAAATTATAAACCTGGAAACTGCAGGGTAGAAAGGCCAGGTACCACCCCTGCCTGTAACCAGGCTTGATCCAAAGCCTGATGGAGATGAAAGAGGAAATCATGGCCATGCTGTGCATTACAAAAGAGAACCTCCAGAGGAACCATTGCATTAGAGATTTGTTTGGCTTGTGAAACACCTTTTGAGAACAAGAATCTTTCTGCAACTGCAAAATCCCAGGTTTCCCAGGAAAGCAGAATCATGGGAATCTCATTCTAGCACAGGAAAGCAAGAATATAGTAATATTTAGTAAGTCTCAAGGAAGGAATAGGCAGAATTCAGTAAAAAGTGGATAACTTCATTCCTAATGAAAATAGATGGAACAAGAAAGACTTGTCTTCCTCTGCCTCCTAAGAGCTACACCGTGAGAATTCTGTGATGAATAAAAATTAAAAAAAGAGGCTTTTAATATCCTCTTCAGAAAAACCACATAAGGAAATCTCCATTTCCTGTCAGCTCTCAGATCTATAGCAGTTCAGCATGATGGACTTCCTTTAAAGTATCACTGCAATTCTGTATGCATTATTACTACAAAAGGAACCGGTTGTTTTACTCTTTTATCTTTCTTTAGGAGTGCCTCCATATTGGCCCTGTATTTGAACACATTGCCTCCTGTGCTAATTCTTGAAGAGGATTTTATTTAAAAATAAATAAATGTAGTTCTTTTTTGTTCACCCAAGCTGTGTTCAAAAATTGAAAACTGGAAGAAAATTATTGTCTATAAGAAGACCAAAGCTGATGTTTTCATATGAGAGTTTCCTATAGATTCGTCTATCCAGCAAGAGGAAGACATGCCTCAGTTACTGTGGATTTATGACCTGCACATACACTGTACACTTTGTTTACATGAACCATCATTCCACAGCAAAACTAGGCCACATTAAAAAATAAGTATTTTTTATATATATTTATATATTTACATATCTATTTGTGCATGTGTATACAAGGTTGCAAAGAAAGCGTAGGTCCAGATATAGCACCTAAAGCAATGTAAAATGCAACAAAATACCTGCTTTGGCAGCTGCATCCATTTTAGATGTCAGCCTTGTAACCATTTTCTTACAGCCCGATGTAAAGTACAGTAACCTTGGTAAAATATTTGTTCTCTATTAGTAATTTAGAAAGCAGAGGTTCTGTAGATCTATCTTTGACTTCAGTCATGGTTTTGCTAAGCTACGTGCCAAAGACTAGAACTAGTGCCAGGAATCAGTTTTCCTATTAGGAAACCTTCAGCAGTCAGGATGCTTATCCATAGGGTGCTGATGTAAAGTTATAGCAGTACAGCCAAACTCAGCTTCTCATAGGACTGTTTTTTACACACTTTCTCTTTCATAGTATTTATAGTCATTTTACTATGACTTCACTCAGTGTGCTGATGCTACATTAAATGGAAGAAAAGAGGACATTTTCCTAACTGGAGAGTGACTGGAAATGGTCCACATTTTAAAGAAAGATTGTAAGTAACAGTAAAAGAAAAAAGAACTGAGCTATAGATGTTAATTTTTATTATTCCATTTTGTTTAGTTTGTGCCATATTCCAAACTCTTTCTTTAAAACATAGGTATACATTATTTTACAGAAATGTGGAAAAAAAAGATTGCTTTAATCTTTTAATTTACTTTTTTAAAATTGTAGTTATTGTACTCCATGAGATGTCAGTAAATTCCACTGTGGCCTGGTACAGAGGTAGGGGTATGCTGATGAAGCTTCATCTTATTCACCATAGGAATCATTGATACAAATGTCCACCAGAGGAATCTGCTAGTTCATTCAGGTCATATTTGGGAAGAATGCACCACATCAGCTTGCATTCCAAAACTGCATATTATCTATAGAAACATCTTCTCATAATGTATTAAGTCAATACCATCATACTTAAGACACAGGAAATGCAAAATGCATTTTACATAGTGAAGGATATAGAGACCAAGAAGTGCAAAAATGAGTACTCTATCAGGAAAATATTTATTACTTGTCCTTTTTGACCAGATATTCAGATGATAACAAGATATGGCATCATCAGATTCAGAAGGTAAGGGAGTACTGCACCTAGCAGTAGCCAGCTGGTTTTCAGGCAAGATGTGCATTTGGCAGATGCTGGAAGTGAGTTTGCCCAGACTGCAGTTTCTTATTCCTTAATGGTAAAAGCAGTATAATCATATTTAGGAAAAAACAGACTGACCTGTCAATGAATGGAAACTATTATGTACAGAAAGTGGAATATGGAAGAAAAAGTTGAAGAATGAGAAATATTGGGTTTTCTATGATAATAGTACTGTGGTCTGAAATCTGAACCCTTCTAAATCCTTTCAGATAGTGTTTGAAAGGGGATGGTAACAGTAATTCAATTTTAATTTTAAATTATTGTAATTTCTGTCAGTAATTATGTTCATCTGGCAAACTGAACAGCTAGAAACAGGGATAACAATAAACAGAAATGACTAGCAGCATCTTTCTGAAAGTGAAGTTCTGAGAAATTAAGAAAAGAATGTATGTGTTTTCCCGGCTGTATTTATTTTCTGTGAGCTTGACTCTGCTCTCTGAAATAGTCTGCTGATAAGCAAGCCATTCAGAGGGTAGTTCAGGTATTTTACTTTGAAAATGAATGATGATTTCATGCTACATCTACAGGGCAAAATCCACCTAACATGTCAGTCCATAAGACCAGCTGTGCCATGTCACTTCCTGTCACTCTGTCTAACAGGGGTGGTCCCTTATACACTATTTCAGTTCAAATAATTCTTACCTAGTGACAGAATTTAGAGGGATAAAAAATAAAAGGAAGGATTTTTTGTGTCTTTCTGCAAGAAAGGACAAGTAGTTCTGTCTTCAGACATTTAAAGTTTGATAGAAAGATTGGTCCCGTATCCATCAAGTTTGTACCCAGCTCCCAGATAATCTTGGACCCAGACCAGTTAACTTTTCAAGATTAGAAAAGCTTCCCAATTGAGGGGTCAGGGAGTATGCTTGAAGCCCAAGAGCCATTTGGAGAAGTCTTATGTGTTGCAAGACTCTGGGAGCATGACTTAAAAAGATACTGGACTCAGCCGTGAAGCTTGACAAACATACTCATGTTTCTGCATTACATCCTGCCCCAATCTTCTTTTCCTGCTCCAGTGATTAAAGTTTTCTCTTCCACATTTGTACACTTCTTTCTTTCTGGAGCTGTGCCACAACTTGCATCACTAGAATGATACAGGTTACAATCAACTTATTTCGGGGAGGTAATTCTTTACAGTAGTTTTTGTCCAATTACACTTTCCTTTTTCCCTTTAGAACTAGGCAAGAGATGGAGAAAGACATGACTATGTCTCTGGGGTTAATTTGTAATTTATGCTGTCTGCAGAGGTCTCTATATATTTGAGGGATGCTATATTCTACACCGGCCTGACAATTCTTTGTGTGTAATGTCATCATGTGAAATATAAAGGAAATGAGAACTGAAGTTGCAATTTACCACTGTGAAGAGTCCTGCTCGTTGTGATAAAGTATTTAAGCAAAAGAGAAGATAAAGACATATCTTTCCTTCTACAGTCTGTTGAGACATATTTCAGGGATTTCTTAGCTAGAATTTAACAGGTTCAGTATTCAATTTCCAATACAAATGTTCCCTTAAGTGAACATTTCTCTATTCCCTTCCTCATTGAAAGTCCAGGATGTTCTGAAAAAGTTCTCACAAGCTAATGGATAAATAAATAAATTTGTACATCTATAATGAGAATGAAATCTTTGTCCACAACATCTCTTTGATTCCACACCAGGAGACTAGTGTGATTTAGTCAGGAAAATGTAGTGCACATGCCAGAGAAAATTCTGTTAATTAACCTATGAATGTTGTAACATGTATACGTGGTATTTTCTAGCTCCTTAAGAAAAAAAAAAATGTTCCTTTTAATATTCTCTTACTCTCTCCAGCAAAATCACCTCTGATAACCCAATCTGGTAATTGTACCATATTTACTAATGGAGCTGCAAGAACCAATATGCTACAATATTCTGCTCCCATTTATGGCTTTGGAAATAGAGAAGTAGCAGCAAGCAGATGAAGAAGAAAGAGAGAATTTATGACATCTTTGTCATAAGTAAACGGTTACAACTTTGCAATACTCAGACTGTATCCATCTTTTGTGGTACAAATTACCTGTATTAAGAGGATAGTGAAAGAAAGGCAGAGAAGCATAGTTCTATTCAATTTATCAGCTGAGATACTCAATTACTCCTTACATGAAAAAAGAAAGGTACAGACCTGTCAGCTTTCATTATGGCCTTTTTCTCTGAGTGGGCAGACCAACCTGAACTCGCACTTTTTGTATTTCACTTTTTACATTTTAACACTGTCATCCAATTGGGGAAAAATGTGACTGGACTATAAACTGGGACCCAGCAGACTTAAAAACAGAGAGGCATTTGCCTTGACCTGTATAAAACCAAGGGAGGATACAAAACCTGAAGAACTAAGCATGTACTGTTTCAGAAATCGAAGTGATCAGCTGCAGTTTGCATGTGGCACATAGTCACACATCTGAACCAGCCATGCAAAGAAAAATTGTATCTTAAACCCCATTAGTTGAGTGACTGCAGTTTACAGAACTGTACTGACATACTTGGTCTTTCCATGGAACATTGGTGTGAATCACTGTGGTTATAACACCAAATGATAAAAACTGTCACAGCTTAACCCCAGACAACTGATCAAGATGTACCCATTCACTCACCTCCCCCATACCAGTGGAATGGGGAGAAGAATCATAAATAAAACTTTTAGGTGAGATAAGAACAGTTTAATAATTGAAACAAAATAAAATTAATAATAGTAAATAATAAATAGTAAATAATGATAAAGGAAAAAAGAAAAAAGAACAAACTCAAGGGAAAAGAAGTGATGCACAACACAATTGCTTGACACCTGCAGACTGATGCCAGACCCTGTCCTTACATCCCCATCAGCCCCCCTTCTATGTTACTCTCCCACTTCATATCCTGGGCATGATGTTCTGTGGTGTGGAATATCTCTTTGACCAGTTTGGGTCACCCGTCCTGGCTTTTCTCCCTGATGGCTTTTTTTTCTATCTCCTCACTGACAGAGCATGAGACAGAAAAAAAGTCCTTGAGTTAGAATAAACTGTGCTCAGCAGCAACCAAAACATCAGTGTGTTATTAGCATTATTCTCATACTGAATCCAAAACACAGCACTGTACAAGATACTCAGAAAAAATTAACTCTATCACAGCCAAACCCAGGACAGAATTGCAGTGGTTATAACATCAAATGATTTTAAAAAAAACCAAAAAAATCAGAACTGCTTTAAGAGGAAGTACATTCAAAGTTAATCAATTTGTTTATTTAATAACTTATCATGCATACTTTTCCTTTGGTATTTTGCTCTTCCCAAGGCAGTGAAGGGCAAGGTCTTTTCTTTCTGTGCTGAAACTAGGCGAAGTCTAGAAATGTCAAAAATAATATTTGTCAGTGAGGGCTGCTAACTGATGCTGATTATGATAATGCATCTGATTCACAAAAAGATGAAGTCTTTTTTTTTAAATAAAAGCATCATCTGCCACTATTCTTTCTGAAGGTCAGCATTTTAGTGCTTTTAAACACAGCTATTTCCTTCAGTGTGCTTCTTGGCACCTACTGTAGTGCTTATTTCTTGACCTTCTGCAAGGTAAATCTTTTTCCCAAGCGTTTTTATACTTTGGACAAAGTATTATAGAACTTTTGTGTTCCACTCAAATTAAAGACATGAAGCAGTAATACATCCAACAAAATTTTGCATCAGCTTTCATTTATGGTCAATCTCTTTAGGAGATTCTGTCTTTTTTTAAAACCAGAATCACAGTTTTATCAACCACTAGTTAAAACTGGTCATACAAAAGAAATATGAAGGACAGCATGAAACCTTCTACAATAGATTAATTTTGCAGGTCCAGCCTAAATTTGTGCATGTTACTTCCCACAGAAAGCAAAGAGGATCTCAAATAGACTTGCAACTTTCTGCTCTAAGTAGGGAAAAACCCCAAACCTAACCCCAAAAAACCCTTTTAGTATTCTGAACTTGCCTTCAGTAATAATAACACATATATACATGAATATAAGCATTATATATTTTGCAGATGCATATGCATATGTTATACAAAACTATAAATGCCATAATTAAAAAATAGCATTGAATATTCTATGGAAATGCCAGGTGTCAGAATGTATTCAACACACAACAAGCTATTGGAAGATGCTAACAATATGATGCATCTGGCATAGGAATTTTTATATAAAGAGTAAATTAAGAAGAGATACTCAACTACATTTTATGCCTTAATTTTACTGAAAGTTTATTACAAGACTAAATTGTGCAATGTCATTTTGACTGTATTTGAAACTTACAGTAAGCTAACATTTTTATCATAATTTTTCTTCAGCTTGTTTATACGGGAACTGCTACCATGAGTCATGCTGCCTGTGTCTAGAAGGTAGTGTGGAATGCTTTCTAAAAATATAGCTGTTTTTTCTACATTATCACCATTTGATATTAATACTATATTAAGGAGTGAAAAAAAAAAAAGCATGTTTTTTCTTATTCTTTCTCTTAAAAAATCATTCAAAGAGACAGAAATTAAACAGTAAATTCTCTTTGAAAGAAGTGCTCTTCTTTATTTCATTACCTGCCTCATTTAAATAAACATAAAGCAAATCACCTTAGTTCATAGTTATGAGTATTATTGCCTGTGTCTTAAGTGTACCACAATGAAAATATCTTTTCCCTATGGAAATGTTTATTTATTTCAGTTAAAAACAATGTGCATCACAATTAACTAATTTTTTTGAGACCTGAGTACCTCATTCTCCTATTTAGTCCATTAAAGGATATTTAGAGACAGATTTTGCCTCCCTTGGTACACAGACAATGATATATATTAGTTTCCAAATAACTCTGAGTTATTCCAGGGTCTGAAGTACATCTGGAGAGCCTTAAAACAGATCGATCAGAGATACTGTGGAACATCAGTTCTTGAAGAATATAGGAAGTCGACAGGATAAGACCCTGAACAACCTGATGTAGCTTTGAAGCTGGCCTTGCTTGGGGACAGCAATTGAATTCCCAACCTCAAGGTTCCTTTCAACCCTCTGTTCACACAGTAATCATCCCCCCTTCAAGAGATTAGCTACTCTTTGGTTTGGTTCTCACTCATCCTGAATTTATGATTTGGGATTTCTGGGTGAACACACACTCTAAAAAGGGGTTAAAACAATTTGCTACAGCTGTAGCTGAGTTCTCAACCCATCTAATGGTTTTGAAAATGTGTACTAAGGTTCAGAAACAGCAAGGTGAGACATTATGGGCCTAGACTGTACATTCTGTCCAAGAAACAATTCTATTAAGCACTGTTTTTGTCCTCAGAAGTATGGATCTAAGAAATTTCTTTCTCAGCAAATCAATGTATTGGAAAAAAAAAAGCATATCACTATTAGAGTACTTCTCTGCAACCCAGTAGTAATTTTGATCACGACAATACTGCATACTAGCCAGAAAAACATTTACACATTTGTAATCCATACCTGAGAAGCATGCAAAAAAGGCACTGTGAGAAGTTATCTCTCAGGCTGCAGTATTGCATTGTACTGTCAGACCAATGATGGATGCATTCATTTTAAAGAGAACTAGGATAGCCTTTCAGATGAAATGTCTTAAGTGTTCTTATGGCATCCATGCCATTAATTTATAATTACAGTGTTCTGAAACAGGACTGAGACAACTGATCCTGTAAGGAATTGCTTTCATATCACTGCTGCACTGGTTTGGAAGGCTAAAAGAGAACTGAAAAAAGGAGCAAGATAGCTAATTGCAGTTGTCCCTGCTGAAAGCTCTCTGTGCCACAGAATCCATGTCTACACCAATAACTTAACCAGGGCTCAAACTCTGTGATAAAGCCATCCCTGCTCTTAGATCTCTAGCACACTTTCTGGCACAGATGTGGCTTGGGTCAGCTAGAAGAACTCTTCAGTCCAGAGTCCAGAGCCCAGAGCAAGGCTTGAGAGTCTCCCTGGGATAAGGTTCATTTCCAACAGGCAGTTTAGATGTGACTGCTCTGTTTTGGGAGGTAAAACCAACTGGAGAGATTTGAGCTGTGCTTTACCAGCCAGTCCAAAAGTTGTCCCTTGCTATTCCACTTACTAGCATAAACTCAGTCAAGGAAATGAAAGTACTAAAAAAAACCCACTCTTCTTAGATCAGTTACTTTCGTCCATAAACTTAGCAACTAATAAGAAGGACTTAATGGAAAATATTTCCTGTTGTCTACTTAAAATATATATTTGATTAGTTATTTTCTTGAAGTAGAACTTAAAATTTTCTGGAATTTCTTGCTGGATCAAAAAATGTGGGCTTTTTAGATTGTTTTGCTTTGTTTAATTTTGGTCTGTAGTGACTGAGCAAATCTCAACATATATAAAAGTACTGTTGTTATTTTAAGATACAAATTAAGCAAACAATCAAAATGCCCCCAAACCAGAATTTTTTCCTGAGTTAGAGATAAGTTGCTGCAACTTCATGAAGGAGCCTGAGGGTACTGCTACCATATCAGCTCCAGGAGGACCATGAGAGAAAGGTTAAGGAAGCAAAAGAAACTCAAAATTTCCTGGCAAACCAGGCTGAGGTAAATAAATAGCTATCGGTCTCAAAATTTGGAAGCTCGCTTAATGAAACAGGCATTTGAAATAAAGAATACATGAGAGATTTGGAGAAGTAGTTGCTTCCTTGGAGAGCAGGAATTCTAATACAGATTAGCAATGGCATTTATACATTAGAAACATATTAAATGAAATTTCTTAGAATTTGTCATTGACTTTGCTGAGTGGGCCATCAATCAATCTGACTGGGTTTATAGTATATAATACACCATTTAATCCATCTGGTTTCAGCCTTTCCCCCTCTCTCCTTCCCCAGTCCCATCACTTTCTAAATTCCAGAACCAGATATTTCATATTTTGGCACCTAAGAAATGGCAACACAGAGAATACAGTGCTCAGAAACCTGAATGTTAAGAATTGCCTTAGACCAGATAAGAGGTCCTTGTAAATTGATAGTTTGCAGCTGACAGTAGCCATTATCAGATAAGGTTTTAGAGGAGCATCTCCAACTTCTGTGAAGAAAAGTACTGATGCACTTGCAGACTGCAGGCAACATCATACTTTCCATTTCCTGTCAACTTTAGTTTTAACTTTCTCATCTCCAGCAGCCACAAGCAAATGTCTGTGATTTTATACTCTTCTCTAAAGCACCAGCCCTTTTCTTAACACTGCAGAAAATAACTTAAAACTCTATTAGCCCTTTCCTTGACCCCATGTCCCTTGGCTTCACTTTTACCAGTATGACTTGAATCTTGGTTTAGAAAAAAAGCATTTTGGAAGCAGTCGTTTGATTAAAAAAAGATTGAGGATGAGTGCTACAGAGAACCTTAACAATTCAGACTGCTGTCTGCAAAGCATGGGTTTCAGCTGTAACAGTGGAAGGCAAGAGGCAATGGGAATAGAGGAAGAGCAGCCACAGAGGACCTAGCTGAAAGTGTAGAAACATTTACTGAAAGTAAAGAGTACTTCAAATAATAGATGAAAGTGATAAAAAACATACAGAATAAAGGGACTGAAAAAGAAAAAAAAATAGACTTTGGCCAGAAGTTTAAAGATTGATTTTTCAAATTGGGGTAATTATCAGAGAGCAAAGATACATTTTCTTATTAATTGAAAAATTGGCTTATACCTATTCCAAATATTTTGCTTACACTTTATTTTTTCATGTAACTACAGGGTGGTATTTGAGTCACATTTCACTCATATCTGATCCTTCTCTCCATGAATTATAGCTGCTTAATTTCAGCTACCACATTGCAATCTGGCTACTATAAGATAAGGAAAAAAAATTGTCAAAATTCACACCTACTGCAATAATAAAATGGTTTCTATATTTTTTTAAACAATTTTTTGACTGAAACCTGAAGAATGATATTTAGAATTTAATTACATTATTTCAAATTTCTTGCCATAACTAATTTTTTTGGTCCATTAAAATTACTAGGATATTAAAAAACTGTATGTTTCTTTCCCTATAGAAGTGTATGAGCATAGGCCTCAGAGGAAACAACTGGACAAGAGAATTGAGTTCAGCACTTCAGTCATGCAACTGTGCAATAGCATTTTAAACTAGAAATAGGCCACAGAGCATCTATCCTGCAATTTGCTACTCGCTGCAGGTCTCAAATCTCCTCCAAACATTTTCAAACTATTTTTAGATTTGCAGGGTAAAATAATTCACAGTAACACAACAGACACCTTAGAGAAGGCAAGCAAAAGAAAGAACAAACTTTGGCAAGAACAAAAGATGAACACAGTCCAGAAAACAAAAGAGCATATCATAGAGCATACCAGCCAAAAAAAAGATTAATTAGTGGCCAAACACACCCCATGCCAGCACCACTAAGAGCAGTGCAAAATGCAGTTATCTTTGAAACAACATTCAGCTTGATAACCTAAAGAGGTCTACCCAATACAACACAAGGTCTCTTCTAAATTATTATGCTCTGGTCAGAAGTGAGACCACTTGCAGAACTTGAGCTACTCAAAATTACCTCAGATAGTGCTACCCTAGAGCTGGCACCACCACCAGTTCTGGGATTCAGACACATCAACTATATACAAACATAATAAAATGTACACAAACATAACAATTAAAAACTATATAAAGGAGAGACGTGAATCGTTACATTCAACTCAAAAAATGTTACCTGAAGAATCAGCCTTCCATTTAACAATTACTGTGCTAAAATTTAGCTTTATTCCAGATGACAGAAATCACATATGATTGAGGTTGGAAAGGAGCCCTGGATGACAACCTGGTCCAACCTCACATATCAAAGAGTTGCCCAGGACCATCTCCAGATGGCTCCCAAGGAGGGAGAATCCACAGCCTCTCTGGACAATCTGTGACAGTGCTCAGCCACTCTCACAGTGAGAAAGTGTTCCCTGAGTTTCAGAAGGAATGTCCGGTGAGTCAGTTTGTGCCCATTGCCTGTGGTCATGTCAGTGGTCACCACTGAAAATTCCTGGCTCTGTCTTCTTTGCACCCTTCCTTTAGGCATACATATATATATTGGTAAGATGTTCCCTTGATCCTTCTTGTCATCAGACTGAACAGTTCCAGATCTTTCAGTCTTCCCTCACAGGAGAGGTGCTTCAGGCCTTAAGTTATGCTTGTGGCCTCTCCCTGGACTGAGTGCTTATCACTAATCTAGAGCAAATGTGTTCTCTGCAGGTGATGCTGCTGTCAGGTACTGCAGATGGAGAGCAAGGTGAGGCATTCCTGGGCAAGAGAAAGCCTTTTCCTGTACCTATTGAATACTCAGAACACCTTTTATTCCCTCTCTGCTCCCACCTTCTACCTTGATACATAGAGAGAACTTATATCTAAATATATGTGTTCTCACACAGAGATGTGTGTGAAATGTACATGCATTGATATCTGCGCACACTTATCTCTGTCTCACTCCCAACCTCATTAATAGATCATGCAATGCGATGTCACACAAACAGTGATTCTGCTAATGGAGGAATAAATGAGGATTTGATTATGGAAAGCAATTATTCTTTTTAAGTGTTGTATCTATCATCTAAAATCTTTTACCTTTGGGGACATACAAATGTACTACATTAGCTGGTTCAAGCTGTTGTAGCTTGTGTAGTCAGCAAACTGTTTTAGTAAATTCGATGAAGCTGTTCTCTGAGAACTCCCTGCTACCATGGATAGTTCATACCTAACCTTATTCAGAACTTCTGACATCTGTGCAGGGCAAATGCTACCACCTTTCTTTTGAAAAGGTTTTGTACAGGCTACTACCATTCTGTTTGAGGCAGTTCTGTGATTTTCTAACTGGGGCGTGATCAGCATGGAGATGAAAGTACCCTTAAGAAGATGGGAAATATGGTTGTACATTAGAAATGGTTTCTTAACAGTACCAAGGATGAAGTTCTCCATAAGAAGGGCTGAAGCCAGCAGGCTAAAAACCTGTTCAAAAGCTCATGAGAAGACATGACACAACAATCACACTTTATCTGGTCTACTCCACTTTTTCTCGGCTTCTTTCTTGCTGAGCAGTTTGCATTAAAACTAGATTTAACAGCTACCTTTTCTACAGAAGCAAGTGAGCCAAGCAGCCTGGGACTATGGAGATAGTAAGTTTAAATCTCAGAGGCTTTTAGAAAAAAATGGACAAAGTGTTTCTAAGCAGCCAAAATTAGCTTGAGGCAGCTGTATCTCAGTGCAAAGCTGTGGAGCCTGGAAACAACTCCTCTCTTCCCTATCAAAGAAAGGAGAGATGAAGAACACATCTGATCTGTGTACCTCTCGAACACAGAAGTGTGAACAAAATGTCTGCTGCCAAATAGCAAAGCAACATAGTGAGGATTCATGCTTAGATATGAGAAGTGTATTTCAGATTTAAATACAAATGTTGTTTATTTGAGAGGGAAATCTTTCATGTGAGGATTACACCTAACTCTGTACTTGAAGAGCAACTTATTCAAGTGAGGGCCTGTGAAGACTAGGCTTTGGTGCACTGTAGTAATACAGAGAAGTAATTTTTACAGGAAAGACTGTATTGAAATGACTTAAGTTAATTAACAGGTGTTAAAACACATTTCATAAAATTAAGTGTATGTAAATTAATCATAGGGCAAAGACCTTGGGATGTTCTACACATACTTTCTCTGTACAGCTGGAACTAAGCAACCCTGAAGTGGGAATTTATTGGTGATCCTGGAAGACAACAAGGGCATCTGTACCCACTGTGCACATCCCTTGAAATTCATGGGGCCTGAGAAAAATTACATATGCTAATAAGGGACTTAAAAAACATAGAGGTGTCTTGAAGTGCCTTTTAACTCTCTACCCTCTTCTATCTGCTGTGATCCCTCCAGCTGCAGCTAAGGGGGTGAGACAATACCAATTAAGCCCTTCCTTAATCCACAGAAATGGAGATCCTTCCCACTCCTTTCTTAAATGTTCTTTCTTCAATCCTTATGGAAAACTTGGCAAACAGGTAGGGCTTTGCAGCATCTCCTGAAGGTCAGCAGTGAAGACAAAAAAAAAAGTAAAACTGGGCATTAAAACAGCTAAATAAAGGACTGACATCTTGCCACTATTATCTATTTCCATGAGAGGTAAATGAGGTCATGCCTAACTGCATTTATATCAAGCTAAGTAGCCCAGAAGAACAGCTCAAAAAACCCTTTAGGCTTGCCAAGGTCCTAAACAGTCATTATCTAACACAGGACGAATTAAGGGACATTTATTGAGGGACTAGGAGAATCTTTAATTAAGGTGAAGAATAAATCCTGACTTGCAATCCTTATACTTGTTTCATTCCAAACTGGAGCATAAGTAAAATGGGTAGGTTAAAAGAAGAAAAGAATGTCTTACATAGGAACCTGCAGGTCTGTGAAACTCAAAAAGACATAAAAGCAGTGAAACCCTCCAAAATAACCACATTGATTTCTTAACCCAAACAAATAGAAAAGAAAAATGTCTTCTATTTAATGTTGTCCTAATTAATTCTGCAAGCATTATTCTTGTGCTCCTGTGGAGTTAATTACAAATCAGTTTAGTATAATTAGATATTAATATCCTCAGCAATATTTTCTAATAACTCTTAACAGTATCATTGCTCGACAGAGATATTTTATAAGTGTAGGCCAGGTCCTACAGTCCTGCAAGAACCAGCTGATTGCTTGCTGAAGACATATTCCATAGAATTGCAGAATCCAGTCTTAACATTTAAAATTTTAATATTACAACAGAATTCGTCACACTGCTGTTTGGAAGCTATCTGAAGAATTCAGGTGCACAGTAGTCATGTAGAATAATGCCAATCTTTTTTTCAAAATTCAGAGCACAGTATGAATTTTCTACTCAGCATTTACAAACACATTGGAAATGATAAACTGTAGACTGATGTTATCTAAAGCAAGATTACTGACCAATAACTAGAGTTCTTTGGGATGTATGATTGACAGGTAGATTTTTCCCATCAGTTCTGGCCCTGTCTGGAGGCATGAAGAGACTTGAAGCAAAGTATGGCCATTACCCCTTCAGTTTCCTCTCAAATGCAGGATGTAAGAGAGAAATTCTAACCAGAACTCTAAAAGAATGGGAGGAAGATTATGAGAAATTAATGAACATACAAAAAACATATCTTGTAGTGTTGCAGGTGAATATAACGTCTTTTCTGTCTTTTGGCCACCACCATCCCACAGCTCTGTTCAAACTCTTTGAAATTCCCAGCAGTACTTCCCACGTGTTCAGTAATTATGAAGTTTCTTACTCCATCATTACTCCTTTCTTCTAATTCTTCATGTAAGTCAATTTATCAAGTGCTTCATCAGCTCTGTATAAAATAGACAGGCATAGCTCAAGGCTGAGATATAGAGAGAGCTCCGAGTATCTACTAGACAAATACCAGTCTTCAAAACATTTTTAGGAAAACCATAGCCATAGTCGGAAATACAAAGAGATAACTAAATTATTTTCTTATTAGAAACATTTCATCACAGACTTCAGTCCATACTTGGTCTATAAATATACTATAGACATCAAGAATCATTTTATTCTGAGGATGTAAACAACAGTCTTAGCTGAAGAAGTTTAATGAAAAAACACGTATGTTGACATCTTGCTTAATGTAGAATTCAAAAATCCCCCTTATGAAAAAAATTTGGATTTTTTAAGGATTTCCTGTCTTTAGATAACTGTTTTCAGCAAGGTTCAGGCATAGCATTGATATTTCTATCATCTTTTCATCAGCAGTAACTGCAACCAGAAAGGACACCATCAGTGGGAAGACTAACAAGCACCAAGTACCAGCAACCCAAAAAGGGAGATGCTGGGAGCTCTGGAGGCAGATGCTACCTGAGAACAGAGTTGCTATTGGGACAACAAGTTAACTAGTACCCTTTGACACTAGAGGACAGAAATTGTAACTACTGGCTGATGACAGGTGGGTATATGGAACTTCGTAAAGTAAAGAAAATCTGCATAACTTTATTAGAGAATACAAATAACTTAAGGTTGGTGGGAAAGTAGTGTGTGGGAAGATAAGGCATAGAACATGGCTTATTTATCCAGGTAAATGCATGACTCTTGCTGAGGCTAATAGGCACCTTTCTGCAAGAGGCAGATATTCTCCCTTAGTAAGATCCATCTATATATCTATGTCTGTCCTGTGCTATGGAACAAGATTAATTTGGAAAATGAAGTAGCCTGCATTAGAGGATGTGGGAAATCAAGCTGAGTCCCTTGACTCCTCATTGATTGTCAATGGCTCAGTGAGAAAAATTCTTTCAGCTATGTAGGACTATCTGTGCCATTTGCTGACATACTGTGACCAGGGCCGTCAGACCCATAGGTGTCAAAGGGAAATTAGAATTGTCTGCTTCATCACAAAGCCAGGATCACATCTGACAGGGGCTCTCAGCACTATTTAGTGTTTGAATGGCCACTAGGGTCTGAAAATCTCAGGTTATTTTCAAGTGTTATTTTTTAGGGCTCTACAGCTTTATCTTATGATTCTCTTGTTTGAAGAGAGGGTACACTGCAGAGGAGAAATCTGGTCAACAACAAAAAGAAAAGGCTGTAGCAGTGGATAATAAAAAGAACAGAAAAAAAGAAAAACAGGTGATAAGAATAGCAAAGGACGATGTTGCAAGATTTTTTATATTAAAAAGCAACCCTACCATGAAATATTTTTGGGTCCCCACAAGGACTGATCATGCAGAACTCTGCTTCAACCAAGTGGTTGATCAGATCTGTCATGGCACTTTGTGTGCTTGGCTTAAATTTTTCAGGCTGCAAGCTTGAGGAAGTAAGGGATCCCCTACATATATCAGAGTTAAAATGTAAAATTTTGCATTTCCATGACAAGGCAAATGAGCAGCCTCTCTGTCAATGTGTATTTGGACTTTCATGACAGAAAAATAACAGAATTTGTTACAGCTCTAAACTGAAAAAAATATCTGGAATGAAATACGGTAAAAGATCAATATCTTAAATTTTCATTCTAAATCATACAGAAAGTTGCCAGATTCCTTCACAGAGTGTAAATGGTGTTATCCATGACACAACGCAATAATAAAAACATTTATCTAATTTACAAAGCATGAAAGAATTGAGTCATACTTCAAAGAAGCACAGGTTTTAGTTATGCCAAGAAGACAGAGATACAATTGATCTGAAACACAAGAAAAGGACAAAGAATATATGGACACAGAAACTTTAAGTACTCCAGTTAGATGACCTACTGTCTGAACAAACATTCATAAGAATGTAAGCAATCAATATAATCATCATGGAAAAACATTGTACATAAATCATGCAATACATGAAGCAATAAAATACACAGCTTTTTACCTTCATCTTAATATCAGACAAACCCACTCAGAATAACAGAACTGAACTGGAAGTCTCCTAGAGTCATTTAGACTTACCTCT
Organism: Pardalotus punctatus; assembly: GCA_013400915.1. Lineage (NCBI taxonomy): Eukaryota > Metazoa > Chordata > Aves > Passeriformes > Pardalotidae > Pardalotus > Pardalotus punctatus. Next base: position 351,627 of record VZTX01024678.1, read on the forward strand.
TACACAACACATTTCTAGTTCATAAATTTTGCATGGGCAAGAAATACTCTGCTACATAAGCAAATACTATCAAGCTCAGCATCTTGGGGGATAGTTTTAGAAATAAATTGTGTTATTGGTAAAGACTCCAGGTGATGAATTTACTACTTTATTCAATAAACCATTACAGTGATTAATTACTCTCACTCTACGAAGGTGTGATTTATTACTAATTTTGCTTCAACTAAACTCTATCACCAGACATTAGAACTCATGCTTCATTCATGCAGCTCCATCTACCATGACCAAATTTTTGCTCTTCCTCTGTAATTTTTCACAATGGCTTTTCATTTTCTATACATTATTTTTAAGGTGTTCAAAGATCCTGTAGCAGCTTTCCAAAGTTAAAATAGCCATAATCAACTTCTTTCTCACAATATGATTTAAATATTTTACACTTCACATTGCTTAGCATAGCTGTGTACTCTTGAAAAATATTTTGCTTCACCATCAGCTTATCTTTAAATTAAGTGATGTGGTCCTTTTGTGTGCAGACAGCTTATAAAGTATTCCGAGACACACAAAAGTAAGTAGAAATGTGGAATATTATTTTATTTTATATGCTATAATTGAAAATTAAGAGTAAGATTTCTGCAAAGTCTAACAAAAATATTTATCATCTAACTTTAAAAAAAAAAGTTCTACTTTTCTTCACTCTTTTTACACTGATTTATGTCTACTGCTGTCTGTGGAATCTCTTCTGACTTACATCAGACAGGGAGCTACAATACACTCCAGCATTTTTTTTTTTACAGGTTTGTACATAATTTACTCTTTTACATTTAATATCATTAAGTGCGGACTCAAAGTACTGTCTGAGATCCTACCTTGAAGGTATTTTACAACATCAATGTTTAAGCAGGAAATTTGCTCAGGGCATTTTTTCTGTCACTAAGTTCAATATAAATATTAATATCCTACTAGCTTTATTTTTAGATTTTAATTTTTAGCTTGCAGATACACAGTTTTACACTTTGCTACTTTAGCCTAGTAAAATCCACTATTTATCATAATTTATCATAATATATTTTATGATGTTTTAATCACCATTACAGAAACTTGAATTTCAGAGATCTAGATACTGCGTTATTTTTACTTCAATCTTTTTATGGCTTAGCCATAGATATATTGGCAGAGTCTTACATATGTTTGTGAAATTACATTTAATTTGTTCTTACTTTAAAAAACATACTGTGACACACAGAAGGGAATTCAATTCAAGACAAAGGCATAACCTTTGTAACTTTTTAATAAAAAGTCACAAATTTAAGCATAATTTTTCAGTGAAGGGTGGAGATTCTTCACACTCAATTATTTTTTCTACATTATTATTTTTCTGCTAAGCTTTTAATTATCTCTTTTTCCAGGAAGGAAAAGAAATATTGTTCAGTTTGTCAAATATTTTGGGTTTATACAATGGGAGGAACACCTAAATTATAAAATGTGGATTTAGGGGGTTTTACAATATAATTCCATTGTAGCATACAGAAATGTGATCGTTTTTATTTCAATGTGTCCTTCCTGCTAGCAGAAATGCCAGTACTTCCAGAGATACTTACTATGACTTTCCAAAACAGTAAGGAGGCTGCTGGAGCTCAAATAATGGGGGACAATGCCAAAAAATTGATGCCTAGGAGTCTCAGGTCAGACATTAAGAGGTAACACACCCCCCCAAAAACACACATTTACACACAAATGTATGGAACAGACAGCCCAGAAAGGCTGTGGAACCTCCATCTTTGGTAGTTTCCAAGCCTTAGGTAGATAAAGCTATAACTGATCTGACCTGGTGCAGGGGTGCTCCTGCTCTGAGCAGACACGAGGTGATCTTTGGGGGTCCCTTCCCAACAGCTTTTCTGAAACAGTGTGATTCTACAGTTCCACATTGCCCAAGTGCACTATGAGAGCACTGAATGTGTACCTATAACTCATAACTATATGCTATACTGTCCCCTCAGTCTTCAAAGTATAAGGTACATGGACTTGAAATTGGAGTCAGAAAAGAGAAAGAGGGGGGCATAATCAGAGCCATTGTCAAGAAGACAGCAGTGATTAATCCAACACTTTGGATGGTGGCATACAAATGCAGAATAATTAAGATAATGACTTAATTAAAAAACAAATGCTCATTTAAAAAAAAAAAGTATCCTTAGAACATGAATAAATGAAAGTTTAATAGGAAAGAGACATAAAAAGGTGAATATAAAGCTGACAAGATAAGCATATTCACTAAGTATCAGTGGTCTATTATGGATGTGGAAGGAGATATCATACAGTTGCTGACACACTTTGGTGACAATTTAGGTCTACTTTTTAAAATATTTTCATTAACAACATTTGTGATGGGAAATTGAAAATGCTTATTAGGACAGCAGAAGGAAACCGGGTGCACAAAGACTTCAGATACACTGGAACAGAGGGTTAAAATTCAAAAGCATATTGAAAATAGGAAGAATTTTATAAAAGGATAAAATTCAAAAGAGATAAATGCAAAATTATCTACATGGAAAAATCAACTATGTCACCACAAGACACAGTAAAAGAAATGGATAACTAGGTCTTCTGCTGGGTAAAAAATACCACACTCTTGTGAAGAATGCATACATCCTACTGGGTTGGTTGGACAGGAATGGATCTTGCACACCACATGAATTCATCCTGTTGATAGTCTCACCTCAAATGCAGCACAGTTTTGGGCACTGCAATTCAAGAAAGATATAGGTACCAGCTAAAGGATGATAATAAGAATGATCAGACCAAATGTCTTATCTGCTAACCAAGTCTGAATAAACTGAATTTGCTCAGTTGCAGAAAGAGGAGGATAGGACAGCAATGCTCAAGGATGTAAAAATTTCTTGCCAAAAATAAGGAAATACTTTTCCTATGTCCATAACCTATAGAAGAAGGAACAGATACTATAGTAAGAAATTGAGCAGCAGAAAGGATTCAAACAAAAACCAGTAAAACCTTGCCAATGACAAGAGTTGTGTAGCATTGGAATATGTTGCCCATGAACATGTAAAAGGGATTGTGGTGGTGGTGGTGTTGTCATTAAGGACACATTCAAGAAACCCCTGTCAAGCATAAGTGTCATAGCAGACTCTAGCCTGGAGTACAGAAGTAGACTAGATGACTTTGTAGGGTCTGTTCCAGCCCTCATATTATGCATATATGATGTTAATTTGTTAATTGGTTTGGTTTGGGAGGATTTGTTTTTTCCTTATATACAAAAATTCAAAGTATTCAATGATTTTTTTTTTCCCCTGAAAACTTTATTTTTAAAGTTTGCTCATAGGCTAAAATTGTCAACTGAATTCTTCAGCTGTAACTAAAAATAACTTCCCAGATACAAATATACATGCAGTTTAGAATTTAAAAATTTACTTATGTAGAGAAAATAAAAATTTAATTTTTAATTTTATATTTTTTTAACAAAAAAAAGAAGTTGGAATATGGCTAAGACTGTTTCTTATTGAAAAAACAGAAAGGACAGACATTTTCTCTGCAATCCTTCAGTGATCCTTTCCTTCATTCTTCTCCTTCTCTTCTTCCAGAAAGACTTACAGTGCTTTTACAACAGAGTTTAAAATAGCTGAACAATTTAAAAACACTTTAAAATATAATTGCCAATACATTTGGTTGATATAAGTTGCAAGAAGACAATACATGAAAATTGACAGAGAATATAATGGAAGAAAAGTTGCATTACCAAAAAAAAAACCATGTTGAATGGCAAAAGTCTTGAAACTAATGTCTGGAAGGAAGTGAAATCTCCTATGGCATGTGTTAATGATGACCAGACAAAATGCCCATATTCGAATGCTTCAGGCACACTACTATAAAAGAACTGAACTTTTCACTAAATAATTTATGCTAAAATATGTATTTTCTGACATTAGTTTTCACTGCTTGGAAAGAATTGACCTGATTTACATAATATTCTTATGCTGAGGATCTGATTTTAAAAAAGTCCTAGCTTAATAAAATGTTTTTTAACACAATTTGCCATTGCATATGTCAGGTTAAGTTTCATCCTAGAGTATTCTTCATCAGACAGTAGCTATGGACATAGGTATTAAATGATGTAAGTCCAGAAAAGTTACAGAATTATGACAGTTATTTGAGATAATTAAACTTGTATAATAAAAAAAAATATTTTTTTTTTCCAAATTAATTTGTCAACATTTCAAACAAGGGAATGAAGAGAAGAGGTTGGATTTTACTACCAGACTTTCAGAAACTCAGTAGCAATTATTGTTTGACTAAGTAAGGTAGGACAGAGTAAGGAAAAAACTCCGCCCAAGTGATCAAAAACACTTTTACATTTCAGAAGTCTGCATTGCAGCACTTTACTTCAAACAATATTCTTGGTAAGTGTTTGCCCCAGTCTCATTTTCATGAGGCAAAACCATGCTTAATATCTAGCACTTCTATGGCAGATCCAACCCTCAGACACTAAATTACTCTAACAAATGTTTTCCAAAATTATTCCCATTTTTTAAAGATGGGAAGCTGAAATATTCAGTAGTTCAGTTCTATATCTAAAGTACCCGTGTGAATCAGAGATGAAGGCAGAAATAGAAATAGAGCTTCCTGGATATTAATCCAGTACATATGATGACATGTACTAAACACTGTTTTCCAGGAAGCTGAACAATCCACATACTATTAAAATAGATTTTTAAAGTATATAAAATGTGTTATCATAAAAGCAAGGGCTTCACTAACTCATTAATGTAGGGTACGTAGGCACTGGACTGACAACAGACAAAGCTAGCAGCACATAAAATAGATTATGCTTCCACTTGGTATCCAGTGACAAGCTGATGGATTATAGTATCTGGCTGTTCTCTGGTTCACAATTTAATTATGCTTTTGATACATTTAGAATATCTGAAACCTGAGAAAGAAATCTAAGGAATAAGAAACACTAATTCTTAGCCACTTCCATACAGACCTTGAAAAAGAAAATCAGATCAACTTCAGATTTCAAAGCTGTACATAAACCTTGATAAACCTATTATATTTATGCCCATTAAAAAAAAAAATTAAAAAAAGTGTTGAGAAGAACAACTGGAATAAAACCACGGCAGTATAAAAATCTTAGAAGTCTGTCAGTATTCTCTAAAGTGCCTTTCTTTGTTAATCTTCAAAGAGAGCTTCTAACATCTTCCCCCAGTTGCCTACGTATTTTTTCTGCGCTAAAAAGGTCTGATTGCCAAGGTATCGAAGTATACAACTTTTTCAAGTATAAAAGTCAGAAATCAGTTCTGTTGAATGAAATCTTTGTCAATACAGATAAAAGGTCAGTGCAATTTTATCTACAATATAGGTTAAGGTTGACCCATGAAGAAATGCTTTGTTGCTTTATGGGCTGCAAAACATAGTCTTTTGACACATTAATTCTCTTCTCAGCCTTTTTTCTGAAAAGACATTGGTGGATGTTATAAAAATAAGGCCTTTATGATTCAGTGCAATTTACCCCTTCTCTTAGGAAAGCTCAGTACCATCATTTATATTTTTACTGATTGGTTAACTTTCAGCTGGATATTCTCCATTTCATTTACATCACTATTTCACACATCTATATTAAAATAAAATTGTGAGCTGTAAAAAGGTAGGACAGTAGTATGAAATAGGAGTTACAATTTCAAATGCTTATAACAATCTAGCAAAGTAAAATTTTCAGGCATATTTAAACATATAAATTGCCCTATGGAACAGAGAAGGCCAAGGTCCATGTGTGAAGTTCTCTGACACAACAATTATTACTTTCCTCTGCATCTAAAGCAATACATGCAATGAAGACTCCAGTCATCTGAGCAAGGTTGCTGTCAAATTGCCCACATACAAAAAATATGACTAGCTCTAGGTGGTATGTCTGAAAACACTTGCCTAAAGCGGTCTCATAAATAACAGGTGACTAAGTGAGACTGTATTATATCTGTTAAGCACTCCTTCCTCTTCTAGATGAGATAAATATTTTTCAAACACATAGCTGAAGGCAAGAGGATATAGATATCATACCCATATACCTCTCTGTACACAGTGAGGTTTACAATTGCACCTCAAAGATGTTAGTCTTTGTGTCATATGAAACAGGATTTTAAATGATAAAAAAAAGTTTAGAAAAATTTTAAATAAATACAGATTATTGCAAATTAATTTATGCCTAAGGTGTAAGAAAGCTAATCAAAGCTTTGCAACATAACTGCCTTCTAAATCAGTCTTTACGTTATCCATTTGCAGTACCCAAAGCTATAATTTAATGCCAGTCAAGGAAAAAAATTATAAATTATATAATCTATGGGTGAATTATTTTTAAAAGTACAAGACTTAATAGGTGTAAAGGTTTTATAGGCTTGGAGAGCATTTTGTAATTAAAGAAAGAGAAGGCTACACTAAACCCATGCCTTAGCACTGAAGAGCCTACACTAACCAGAACTGTTAATGAGAAATTAGACACACACTTTCTATTATCGTTAATGGAATTTTAGTGCTCCATTCTCTATGTGCCCAGTAAAAGATATAACCCTTAAAACATTGTTCAAAGATTCACAATATATATACAAGTATGCAATTGCCAAATTGTACATGGCAGAAAAGGATATAATTTTTGAGAGGTTATGTGTGTTCTATAAACATCAGCATCTTATCTCATGTATTATTACTTTAGTGAACTTTAACCAAGTTGCATATATTTCATACATTTTTAAACTCCTTGTGCAGTTCTTGGGTCATCTCAGGTTGTAATTTAGCATCTGGAAAGTACTACTGCATTTAGAAGGCCTTTGTGGACATTTTTTCCAGATGATTTTTACTGTATGAATACAGAGGACAGATTCTTTCTTACTGGCAAGCTGAGATACCACAGTGCTAACTTTAAGCACCTAAATTGCTTATGGAGATCTCCCCTCTTCCTTTTCCAAATGCTCCTCAAAAGGCAAGATCCAAGATAGTAGTCACCTTCTTAAATTCACTGAGGGACCATTTAATCTGTCCTATGGATACAACCCACAGTGCTCATCTGTCACTCCATCGTCACTCATTTGTCCCCTGTGAAGACTGAGGTCTTACTAAGAGGTACCGCACCCCTGGACAAGCTGGCATTTGCTCTTTGGGCTTCTACCTATCATCTCTATGAAATCTATGCACAGTTCAGGCCTTCAGCAATCACATTTGCTGCATACCCTTAAACGGATTTAACATCTGTTTTCCTGTGCTACAACATTTAGCTGCATTGGCACTCTGAAAAAAATTACCTTGGCAATTAATCCCAGATTTCCTTAAGCTTTGGCTATAGAAGGGAAGAAATAGGGTTTATTTCATCTGAGAGTAATGTTTTGAGGCTTTTCACCCATACACACCTTTATTTTTTTCATTTTGTCTCAAACTATCTCACGGTAACACCCATTATTTTCACAGCTACACCCAGATTCTGGCCATAAATCCAGCTCATCATAGATTTTTTGCAGTATGTATTAATGATAGGCGTAACAGTTCCATGGCTGTAACTTCCTTGATACCACAGAGTTGTAAGTATTGGAAAACATTGAATTTTAAATGAAAATTCATTTGTCTTTGATATTTGCACTAACCATATATTTCATTTATCCTAAATACAGAAAGCTCCTAAACGATTTTTATTGCATTTTGAAATATACTGAGGAATATGTGTAATTATACTTAAAAAAAATAAATTTATATATATATAATTTGTTCAGCACTTAAATATAAACTGTCCAAAATAGTCAAATCTTTCAATGAAACATTTTCATAGCTGGTAAATTAGGTGGTCTAACTCCACAGTTTCTGTGCAATACACTGCCGAACCATGCATTTAAAGACACTGTTGCTGAAAAAAAGCAGGCTTAGCACACTACAACTACCATCTCAGCAAAGAAAGGGGGTTTTGCTGAATTTATGCAGGATATTTTCTCATATAAGCTGCTTAAGTGGGTCACTATATCTTATTAGTTTACTGGCCCAAGGGCAATTTAAAAATTTGACTGAATTTTATCAGTGTATATAGTGCTTTAATCTTATTGCCATATATTTATGTTAGTCGCAGAGGCAAACTGAATAATTTCTTTGTGATTAGAAACTATTGAAATTCACAAGGAAATCAATGTACCTCTGAGAGCTCTGGCACTGAGCATAACTTTTACAAATGGCATATACACTTTGTAGAAGAGCTGTCACTGCCTCACTGGATCATATTTTTCCATGTTTTTTTCCCTCCTTCATTTTTTCCAAGTACTCCTGGTAATTTAACTGCAGCTGTTTAGTCAGCAGTGTCCACATGGCAAAAAGTTAACTCATTCGCAATCAATATGAGCTTTTCTGTACTTTTTTGTGACAGCAGGATCAGACCACAAAAATGAACATGACTAACAGACCCTCTGGCCAGCTGACACACCCCTGTAAATATGTAACTTTACAAAAAACTCTGTTTCCTGAAACTACAGCTGCCAGGGATAATTTGCTTTTTTCCTTCTTCTTCAGCATGCAAAGAAATAAATACAGGCTATATTCCTATCTCCAGACTGGTGATGTGACCAACAAATGCTCTCATGCTCAAAAATAAGAACAGGGATCTGCAAGAAGAGTGCAATTCTTGAGAAGTAAAACCTTAATCCAGTGGAAGTTAGTTTTAAATGACACTGAAGAATTTTCAGACTAAGTGAAAAGTACATTGGTGCACATTTAATTAAAACTGTAGCAATTACCTGACTAAAAACTGTGTTACAAATGTTTTTTTGTGCTTTTACTTAAAAAAATGAAGCGAGACATCACTACTGTAAGGGCAGACCAAATTTCTCCTGAAACTCTAAGGTATGTGTAAGCAGACTGCACTTGCTTGCATTAGCATTGAGAGTACAATTTTCTACTCCTAGGTAATATGCACACCCAGATTTTTGTGTTTGAAGAATAAGACAGGAACACAATGCTATCAGTCTCAGCTATTTACTGAATTAAAGAGCAATACTGCATGAGGGAGAAAGAAGAGTGGGGCTGAAATTGAGCTACAGCATTGTCTAAGAGTCCATGTCTATGGATCTGAACTAAATTAGACTCTAAACTAGTGCATAGGAACAGTACAACTCTGGGTTTTCAACCATAACATTTTTTAAGAGCAGAAAGAACAAAACGCACTTTTTTTTTTAATTTTAATTAGGAACAAATATTTACTAAATGTAATTTTTACACTGAGGTTTTACCATCAAAATGCCACAGCTGAAAGCTGTTAGTATTTACTTCTCTTTCTCTGAAATTGTACTGATAAACAACAAAGATTATAGACCAAATAAGAACTAGTCACCAAGATAAAGCAATGTAAAGCTGCAGAATTCAAATATTTCCACTCAAAAATAAATATTCAAAACAAGAGGATTAGCAGAGGGAGAGAAAGATGAAAAGCACAAAATCTTTTGCATAGCCACATATATTGTTTGCACTGAGGGGAAAAAAGGAAACAATAGGAGAAAGATACAGTGTTCAATAAAGACGAGAGTGAGATAGTTAAATACATTAGAGATGATCACATCAAGACCTATATTACTACATGAAGGTAGCTTTTTCACTTTGTGCATGGATATTTTTAATTTGCAAGATCAACTAGTACTGCAAGCTAAGCCCTTGTGATAGCCTCCATTCAGTCTTCAAAAACTGACACTGGGATTCAGTTGTGAATTACAACCTTTCTAAGAATTACTGAGCAAAATGTCCAAATATATGACATGGTAGGAATATGCTTTAGACAGAACGTTAAATGCAAGTTCTATCTTCTTTGCCCCTTCAGCAACTAAATGATAATGTGCAAACCTAAAGGTGTCAGCTTCAAGAATCTTCAAGAAATTTGTATGTGTTACCTGTTATCCCTTTTCACTGTGCTTCAGTATGGAACTGGCATTAAATGACATATAATCCCAAGCAGGTGTCAAGGGCTTGCATTGAAAGCACCATAAGTCAATTCCAAAATCTCTAGCACCAAACACTCAGTAAAATAAATAAATTTATATGAAAATTGAACAGAACTTCTGATTGAAAGCCTAAGGTTCCTACCTCTTCCATTCACTCTGAAACAAACCTGTGGGTTTATGTAATAGCACTGATTCCCTTGGGATGGGATTCATCAGGCTAAATTTAGATACCTCTAGTGGTTTACAATTGAGAATATCTCCATAAGATTCAAATCCAGCAGTATTATGAAGTTCCTCTGACTGATTGAAAAGTCCAATCATTGTGAATAGAATCTCTAATTGCTCAGATAGAGAAACGTTGAACACTCCTAGGAATTACATTAGAAACTGGCACTTTATGGAGGTACTCTCGATTCTAATCAATCTGTCCAAGAAACTGTTTCAAAATAAATACTTCTAGAAGTCCTGAAAGAGGCCAGTTAGGTTGCATAATGGAAGCTGAATGCAGATGCTGTGCCACACATGTGATATATGTCTCTAATTTAGGATTTTCTCCAGTTGTAGACAAAAATCCTGCAATCAGAAACCAACTTGTTTCTCATACCACTGAATATTTCAATCAGTTCAAAATTCAAGAACCTAATGAGTACAATCTTCCAATTTTACAAGAACTTAAGAGCTTGATTTCAAGCCTTCTGTCTAGATTTAAGCAATTTGCATGTTCCCATTTTCACATTTGAAAAATCTTGTATGAAGCAAGAGCTATTGTGCTGCTCTTGAAGAATAAAACATTACTCATGTCTTACATGCTGGTAGTCTTGAAACAAATTGAAATAATTGTATCTGTAGGTTTTAGTGATAGAAAATGCCTGCATTCCAGGGAGGAAAAAAGATGAATGAAAACTATAAAATCAATGATTCCCCACGCATTTGACAAAACAGTTTAGAAACTCACGTTGCCTGATTCTTATTCAGTTAGTAGCTTGCACCACCCTTTTTGGTCTAGATCTAAACGGATTTTTGACTTCTGGAGAATGAATATTGAGGATAACTCATAAATATGCTGTTGAAGTATAGAAAACATGTACATATATGCACTAGAATCTTCTGCTTTCAAACAAATAATTTTTGCTTTTGTACTCTTTTATAATCAAGTGTCATGATTTAGCTCTAGCTGGCAACTGAGTGTCATGCAGCTGCTTCTTCACCCCCTGTCCCCACCAGTGGGATGGGGACAAAAACTGGAAAAAAACCCCAAAAACGTGGTTTGACATAAGAACAGCTTAGTAACTGAATAAAATATAATAATAATAATAATAATCTAGTAATAATGAAAAGGGGAACAACTAAGAGAAAAAGAGAAATAAAACCCACGAAGGACAAGTGATGTGCAAAACAATTGCTCGTTGCCCTTTGATGCCCAGCCTGTCCCCAAGCAGTGTCCGGTGCCTCCTGGCCAGCTCCCCCCCGTTTGTATCCTGGGCTATGCACCCTACGCTGTGCAATATCCCTGTAGCTGCTTTGGTCAGCTGTCCTGACCATGCTCCCTCACAGCCTCCTAAGCACTGCCTTGCTGGCAGAGCATGGGAAGTGGAAAAGCCCTGGACTCAGAGTAAGCACAATTTAGCAACCACTGAATTGTCACTGAATCCACACCACAGTGCTGTACTGCTGGCATGATAGATAAAGGGGAGGAAAGCACCCAAGGATGTGGTCTTCAAACAGACATAACCAAACATTTTAGAGGTCTGTGAATCTGCTTGTGAAGACACTTAAAATGTGTTGTGTGGATGTTTCCTATATTTGCAGGTAGGACTGCAACATTTTTATGCTAAAAGGAAGTTTTTTTGGTTTTGTTCTTTTTGCATGTCCACCTGTACCCACAGTATTTGCCTTCTATCTTCAAAATAAAAACCTTACCTTTGGCTGCTATGGCTTTGAATGAAAAGATCTACAATGTCTCTTTGTTTTCCTTCTGTGATATCTTACACATGGTGAAGAAAGAAGAAGAAACACAACATTTCCAAGGCAATAGACAGGCAGACAAAACCAGGTAGCAGCTGTTTTCCTTCTGATACAGCACTCCTGACATTTTAGCTTTCCCTTTACTTTCTAGGGGTGTGGTTTACTGTTTCACTGCTGGTTTCTTCTCAGTTATAACACAGGACTGAAGCTTGGGAAAAAAATGCTCTCTGTTGTTGAAGAGACCTTTGCCATTATAAGATGGATACTTGATAACTGTGGGTGCCACTTTGAATTCCTTTTCTTCTTTTCGATTTTATCTTGCTGAGGAGTTCTCTCGGTTATCACTCATACTGATTTGTGACTTACAAGACTTGAGCTCTTTTGTTTGTGTTGTGCAATATAGAAATAAGTAGACTTTAAAAAAAAAATCAAGTATTCTACTTAGGAATGGTTACTTTCCATATTTTTCTTAAACAGAAGTTACAGCTTGTTATCTCAGGTGGCTGATGGCTGATGAGAGAGACAGGAAACTGATGTGCTCAACAATTCTATTTTCTATCATTCCACACAACAGAGCTGGAGGGAGTTATTTTGCTTTAGATTTGCTACTTCATACTTAATCTATACATATTTTAAATTTTTTCTTTTGTAAGCCTGAGTACTCCTTCAATCAGCTTTTGGAGTTTCACTATAGCATTTCACTATAGCATAGTGACTTAATTTTCAAGATAAGAAAAATGCATATATAGGTAAATAAAGGTACCAGCTCATTCTTAGAATCACGATGTCAGTTAAAAAAAGAGAGATGAAGCAACAGAAAGAAATGTCAAAGACAATCTAACTGCCTAAAAACACAGGATTCTGATCATGTCTTCCAATCACTTCCTTCCTCATTTAAAGTTATATAATCATACAAAATCCTTGTAGGATTACATGGAATCCATGTAGTTACATGTGATAATTTTTTCACATATTAAAACTATTCTTTAGAAAAATTTGAATTGTAGCTTTAGAAACATGCAAGCAATGGTGGAAAGAATTCAAAACAGTGTGGTATTGTCAAAATTAATGACACTGAGTCACTAAATTCAAGAACAGTTTATGTTTCACGTATTTTTGTTATGCTTCATTGTGTTTGTAGGTATATCAATATGATGACAAATTAAATACAAACACAGGGTATAATAAGTAGTCGCTTTGCCAGGATATCTTATTTGACTGTAGTCCAACACAGTGCAAAAGACTATAGTCATGCCAAGCATTCAAAACTTTTTCCTAAAAAATGCTCATATATTAGAAATCAAAGTTCCATTTTGATCAAAACAATAAACAGAGAAAATAATATACCAATATTATTTCTATCAGTCAGCCTTTCAGTGCTTAAAGGAGGCCTATAAGACAGATGGGAATAAACTTTTTAGCAGGGCCTTTTGGAATAGGACAAGGGGTAATGGTGTTAAACCGAAAGAGAGTCGATTTAGATCAGATGTAAGGAAGAAATGTTTCACAACGAGGATGATGAAACACTGGAACAGGTTGCCCAGAGAAGTGGTTTTATGCTCCATCTCTAGAGACATTCAAGGTCAGACTGGACTGACCTTGGGCTCTGAGCAACCTGACTGAACTGACGACATCCCTGCTGGTGGCAGGGGGGTTGGATTAGCTGATCTTCAAATGTCCTGTCCAACCCAAAGTATTCTGTGACTCTACAACATATTGCTTTATTTACTTTTCAGTTCAATATTTTTTGTGCTGCTAAGAAGAAACTGCCTTATCTCTGTGGAGTGATTTATTAATCACTTTATTCATAAAACAGAAGATGTAACAGATCCAGTGATACCTGTGGGAATATAGTGCACTTAGGCATTTTCACAGGAACTGTTTATATGTGCATAAAAATAACTGACAAAGGAGAAGAAAAAGCCTGAAGCTCTCTCCCTTGTTAAAGACAAGCAAGGATGTCTGCTAAAACCAAACCTGCACTTTTTAGCTTTTCATTCTTGTTTTATATAATGATTACCATTTAGATGGTGATCCAAATTCACCATCATTCCCTTTCTCCCTCTCATCCCATATCTCAATTTTTGCACCATCCTACATGTCTGAGGTTTAGCTGCCTGTAAACATGAGAGCGCAAGTTTATCTTAACAAGAAAACCACTAGCTGAGAAAGTGGCTAACTGGCAGTGGGAACAATTCAGCTTACTCTTCTGCCCTTCCTTAAGAACAACACAAAAGTTATAGAAAGGACAGGGATCTACAGTAGGTAGTATATACAGACATTTTCTTTATTATCTGTTCATAGATATCTAATGATTTGGCTATCTTCCAAATATGCATATATAATAAAGGGAACCACTTTTCCTGTAAAAAAGAAGTATTTCCTGGCACAACTTTCAGACTTGGTTGAAAAAATCAGCAACTAAAGCACAGCCCCATCCCCACAATCATGGATAAAGTGGTCTTTGTTAATCTGGCAGAGCTGAAAGGAAGAATTGAAACTTGCTCTCTCCCCCCCTTGGCTTTGCTTACATCAGAGCTCCCTAATTAGACTTCATTTCCATTCTTCATGTATTCTTCTCTGAATTATGAACTTCTTTACTTTAATGATATTAGCTTGCCTAATTTTGTGTCTGAAAAATAATTAAAATCTAATGCATCACTCAGATTTCTCAGATTTGACTGGACTGATGGTTTCATGAGTAATAATTGAAAGTTATTACTTATTAGAAGGCAGTTCAGTTGTGAACTCTGATTGTGGTCTCAGGCCCTAGGAAGCAGGTTTTAAAAATCACATGCAAATCCTTTGCAAGTGGTACTTGTTAGCTTCTTTGAGTGGAGAGGGTGAATGGATATGGAGATGATCAGGCTGAGGCAACACAGTCCTGTGCAAAATTCATGCACTTATAAATATCAGACAGCTAGTGACCCAAAAATAGTCTTCCAGCCTGCCATGTAGTTTCCCTGATACCAAGCTAAACAAAACACAATGCCTGTAGAACCATGAGTCACATGGATTATTAGAGATTTTTAATCAGGTTTTCTGTTTCTTTTTTACATCAATTATTCTTAATTTTAATTACTCCTTAATCTAATATAAATAACATTGGCTATCCCTGGAGTCCTCCAAATATGATACTTGTCTTTGAGAAAAGTACCTCAGGCAAAGAGTGGTTGCAGGTACCAAAGGTGACAAATGTGGAGGTCAGCTGCATAAACACATGCTCAGCTCTTTAGCTGCACATAAGTTTAATCGAGGCTTTCTTTTGAAACAGAACTGGCACCAAAACTAGCTTTACAACCACATTAGTTCCACTTACTGTCACCTTGGCCATAGTGAAGAGCAGCCTGTGGACAGCACCCTGTTGCAAAATGCAGTTTCTGCCTGGACTGTTAAATCAGTCCTTCCTAATGTTGCCTGCTCTCCATTTTGGACTGAAATGAATACACGGTCTCGTAGAGGGCTAACAAAGGGAAGGCATTGCCTTATGTGTTAGGCCACTGAAATTTAACCACCTCGGATAATGAGGAAGCCTGAGGCACAGAGAGCTGGTTTAGGAGCACGGGGGTTGCCTGGTAACAGGTGTCAGTCAGGTGCCCGTTACCATTTGATGAAAGCTGATTGGGGAGTCGTGCTGAAGGAGACTGGATCATTAGAAAAGAACAGTAATTTGCCCTTATGCCTCAAGTTGAGGGATCTGATGCCTCAAGTATCTACAGAGATAAGAAGCGACGCTTTTTTTTTTTTCTCTCAGTGTAGAGGGAGAAAATTATCCTTTTATCACACCTTGCGGGGAAATGACTGAGCTAGAGCACTCTGGGAGGCTGTGCTGAGCCTCCAGGGGCTGTCTGGGTGCCTCCTGGGCTGCTCTAGGCACTACATTGTGGCATGTTCAGTTTTCTGCTGCTCTGTGTCCTCTTGTGCTTTTTTTCTCAAGCAAAAGCAATTATGATTTCAGAAGCTCTGCACCATACCTAAGATGCTCACCTTAATGATAAAACATTACTCAAATCCCTCTGAATTTCACTGCAATTCTTCAGAGAGAGGGTTCAAAAGTGTGGGAGATGCTAGGCTGAGCTTTACACACCTACAGCTGTAGGCTACTGTACCCAGAGATCCAACTGAGTATTTCAGAATAAAAGGCAATCTTGCTCACACAGGAAACTCCCAGGTGACCAGTGATGAGGTCCCCCAGCAGCTATTTAATGGATAGAGTGCAGAAACTGCTCAGTGAGTTGCTAACATGAGATCCCATGTTCTAGGTCAGGGGGATGCCTTCTAAAAGTTGGGAACTGTTCTGTCATCTTGCACAGGCCTCTGCAGTATGATTTACATTTTCTTACACTATGATTCAGGGGCGCTATAAATACAACAAAGGACAAGACATAAATAGTGGATGCAGGTAAATTTAAATATAGGCAGAATGCCTCAGAAAATT